>JASCQY010000068.1:1777158-1789820 GCA_030264315.1 Sardinella tawilis
TGCAGACACATAGAGAAAAAATGCTGTGTGTTTTCATGTTCAACTAGGGGTTGACTACAGATAAGCAATTTCCCGAAGTAAGGTGGCGTATCCCTTTAAAAGAGCCATGCTTAGGGTTAAGCTTTTATGTTAAAACCTCCTAAATGAAACAGTAACAGAATGTGTTCAAATAAGCATATTAAAGCTATGTGGAAATGCTTAAACACCGTGTTCTTAAGATATCCACAATTTAGCATGGAAATCAACGTGCCTCAGCCCGGCTTTCATATATGTATTGCATGGCCGCAGTATTAAACACGATGTGAATGAATGCAAAGCTGTGTTCAAGATGACCAATTTAGATCATACAAAAACTATTCTATGAGATCCACATAGCCTATAGCAGCATTTAATCTTAGCCTAAGTCTGATTTATAGTCATTTATATTGGGTATCATTTGTAATGCATGCCCTCTCTCCGGAAAAGGTATGATAACATGGCCGAGCTATTTGCAGTAGTGAAGACCCTCCAAGCCCTTGAGAAAGCCTACATCAAAGACTGTGTCACTCCAAATGAGTGAGTTTCTCCCACTTGCACTCTTTCAGAATCTGTTCACGTATAGTTGTTCCTCTGCTGATTATTCATTAGCATTTTACAAATGTGGGACAGTGGAACATTATTAAATGTGATGGATAAGTGATGCACTTAACTAACTTGATTTGTATTTGTTCAGGTATACAGCAGCATGTTCCAGACTGCTGGTCCAGTACAAAGCTGCATTCAAACAGGTCCAGGGCTCTGATGTGGGATCCATAGATGACTTTTGCAGAAAGTACAGAGTGAGTTTCCCACTTTTCACAGTAGAGCATATAATAAAATGTGAGCAATGGTAACGTCACCAACTGACACTAGGATGACTTGCGTTCAGTTACAGAATTCACCTTTGTGTGAGTCTATGTGGTCTGATAGACATGCAAACTTTAGATTCTATTTTATTGATCACATGTAATAACCTTTGCACAGATTGTAATTTCCTGATTACAATTTTATATCCAAAATGTGTTGCTCATGTGTGTCATTGCAAATACTCTCTACAGCTGGACTGTCCTCTAGCCATGGAAAGAATCAAGGAAGACCGACCAATCACCATTAAGGATGACAAGGGCAACCTGAACCGCTGCATTGCAGATATAGTCTCTGTATGTTCTACTGTTCTATTCTCTGGCCTGCTCTCCTCAAAGAAAGAGTGGGAGTGTCTTATTGACATTTCATCTCATTTGGGATTAATGACTGTGCTTGGAAGACAGCCAGCCTGGCTCTCCACTGTATTTAATTCCAGCAATTCCATTAGAAACTCTCCTGTTATTGAATGTCGGCTGATCAGATTGCCTGTGCCATGCATCATGGTGATGATCCTAAGTGCATCAGGTTTGGGCCGTGCCAAGATCTAAGTGAAGCCCTTCAGCTCACCAGCATGCTATGGCACAGGCTGGCTCAACACAGGAGAGTAAAATGACAGTGGGCTACATTTGAGTGAAGTGCCTTAAGAGAGAGGCCTGTATATGTTTGTAAACTACTGTGTATGAATGAATATATGGATATATGGATGTATCATTCTGGACATCTTTTCATCCATCCTTCTTTTTTTCCAGCTCTTCATCACAGTCATGGATAAGCTGCGTCTAGAGATCAGAGCTATGGATGAGGTAAATCATTTGGGTGTTAACAATATGATACTCTTGTCATTTGGAATAGTATGGTGTTATCAAGGAATTGTGTTAATTAATTGAGTTAATATGCATGTTGTATGTAGAATTTACAAGATGTTGTTCTCCAGAATGTTGCACAGATGTTGTTCTCCAGTCGGTCTCCAGGAACACTCCACGTTCTTACAAAGCAGACTGTGTCAACGTGCCTAATTTCTGTCCATGTTGAAACGATGTGCTTAGATCCAGCCCGACCTGAGGGAGTTGATGGAGACCATGAACAGGATGAGTAACATGCCCCCTGACTCGGAAGCCAAGGATAAAGTCAGTCTTTGGTAAGCTCCTAAGCCCTCTGTCAAATCAGGGCTTTTCCCTCAGCACCTGCGCTGAATATATCCAGGGCAGGCCAATCGATGGGATGTCACACTATGGAAATGTCTATTTAAAAAAAAAAAATCGAGATGGCAATCTACAAAAAGCTTTGTGAAGGCCAAGACCTCAGTCATTTCTTTGGCTCTTGAGAAGTTCATTGTGAATTTTGCTATTTGCAAAACAGTCTAAAGCAACACGCCACCATTTGTGAAAATATGTTAATTTTCCATCTCTCCATAATTAATTGAGCCATAGCTTTCTCCTGTTCATCCAGTCCTTCCCTTTGTCTGGTGATATCACTTTTAGCTCCAAATTAGCATGTTTCATTGAATCAGATTGGACCATTAGCATCTTGCCTGGTCTAATCCGATTCAATGATAAATGCTAGCTTTGAGCTAAAAAGTAGTACCGCTAAACTCAGAGAAGGACTGGCCTGTGAAATGCCATGCTTACTTGAAAGGAGCTTGCCAGTCACTTAAATAAAATGATGTTACATGCTTTGAAGTGTGTCAACGTTTCTAGTTGAATTTTGTTGTATTTCAGTTGTTACTTAATAAGTTCCCAAATGACACTCCAACAGCATAGCACATAAGATGATGATATCTTTTTCATTTATATTCTTTCACTCAACTGCAAAGTCAGTTAACTTCACCTTTTTTTAAACCATATTTTGGACTGTCAAGTATATTCTACCCAGACACGTTGTACCTGTGTAAATCAAAACACTGGTCTTTGTTTTGAAGTGCGCTGTATGAATGCCCCTCTCATGATTATGTATTCTGTTTCAGGCTGACCACTTTAAGCAGCATGTCCGCCTCTGATGAGCTGGATGACTCGCAGGTGCGGCAGATGCTCTTCGACCTGGAGTCGGCCTACAATGCCTTCAACCGCTTCCTGCACTCCTCCTAGGCCTCTCCTCCCTTTGTCCGGCCCACCCGTCTCTTTCTTCTCCCTCTCTCCTTTCTTCTCACCCATATTAATACTCCTCTGTTG
This sequence comes from Sardinella tawilis, assembly GCA_030264315.1. Lineage (NCBI taxonomy): Eukaryota > Metazoa > Chordata > Actinopteri > Clupeiformes > Clupeidae > Sardinella > Sardinella tawilis. Next base: position 1,780,209 of record JASCQY010000068.1, read on the forward strand.
TTTAACCCGCTCTGTTCTCTATGGTCGTGATTTCCCCTCTGGCACCACCCCCTCCCCTTCCCCGTCCCCCCACCCCCTTAACTCCTCCTTGGCCACTGTCTGTTGATTCCTACAGGTTGTACAATACAGTTCAGTTGTGTACTGTTCTGCTCTGGTTCCATGCAGTGGTGCCCTGTCTTTGAGGATGGTGGTGTTTTCCTTCCCCCAAATAATATAAGCCTTGTAACTGAGTAACTAAACAAATGGGATCCAAATCGGGGAAAGACCCTTGGACTAGAGCAGCTTTGGGGTCGTGTGGTTTTTGTTTTTACCACCTTTTTTTTACCATAGATGAAGGAACTATTAAGAGATTATTTTTCTTGTCTTTCTTTACTAGAAAATAGGGCTCCCCGATTCATATTCATAGTAAACAGTATGTCCCAATTAGCATTTTAACTCCTAGAACTAAGACATTAATTGTGTTCCCTTCACTATGACTCAGATAGAGTTTTCTTTTGACACTGAACTGAAGTATATGAAAGCAAAAAGATGCACTTTGCAGTTGTTCCCCACCCACAGTCAGTTCCCATCTACAGCTATGTTTAACATGTAGCTTTCTTTGTCCGATATCCATCCTCCATTGGAATGGGCCTGTATGATCTTAATGATTGCAGCTATGTACAACTTGGAACCAATGTCATATGTTTCTATTTCAATTTTTAGAAATCAAAACATATGGTATTACCTTGATCAGGTGTTGCTTTTGAGTCTTGCATAGAACAGCTTATTGTTTTAATGTACATAATCTGCCATTAATATGGAAAAAATAAACTTTTTACAATCAGCCCGTAACCATAATAGCTTACTGTTTTGCAGATGCCCTTGTGAGGTAATGTCGCATCTTCTTTCAATAGCATTTCATTTTACTCATTTAACAATATCACAGGTTAATTTCTTTCTTCTGTATAACTCAGAATTACTTTCCCAAGATGTCTTGGAGGGTTCTTGATGGACTTTTGGGCGTTTTCACTAAAACATTGCATATTTATTTTAAAAAATCCCTCTTTGTAAATAAAACAGTTTTAAATAAAGGCATGTAAGCATTTTTAGAAATTATAAATAAAAACCTACCTCTAAAATGCTGTGTGGATCAGAGTACTGCCTCTGTGGTGCTGTTCCTTTAAAGAAACTCACGGGGCCGCATAGTTGCGTCTCCAGGACGACAAATAATTACAAAACGATGCAGTTTGTTGCGAACAGCCGAAAGGAAGAGGGGGATTTTCAAATTGAAGGCTACAGAAGTGAAGGTTTGCCAAAGAGAAGAAATAGTTTATTCTGATATTCGTGCAAGGTAGAGTTTAGTCAGTTTGCTTGGTAATTGTGCAGGAATTTATGAAAGAAGACTGATACACAGCACCAAACGAAGTGGTCGCGTAATGGTTAACAAATTGACATTGATTTGCTAACGTTGGCTGTACCATAGGGTACAGACTGATGTTATTGGTATTAGCGTATGGTAATGTCACCTATCATCAATCGTTTCAGAATCTGAGTTTAGGATGCCCAGGTTATGAGTAGTTAGTTTATGAGCATTCTAGCATAGCCCTAATAAATGAATGAAACGCAATGATTATAACGCTGAAGATGACGTGTTTAAGTTAGCAGGATCAGCAAATTACAAGTACAGCAAATGCTAGAATTTATTTTCGTATTCGACAGAATATCTGTTCAGACTACGTACCTGTTAGCTTGCAAACTAGCTAGATAGCTAACATAACCTGATAATAATTGCATTTCTTGAGGTCGCTCCCTCTTGCAAAGTTCTGCCCAAACCCCCTGTAGTAACTCCAGAAAGAAACCGGTCTCAGCTGTAACCAAGTTACCACTACAACACGTTCAGACCCAATAGACACATGTTTTTTGGAAGCATAGAATAACATCATCACCAAAAAAGACAACATGAACGTTACCGAAGTGGAAGACCACATTTCTCAGAGATATGAAGTGAAGAGAAGACTTGGAAAGGGGGTGAGTTGATGTGTAACATTAGAAAAACTAAGGGAAGTTTTCTGTCACTGATTGTTTTACAGGTCGTGAAGAAGTAAATCTGCTGTTCTGTTAATTGAATGCAATTATTAAATTGTTGATTAAATTGTTGATTGTTGAGACTACACAACCTAAAAATGTTCCAATAGAATAGACACCGAACAGAACTGCATGGACTGCCACTTAAATGGTTACTCGGTGGAGTTTGCAACATTTCACGACTTTACTGTTACATCAGTGAACATTCCTGGGATGTTTTTTAGGTTAAAGACCAGAACAACAACGGCTTTTTTCATTACCAGCTTTGTGCTCTTTAAGAACAAGCTGTTTCGATCAGTATGTAATTCACCATCATCCCGTTTTTATGAGAGGTGAATTTAGTTTTATTAAGAGGCCTAGATTTAATATGGACACTAATCCACTTTGTTTTTGTTTGTTTTTCTAATGTCTCTTGTGGAGCTTGCAGTTTGGACTTGAAACTTATTTCATTATGATAGTTAAATCCCTGCCTGTATTTGGTTAAGCTGTCTTGGGTCCTATGGACAGACAGATTCGCAGTTGTGACACATTTGTAGACAACAGGTGGGCAACAGGTGTGTGGGTGTGTGGGTGTGTGTGGCACAGGCGTGGGCGTAGGCCCCTATCTCTATGTCTCTGTGCAGAGTGGTCAGTTTTGCTGCACACAAGTGGGAAGGGGGAGTACCTCTAGAGAGCTGTTTAGTTACTCCCTCTGCCTCAGGCACAGGGTGGAAACCCACAGTGTATGGTGGAAACTAAGCTCCTATTCTTACGGGTATGTTGCCTGTTTGGTGCTGAGCCAAATACTGTAGATAAGGCAGAGAAAGCCCATGGGGCTGTTGAAGTCCTGATGACCACCTGTCCGAATTCACCTGTAGGCTACATTGTAATCTGTAGCCTAATATTGCTGGCAGTCGAACAGGGCTAGATAGTGAAAATGGTATTCATTTTGGGTGACTTGTATCCTGTTGTGATGCAAAGACTTTGTGTTTGTCATACAGTATCTCTCTTAACATTATTTGAAATAGAATGGATTTCGCTCTGGGGGACTTCTTGAATCATCCAGCAATGTCAGGACAGGCACCTCTCAAGAGTGGTCGGAGCACAGTAAAAAAATTGTGCATTAATTCCATACAGATGATTAATACATATCGATCAGAGAAAAACAAACTGGCTCCTATTTTTAGAATACTAGCGTTTCCTTATTTTTATGATTATTATAGCCTATCAAGGTGCTGAAAAATAGCTTAATGCTCAGTCAAATTGCCCTGAATGGAGAACGGTTGATTTTTTTTTTTTTTTTTACTGTAGGCCCGTTTGTAGGTAATACTTCAGTAACCCTTGATGAACCCTTCCATGAACTCCAGTTCTTGCTGTGGCACAGTTCAAATATCGAACTGTACACTACCCAGGCATAGAGCGTTGATAATGATGTATGCTCAGAGGTAGGGGCGCCTTCTCAGGTCTGTGATTAATCAGTCATGTTTGATCATGATGAGTGGATCGAAGTGCTTTACTTAGCCTGAAATAGGTCTTTGATTAACATACAACAAAGCCCATGCCTATACGAAAGACTGCATAAAGTTCAAAGAGGAAGAAGCATTTAGGCTCAAAGATGTCTAGACTGTTTCTTTTTCACAGCTGCCGTTTGCTGTGGGACAATTAGGCCTTAGCAAACAATGGAAAACTAAAAAAGTGAGCAGGTTTGCACTTTGAACTTGCATGTTAATGGCTGTTGGAAGAGGGAGAAAAGGGAAAGCGGCCCTTGAACGGAATTGTGCTCTAGCCATCCATTCATCACACACACACACACACACACACACACACACACACTGTTTTATTTGTCCTCTCTCCCCTCCTGTTGTTGCGTGTCCTCTTGGCTTTTTAATGACGCATGGAGGATGGCTGATTAAGTGTTTGTGTTGTGCAGGGGCAGACCATAGTGTAGGCAGTGCACCTTCGTCGCAGTGGGAATTGTTTGGCCTCCCTAAAGGTGGTTTAACTTTAACTGCCATGCAAGCAAGGGTTTTCATCTTCTTCGTTCTCACACATCCATGTGACCTACCAAAGCCACTTTGCTGTCATAAAAAAACTAGCCTACGTAGCACCAGTCTTCCTTTTTGCTTTGCTGATTATTAACTGGTATAAGACGCGTGCGTGTGTACTTGTCATTTGGGGGAGGGGGCGCCAGATGGGTTTGTATTTAAACTGCTCACTCTGCAAATCTTGTGTAAACCCTGATACTGTATGTATTCATGTAGTAATCCTTTGTCCATATGTTTCATACACTTTTGTTTGTTGAACAGTGTAGTCTGCGGAGCATTGGGATCCCGTCATTCAAAGACTTTTCCATTTTGTCAGCCAGCAAAATTACTGGTCAAAGTTACTAAGCCTATGGATTACATTCTCATTTATTGACATTTCCGTTGTAATTTGTGCTGGTGTTTGTGTGTTTAAATGTGTGTGTAATGGTGTTTGTGTGTTTAAGTGTGTGTTTAAATACTCTCTGTTCCTGTACATCTGGTTATTGGTTCATTGGTCAGATATATAGTATATGTCAGACATATCTGATCTGTGGACTTGTCTGTCCATCTGTGTTTCCAGGCCTATGGGATTGTATGGAAAGCTGTTGACCGCACAACAGGCGAGACCGTAGCTGTTAAGAAAATCTTTGACGCCTTTCGGAATTGCACTGATGCACAGGTGTGTCTATATGGAGATGAAGGGGAAAAAAATGGCAGGAATTGAGGAACTGAAACTTATGTGTTCCCTAACACAATTCTCACTGTTGTTTTCCACAGAGAACATTCAGAGAAATCATGTTCCTTCGGGTAAGCACGCACAACCATGAAAGCTGTTTTGCTTACGGCTTACAAGTGAAGTAGTCTTGTTTGACATGATCAAGTTCAGTGTTAAGTCCTCATTCATGCCCTCATCAGTGGAAGGGTCACAGCACTAAAAGCCTACAGTCATAATCAAGGGTAATCAAGCTGATCTCTGTGGTGGGGTTCCCATAACAACAGAGCAGTCCCTGGGTTGCTTGGGACAATGGGACATCGGCCATGTGTGTTCGCCATACGGTAAACAGCAGCTGGCTTGCGATCCAACAGGAGGTGTAGTAGCATCATGCAGCCTCTATGGAAACCTCATTAGCCTGAAGACTTCACTGAAGATTCAAGAAGTCCCACTGCTAGCTTCTGTCATCTTGGATAAAATAAGTTGTCAAAGATATTGTAAAGGGAAAAGAAAATGTTCTTTACATAGATGACATTAGTATTCTGTCCGTACACAATGTTTATAAACCTAGGTTGTCAATAAGTTGGTTTGTTTGACCAGTAGCTACAGCATCAACAAACTCATATACTGTAGGACAGATGATATGTTTTGAGGAGGAGAAATGTCATGTTATGACATCTCAGGATATCTGTCTTTGCTGTGGTGTTTTTCATTGCCAGTCACTGTTCTGTATTAATCCCTGTGTCATACACAAACACAGGCACAGGTCTTCTGCTTTTGCTTCTGCTAACTCAAAACATACCTGTTATGTAATGTTATTAAAGAGTCACCTGCTAAATCATTTACCGCATTTTATCACTGAGACTTTTCCAATGTAATTCTGTCAAGGCAGAATTACAGATAACTCATAGTTTAGCGGACTATGAACTGTATGTGTCTGTCTCTTCAGGAGTTTGGCGATCACCCCAACATAGTCAAACTACTGGATGTCATCCGTGCCCAAAATGACAAGGACATCTACCTGGTTTTTGAGTACATGGGTAAGGCATGTTTGATCAGCCAGGTGATGGTTTCTTAAAAACAGTAGGCAGTTAATCTCCTAACTCCACATATCACACACAAGACTACGACAGGAATAAGAAAATGTTTTGAATTCCCCTTAATCTTAGTAGCCCAATAATGCCCTTAATACAATCATATTACTGCAGCGTAGTGAGCCTCAGGTAATCCCAGATTGAGCTGTTGGTCATTTGTCTCTCTCTTTGTGTCTCAAGACTTACAGCAGTAGCCTGAAATTCAAAGGGCCATATCAAATTGGCCGCAGGCAGCCGTGGGTCATTTGTGCTGTTTGTTGTCCAGACTATTGAGGTCATATGATTGAAATGGCAGTGATGCTATCTGGGCCCGCTATTAGAAAGTAAAAGCAAATATCATGTATCAACCCTCTCTGGTAGAAGTAGCTGATGATTCTAATGCTCTTTGGTGGAAAGGCCTCAGCAAGTAGTATTTTTGCATTTTTATTCAGGCACATAGAATAGAGTCACAATCTTACATGAATGCGGAAGGTCCTAATGGATAAAGGGTTTGAGAGGGTGCTGCTGACTGACCCAGGATCTGTATAAAACAGGTGTATCCTTAGAGAGAGGCTGAGAGGTGCTGGAGTCACCTGACCTGGCTTACAGGCTCCTCCCCCGTGGCTACCTCATGTAAACACAGCAGCTGAGCATGACTAGGCAGATTTGAGCCTCAGTGTGTGTGTGTGTGTGTGTGTGTGTGTGTGCGTGAGTGTGCGTGTGTGTGCGTCACTGCTGCTGCCGGCTGCTTATGACGTCAGCCAAGTCTACCCTCTGTGTTGATGGCACACAGCCACAGCTCTAAGCTAGAGATATTCTCTATGTGACCAACTCAAATGAATAAGAGAGAGAACACATACATTATTGACACAAGTCCAGACCTTCTCACAATATTAGCTTCACCTTCTTGGCTCTCTTTAAGTGACCAGGTGGTCTTGGTGCGTGTAAACCAGCTATGCATTCCCTGGGCTTGTCTGTTTGGATGCGAGCTCTCCCTATTGGCTTGTTGTTGTTTACCCTTTGCCTCTCCGCACAGACACAGACTTGCATGCTGTGATCAAGAAGGGCAACCTGCTGAAAGATATCCACAAGCAGTACATCATGTACCAGCTCCTCAAAGCCACCAAGTACCTGCACTCAGGGAACGTCATCCACAGAGACCAGAAGGTGCCGCAATCTTCTGTGCACATGGAGTAACAGCCATTAGCCAATATGCATTTAGGAATTATGAATTGTCATGTTAATAATGTTGTTCTATGAAAAATGAGATTTCTTTTAATGATTTCTTTTCTGCGTTTTGAATGTATGTAGTGGGCAGGTTTTATAATATTACCAAATATTTTGTTACAGAGGCATTTAAATGGGTTTTCTATATTCTTTTATATTTCATTATATTTTTGACAAAAAGTAGGCCTAGTGATATGTGTAATACAGTTTGGTGGGGACAGACCTTGCATTGATAGAGAAAAATTGCGTCTCAGGAAATCTTAATTTTTTTTAGTAGTTGATCATTCTTTACAAAAATACTTCTATTAAAATGCTTTTATTGAACTGTTTGTGTCTTGCAGCCTTCAAACATTCTTCTGGACACAGACTGCTTTGTGAAGCTGTGTGATTTCGGCCTTGCACGCTCCCTCTTCCAAACCCAGGAGGATGCTGGGAATCCTGCTCTAACTGAATATGTGGCAACCCGGTGGTACCGTGCTCCTGAAATTCTCTTGGGCTCTGCCAGGTAGCTTGTTTGCTCTTGTTATTACATGTTATCAGACTGACTTTAGAGGGAATGAAAAAATATTTGTTTACGGCATACTGTATGCATATAGTATGCATATGTATAGTATGCTTCATCATCTCAAATGCTCCTTATTGGTTTGAGTACAGCATTTAGAAATGGTAAATAACAATATGCTAGGCAGATACTAAAATATTTCAAAAATTTCAATAGTCACCATGTCTTCTCCTTCTGTCTCCCCCATCTGTCTGTCTGTCTGTCTGTCTGTCTGTGTGTGTGTGTGTGTGTGTGTGTGTGTCTGTCCCCACAGGTACACCAAGGGAGTGGACATGTGGAGTGTGGGCTGCATCCTGGGCGAGATGCTGCTGGGAAAGCCGCTGTTCCCAGGAACCTCCACCATCAACCAGATCGAGAAGATCATGAGTGCCATCCCCCATCCCACACCCGAGGGTGAGCTCCTCCACAGATCCCAGCGCCTCCCTGGCCTAAACCCTCAAAGGTTCATGTGGCATCAATCCACTCTGTGATCGGCATGTCATGCCTGTGAAGTCTTTGAGGATCCAGGGATTACCCTAGGGCTACACTGGATGCATTCCGGAAATGTAAAGTCAAGTCACGCAAAAAATACATTGAAAAGACTGATGTGTTTATTTTTTTTAGACTGTTCACTGTACTGCTGTGTCTGATGTAGCTAGTTCCATTGATTATAGTGGACTCTAATGGTTATGGCAGCTATACTTCTTTGACTTACTCTAACGCCTCCAGTGTAGCCTCCCTGTCAGGGTAAAGGGGGGGACACTGGGATTGGGCCACACTCACTCTTTCAGTCTTCCTCAGCTTGACAATCCTCCTACCTGTCTGAAGTTCAGTAATTCCAAAGCTGGTCTCATCAGACCCAGATCCACTGCATACAGTCTTGTCCTGACTTGCACTCCATCCCTCTATGTCTTAGTAGGAAAGTCCCTCACTCACTCTTCCCTTTGCTTGGCTCCCATCCACCCTTGTTATCTCAGAGATGGGCTCTGTTGATAAGGCCTGTCCGTTATCTATCTGCCGGTAGTCACTGAGTGGGAATGTGTTGTGCTATCGCCCGCAGATGTTATCGCTATCCGATCCGAGTACGGCGCCTCTGTGATCCAAAGGATGTTGCTAAGGTAGGTTTGAGTGTATAGCGTATAGCAATCACCCATGTGTGGATGTGTGAGGAGTTGTGTTATTTAGTATTTACAGTATATAGTATTGTTTGGTATACTGTATGTACAGTAACTAACCAGTGGCATTCTTACTAAGGTTTCTTTTGCATTGTAGCTTAAATGCTAATCCTCTTTTTCTAAGTCCTTTTAGATAAAAGCATCTGCTAAATGCACTGCATAAATCTAATGTGTAAATCTATGGGCTTTATACTGTATGTGTTTGATGGTGTGTGTGTGTGTGTGTGTGTGTTATCCCTCAGACCCCAGGTTCCCCTCGAGGAGCTGTTGGGAACTCCAGTGGATGCTAATGCTTTGGACCTGCTGAAGCGCCTGCTGGTGTTCAACCCTGAGAAGAGGCTCACTGCAGAGCAGGCCCTAGAGCACCCATATGTGGCCAGGTACAGCGAGGCTGGGTGGGTCAGTGGCCAGATGACAGATTATATGGATTTGCATTCAGACATGATCAAAATAACATGACATTCATAATAAAAAAGAAAATTGACACTTGTGCTGTTTGTAAACAACCATTATCCTCAGTTATGAAGAACCCATAAGAGCATTTAAGGCTTGTTTAAATGTATCTAGATATTTTCATAAACAGATATTTTTTTATCTGTTTATTTTTTAAATTGCGTTTACACGTATCCAGTGGAATCTTGAGAAAACAGCATTTTTAAAAATGTCCACTTTGAAGAAAAAAATTGCTAAAGGTTGCTAAAACTCCGTTTAGAAAAATATCTAGACACGTGTAAACAGGCCCTTAAAGTGATACTGTCCCATTTTTGGAAATAAGCTTATTTTGCACCTCTCCTTGATTTGAATGATTGGGTTTTAC
>JASCQY010000068.1:1892830-1912851 GCA_030264315.1 Sardinella tawilis
CACGAGAAAGTATCGGGTGCGCACGAGAAACCCTTGGGTTTTAATTTTGTCTTATATGTCCTATTAAGGGCTCCGTACAAATCAGTTAGGTCTATGGGGAATTATTTATAATTATGTATTTATTTTAAATTCTGCTCGATTATGGAAAAAATAGGTAGGCTAATGATCAAAGTTTAATATCAAGGCTTAGGCTACTTGACGCATTGCCCTACTGAATAATTTTGAAAAATGCGTGGTTTGCTTCAGCCCAGTTTGGCTGTTTCATTTGCCTGAGATACACCTGATCAAAAGGGCCTTTACCCCTTATGCAATAGAGTGGGGTTTAAGTCTGTTTTCAAGTTATGATGCAGAATCATAGAAATCATTTGTCCAATTGGGTGTAGATCTGTCCAACAGAGTAGGCAGGGCTACAGAGGCATCCACCTCAGAATTGTGGGGTGGTGACGGGCAAGTACCCAGACCAAGATCAGTCTCAGATTGAACTAATCAGTTTCATGAGCCTGGTAAAGCAAACATTATCTGTGTGTTTTAAGCACACACAGTACAGTATAAGGTAATTAGAGTTATTATCTGTGATTAGTGCACACACCGCAGAACTTCAACTTTTTGAAGCCTTCAATCTCTGAAAATAAACTGATTATGCTGTACTTATACTATTTCACTGAAAGGCATGATCATGATTAGTCAAGTAATTCAACTGATTTCACAGCCCTAATTCTTCTGTATTTTCATCACAGAATAATTAGACTTTTAGGGCACCACATGAAGTATTTTTGATTGCTGTTGAAATGCCTTGTGTTGAGTCTAGTTCCTGTGTCTTGCAGTCCCTGACAGCCAATCTTTGATACTGAAGACTCAGACATGTCCAACCACCCCCTAAAACCAATGTCATACCTGCCACTATGTCTTGGGATTGTCTTATATGTCTGTAAGTACATTTTCATGCATCAGTATTTGTAAAACTGTAATATTTCTAGCTCAATGTGCTAGCTTCTAGCCAGCTAGCTTTCCAGGATTTAAATATCAGGACTTGTGACTAGCATTAAGTAACGCAGGTAGCCCATTAGTGATGAATCCATTGTGCTTTCAGTTGTCTTCCTACAGTAATATAAGGTAACCTACAGCATACGCCTATAATCAAACAACCAGCCACTGCTTTACAGGCCCTTTTAGGCCCATCCATTGCTCCACGATGTCCACCTCATGTGTGGTGGGCCAGTCTGCAGTGCTGCCCTGCCTCATCTCCTCCCTGGACCAGTCGCCTCCCTACATCCAGTGGCTGAGCGTGTCGGAAACGGTCTTCGAGCGCATGGGCGCGGAGAAGTTTGAGGGCCAAGGCTACGAGGGCCGAGCTGACGTGCCCGAGCTCATGCTGGAGAAGGGCAACTGCTCGTTGTTGCTGAGCGACGTCCAGCTGACGGACACGGGCCTTTACCACAGCTACCTGGTGGTTGGCAAGACGAGGGTGAAAAGGAAGCAGCTGCTGCAGAGCATTCAGTTCAATGTCAGGGGTAAGTAAGGGCAGTCTAGTCTAGTTGTCTAGTTGGTCAGTTTTGGAAACAATGTTAAACAGTGTTTAGCAGTGTTATAATGTAGTGTCATTAATTGTATTTAACATTATTGGTCCAGTACATTTGTCTTAATAATATAAATCACAGGATTTATATCAAAAGGATCAAAAGAAACTCTGAATAGTTCTTAGTACCAAGGGCGAGTCCCCTCTTATCTCCGTTTGGAATACACCCAATAAGCGCAGTGTCTTTTCTAAGAGGCATCACATGTTTCTCATCTCTCTCTTTCTCTGTCTTTTTCTCTCCCTCTCTCCACCTAGACCACAAAGTGAAGGAGGAGGTGGAGCAGGGGAAGGAGCTGGTGCTGGAGCTGCTCACTCCTCGGGCCAGGCAGGTGGTGTTTCAGAGGCGGAGGCTCTCCGAGATGGTCCTGTGGAGCAGAGACGAGGAGTCGCAAGTGACTCCGAACCCCCGTGTCGAGCATGACCGTCGGAGGGTTGTTCTTATTCTTCGAGACGTCGATCGGGAGGATGAGGGCACCTACCGTGTGTTGGATGAGCATGGATTGGCGCTGAGCACGGTGATGGTCACCGTGACAGGTGAGGACCACCTGCGGAACAGACACCTGTGGTTCTATTAGCATGGTCATGATGTCTAGACAGACCCAATGGACCTTAACATGTGGGCCTTTGACAGTGGGGAGTATTGTATGTGTGAGTGCTCCTCTTATGGGTTTAATATGGTCTCGCATAGAAATAACCACTAATTGTCTGTGTGACGATTGGTTTCTATCAATAATTCATCAATCATCCCCTACTCACATGCAGTCATGTGTAAATGTGTAAATGTTGAGGTTGGGGAAAAATCCTGAATCATTCATGCCTGTTTTTAAAACAGTCATGAATACCAACAGACCCAGTTCTGTTTGTGCTGCAGAGAAAGCCTGGCAGTGAGGTGATGGTGTCGGGTTCTGCACAATACAATTGCAAGGTTTGGTTTATGGGAAAGTTGGACTCTCCACTGGTTGTTTATAGTCTGTTTTGTACCATAGAACCCAGCCCTAACAAGCTCGAACAAACTCTGCAGAGGAGACAATTCATTGAGGGTGAGTACATTTGAAGATGCCAAATGTAAAAATTTGCAAACATGCTGAAATACAGGATGCCACCTCACAGCACAAACAGTTATTGCAGGTTAAAATGATGACATTTAAAAATGTTCATTTGAATGAATGAATGAATGAATGAATGAATGAATGAATGAATAAATAAATAAAATGTTTTTCAAGTGCACAGAACAAATGCCTCAGAGTGTACACGTGTACACAGCACTCTGATAAATGATATGAGATAAACGACAGGTGTGTTTTCTGTCTGTCTGTCCCGCTCAGATCACTCAGCAGGCAGCAGATCCAGTCCAGCTCTCCCCCTCCTCCTTCTCTGTGTGCTCATGCGCTGTCTCATCTAACTGGGGATGAATGCAGTGCTGTTCTGCAGTATGTAAATCCCACACTGTGTTACTTGTATGCCCTTTGGTCTTTTGCCTCAGAAAAACGAGCATAACTGAGACTTTTCAAACACCAAACAAAAAGCAGCTTCATGACCAATGATGTCAACAAAACACAGTAAGCCAGCAAAAAGAAACTACCAAGACAAATCTTCTGACTCAGCAAACTTTACGCACATTTGCACTTTTTGTACAGAATGTACATATTGGGCCATGTTATTGCCATTTGGACATATGTAATTAGACACAATTATATTGTTATAATGTTGATATTAATATAAAGTTTTGAATGAGGTGAGGCACAAGATCTGCTTTATCCGGACTGGATTCCTGTGTATTGTAAAATCCTGCTGTGACCAAGTAGAGGTGTTGCTAAGAGTAGCCATGTTTGAAGAATAGCTAACTATCAGTTGCGTTGAAATTCTCTCAGTTGTTATCTTTCAGAGGATTATTAGCATCCCAACAAATGCGCTGCAATGAGGTCATTTATTGGTGGATAACACCAGCTGCCAAAACTCAATAGTTATGCCAAAGTATGATGGAAATAGCCAGGGGTCTGCTTGTTTCTTTTCTCTGCTTCCTTCTGTGAACATAGTGAAGTGTAATTTGTATGTCAAGGTGTGAGTACTAATTACTATCTTTTGGTTCGTGAAATGCAGTGGTTAAGAGTAACAATTAAATAGTACTGGACTATAGTCACATGGTAGATAGTTGAATAGTGAATTAAAGAGTGTGTGAGTGTGTGTTATGTTTCATGATTGGCAGTGAACGCCAGCTCACTGTAAATATAGTGTGGAAACTTGATGTTCTGCTCTGAAGTTTGAAGTTTAAATGTGCTTTGAAAAAACAACCATTGTGCTTTTTTTGAGTGAATGGTGCATGAATCATTCATCACTTGCAAGTAGCTTAGTCAAACGGAACCTTTTTCTCAAGTAGCAACTTCCAACAGCACACACCAGGACCAGTGTCATACAACTCTTTATCTATGTATTCATTTAATGATATTTATTATTGTGCAATACGGTACTTATTTTAAGTTGAATTGAAAGTTAATTTGTAGAAACAAATGAATTAAAATTACTTTATTGTACACAGATAAACCATTCCTTCTTAACAACAGACAGAAGCAGTAATCAGAATAGTTTTCGTTATAGCAAGTGATTTCCTTTATTAGCCAGACAGAGGACTTTCACCTGAAACAGCACATGATATGACTACACAAGAATCAGCAACACATCTCCATAAGTTAAATATATTAATCATGATGGAATACTCATTCAGATGCTTTCAAAACTGTTCCATGGCTAAAACATAGGGAATGCCTTAGAGTACGTACAGTACAAAGCACATATATACATTAGAATTCAATTGTTTACATGCCAGAAACTTCCATAAAACTTCAAAGGGTTCCTCTGTATCCAGTGTTAACATTTTCCAGCACTACCTCTCCCTTTGAATGCTATACAACAGCACCTTGGTCAAAATGCAAACCCCTTAGCCACAGGGGCAACTTATCATTAGAGTTCAACTGCCATTTCAACGGACTAACAGTCTCTGGAATCTTCTCATGGGTTTCCAGTGATGTTGTTGACCCAGACCGGCCATAGTCACATGTCCTGCCGGTTGTCCCTGATTGGCTGGAGTGTGTGTGTGTGGGTGAGTGAGTGAGTGAGTGAGCTCAGCTCCTCGGGCTCTCTCTCAGTCAGACAGCTGGATCAGAAGTTGGGTTTGTGCTTTTTCACCTCCACCATCAGGTGGTGCAGGTTGATGAGCTCCGAGCGCACGGCCAGGCTGCGGAAGGTCGGCTGCGACAGCACCTTGTGGAAGCCGTGGTAGTACTGGATGAGCTGGGTCAGAGCCCCCTAGTGGAGGTAAGGGGGGAAGCACAACGTCAGGGAGAAGTCTTCGACAAAGGCCCACCGTAGGACGGATCCGACCCGTTCATGTGTCAGAAGCATTTGCTGAAGCACTTAAATGATATACATTCTGACCAGGCTGGTAGGTTTCATTAAATGGCCATTACGTCTGCTTTCTAATTTTGCATAAAACATGAGCTAATGGCTATGAAATGACAGAAAGAGAGAGAAGGAGGGTTCCAATAATGGCTCTACCTGAATAATACTGGTGCCATTTTTAAAGTTGGTGAAGGAGCGCATGACATCCTGACTCATCGCCTCCACTGACTGCTTCCAGGTGCTGGAGAAACCTCTCACCAGCTGAGTGATCCGCGCTGCCAAGGGAAAAGGAGAAGCAGAAGGAGGGAGCGAGAGAGAGCGAGAGGAAGAGAGAGAATGTGGGTATAAGGAAAAAGGAATGTAGAAGAGAGGGAGGAAGAGGAGAGAGAGAGAGAGAGAGAGAAATGGGTATATGAGGAAACAGGAATGTAGAAGAGGCTAAGAAGCAGGAGGTATTTTTAAAAGACAAACTGGACTTTGTTTGACGCACACCTTCATCATTCTTCAGCCGGTCCAGCTGACCTCTTTCCATCAGGGCCTCACTCTCTTTCACAAACGCTATCATGCCCCCAAAGGGTGGAGACAGAATCTCCTCTATGAACTCCTAATCTCACATTGACATACACACACATACACACACACAGGACATAAAGTAAATAAGTAAACAAAACTGTTGTTGATTAAAATTGGTCCAACAAGGTCATTTTTAAGTTACATCAAGACTTACAATCATACAATCATCACAAGATCATACAATCTTTCAGTACTACTACACATACCTGGGTTCTAGCCAAGAGAAGCTGCTGGAAGCCCTCAACCTCCTTACTGTCATCAGCTGCCCTCTCCTAAAGCCGTAGGGGAAGCAGGTACAGGCAGATACAGGGGAGGAATGAGACGGAGGGGCAGAGAGAGAGAGAGAGTGCAGTGATGAGAGAGTGGTCTAAAAGAGAGTTCTGGGCAATAATAATCAATCAATCAATCAATCAATACAATAAACCCTGTAACACAATCCCATATATACGTGTACATAATGCAAAACGAGACTAGACAGGTGTTTGTCATGATGTGCTTCATGCTTATACGAAACTGGGAGGAATTGAAAGTCTCTGGTTTCTAGTTTCACCTAAACTGATTTGAATTCAGGTGCTTTCCACTGATGTCTAGGTGACCGAGCCACCGTGAGCCTGTAAGCCACAGGCTACAGTATGCACTAGCGACTTCACACTAACCACAGCCTCACCATTAGGACACTGAGCATCATGTCGTAGTTGTTGATGAGGAAAATGAGCTGGTCCTTTCGGGAGGGGAACTCCGCAGCCATCTTTAGGACAAAGTTTTCCACTTCAACCTGACCAGACGCACAGACACAGGCATGCAATAGAACACACCCCCACACACACACAAGTGTACACACACACACAGAGACACAAATTAAACATATGACAAACAACAGATGTGCAGAAAAGTACCCAGAAGATCAGCATCCGCCAGGTGTCTATCACTGGGAGTGATCTCTTTGAGTGGCGTTAGAGCGCTAGAGAGAGCAGCCTAGCGGTGAGCTGTCCTACCTGTAGCTGGGCCAGCAAGGCATTGGTGCGCTCGTTGGGGAAGGTCTGATTAATGCTGACGATGGCTGAGGAGAACTCAGCGTAGCGTCGCGTGATCTACAACAGAGACACGTTTTTTTGATTCATATTCATTCATTCAAATACATCCTTATTCTGTTCTATCATTTTCTACATGGTAGTAGCGCTAAACCTGGCAATGGGTGAAACAGGTATGAGCTGGTATGCCCTCATATAAGGTGATCCTGTAGTCACCTATTCACCTTATCAATACCTGCCAATGCTTTAATAAATAAATCTAATCGATAACAATTCGAGAAGTTTCGTACATAGTGTGGCCTGGTGTCCAGCACGCCCAGCTTCTGAGGGTCGGTGTTGCGGATGCTCTGGATGTTCATCTCCAGGATGAGCTCAAACCTCGGCCACAGCACCTCTAGCACCGCCTCCCAATACCTGCATACGCACACACACACACACACACACACACACACACACACACACACAGACATACTCATAAGCACGTCCTACTGTAGGTCAAACATTCACACTCACACAACATACTGCAAACAGTGCTGTGCACTGCTGTCTATTTCACAGTCAAACAATTAGCTGCGCGACTTGTAACCGTGTAACCGTGTGTAACCGTCTGGTTTGGTGAACTGACTTGTCCATGGCGGGAATGTTCCTCTTGGCCGTGATGGTTTTGAAGCGGAGGATGATGTGGATGCACAGAAACACGGCGATGCTGTCATAGCAGTCCGAGGCGTAGGTGGAGATGTTCTTCTGCAGATGGAAAAAAAAACGCTTAGACAGACAGGCACCTCCACCCCCCCCCCCAATGGCACACGTAAACTGACGAAACCACATACGCTTACTGTACCTCGGGTGACATAAACTTTTCACACCCTGCTTTGCTCATGCATGGCCCACCCACAGCTTACCACTGTTTGAAACCTTGGACACGTAAAAAAAAATACTGTACATACATCTAAAAAAAGAAAAATTCCACCATCTGCCCCCCTCCCCTTTCACCGTACCTCTCTCGTCTTCCTCCCTTCCTGTCTCTACCTCTCTCAGTGGTCGCAGCAGATCACACCACCCCTGAAATTTCAATCTCCGCGCCCCCACAATCTCCACAGCCCCAGAACCGACCACGCCAGTGCACCAAGCTTACCAGAAACATGCCCAGCGTTTTCCCCATGATGCAGTTGAAGAGGTCCAGCGCGGAGTTGCCGGCCACCATGAAGAAGTCCGACAGGAAGAGGTACTCGCGGCAGCCGTTGTCCAGCAAGGCGAAGTGCTGACTTCTGAAGAGAGTCTCGTAGGGGTACTGCAAACGGGGGCGGGGGATAAAAGCAACAATGGCTTTAGGATGATGATAACGGTTTCCAATGGGCATTTGGAAAGCTTACTGTGAAATACACAAAGAATAATGATGGGAAAATTTGATATAGTTTCATAAAATTTGAAGTTTATATGACAATAAAACTGATCATTTCTGTCAATGTGCACTAATGCAAGTGTCTGCCAAGACAGAAAGGTTCACATGGATTATTCAAATGATATATGAAGCCTTGCATAGCCCTGCAATCCTTACATTATCCTATTAAGACACATATGAATCTTAGAAGTGTTTCACTGGACTTTTCCATATGGACGGTGTCCATCCCACTTCTGACACCACATGGGTGCTAAACATGCAACTTGACTGCAACGCCAAAGAGCCAGGCTTGTTGGGTTGGAAGTTAGAGCGCATACTCAACCGTAGTGATGGCAGTCCATCAGACGGCCAGGCATGCTTGTGTGTGTGTGTGTGTGTGTGTGTGTGGTTACCCTAACGTCTCCTCTCTGAGCAGTGTGGGGGATGAGGATAGGCCCTTCCAGCTCTGCCGGGCTCAGCACTGCCCCCCGCTGGCCCAATGTGAAGATGGTGTTTCTGCTCTTCAGAGACGGCTTGGAGAAGAAACCTGCTCAGCTGTTAAGGGTATATATGATGCAGCTGAGCGCAGAAATGTTTTATTTATGCATGACATAAAAAAGATAAAAATGTCACAATATAACTCCCTCACACATCATTATGACACCTCTTCACAAAGTCATCAATAAATAAACAGTCCTAAAGTGTGCGTCACGGCTGTCTGAGTGAAAGGATATCTTTCTTAGCTGTGTCTTCCACACCCATGAGGTCATCCTTGTCTGCCACATCCTCATACTACGAAGGAATGCAAACACATTAATGGTGGAAAAAAATGGAAATAGCAGAAATGCTTTGACAACTTCTGAAAGAGACAGTATCAATGTATCAAAATACTGAGGATGGTTTTGAACACTATCAATATCATATGAACTACATACGCTTAAAAGTCTTGAGCGTTATCATAACAAATCTACCTCAGAGAAGGTTTTGCTATTGACCTTGTAGTGTCTGATGTGACTCGTGGCATTTCAGAAACTCGACTTAGCATTTTATATTGGACTGTTGCGCCCCCTAGAGGCTTACAATTGTATTTCATTTGTGCTGCACACAGTCATAATAATCACAAGCACCTTTCTCACATTGTCTGTCTTAGGCTCACCTGGACCTTGAGGAGGCGACTGCTGTAGGACTTGAAGTAGCTGTAGTAGATCTTACTCATGGTGTCCACATACTCGTCTCGGATCTCCTTGGCTACCGTCCTCTCGTTGGCCAGCAGGAACTGATAGAAAAACCTGACGGTGTGAAATATAGGACCAAATAAGGTGATTGAAATCAGATGTACAGTACTGACAGGACGGACTGACAGCTGATAGGCACGGGTTCTAGGTTCTAAATACAGTACCTGTACTTGAGCAGGTTGTTCTGAGGGATCTGGTAGTTGGTCATGGGCTTCCTAAAGGAGTAGATCTTCTGCAAGATGAACTCTCTGATCTTTGTCACGGCCTGTAAAACAAAGACAACTCACTTCGAACACAGTCCCTTCTTACTGTGTATCGTCTACATTTAAAGTGCATGAAAGACAATATGAAGAAGACAGTCTCCAAAAACAACATGCATGCATGGATGCATGGACAGAGAACTCATGGCTAACATGCCGCTCTCAGGGGATTTCCATTATGAAATGAGATAACTGGTAACTGATGTGTCTAATCGCAAGATTGTTTTGCAGATGTAAAAAAAAATGTCTCTTGCATTATAAAGGCACTCCGAAAGGTTACGTTGAGATCTTCTTAACTACACAGTCAATAAACAATGCCTGTTCAGCCCTGCTCCAAATCTGCTTTGGGTCTCTGCTCACCTTGATCTTCAGTCTGTCCACAATGTCCTGGATGTCGGAGCAGGCCAGGGTCTCTCGGAAGCTGAGCTCCTTGGCAAAGTTGATCTTGTTGTTGAGCTCATGGAGCTGCTCCAGAAACTCCTGCTCAGTAACAGGGCTGTCCAGTATGACACTGGGAGGAGGACACAACACGACACAACACAACACAACACAACACAACACACACATGCTGCAACTGGTGGTCTTAACAGGGAAACTCAGCACGTCTGAACCTGTATTCTACTATATACTCTCTAACAGTGGAATATGGTTTCAAATATGCCAAAGTTCTTATTTGAAATACTGTGCAGCATATTAACTCTGGGCATGAAGTGCAACTTGTCAATGATCAATGCTTTCCCTTATAATACCATGTTATGATGTTGAGTAGGAGTACAAATCAGATGTTTATTCATAGATATGGTTTGGTTTGGTTTGGTTTGGTTTATAAGAGAAAGCTTATTCATAATGATGGGAGTGTTGTGCTGTGTTGTGTGCTGAAGTGTATGGCTGCTTACTTGGCAAGTACTACAAAAAAAGTTCTATGGCATAAGCGTAGGCTAAATGCCAGGTTTTCTTCCTCGCCCCTCCCTTCTAACTTTTGCTTCTTTTTCTATGAGAAGTAGACTCACGAGATCATGGCTCCCGGCACCACTAGCTCATCCACCAGCTGGCTGA
This sequence comes from Sardinella tawilis, assembly GCA_030264315.1. NCBI lineage: Eukaryota > Metazoa > Chordata > Actinopteri > Clupeiformes > Clupeidae > Sardinella > Sardinella tawilis. Next base: position 1,903,339 of record JASCQY010000068.1, read on the forward strand.
GTTGGCTGCGCACGGCCTGCCTGTTCTTCAGACGCATGTTCATGCTGACTGACTGCTGCTGCAGCGTCTGGATCTCGCTGCTGATGGAGGACAGGTCACTCTGGAAGCTGCTCAGCATCTCCTCCATGCGCTGGGAGAGAGAAGAGGTGGCGTTAGAGACAGTCAAACGAAAGAAGGGACTCAATGCTCTCGATTTGCAATTCACTCCATGATGCTCGGAAATGAAAAATTATGTATTCTGAATGTCGTACCTCCAGTATGGAATCACATGCCGTTATCTGGTTGTGAAGAGACGCAATATTCTGGCTCTCTTTAATATCTATTAGTCTTTGATCAAGGATCACAAATACATAAACACAATAATAAAACTGATTAATAGCCAGGTGACTAATGTAGAATACCTGGTATATCTAGTATGAAACAATGAAACATCAGAAAATGAAGTAGTTTGGCTCAAATGGTTTTACACTCAGAGAAACTGAATTGATTCATGAAGGATACAGTCTTTAATTGAGGCCTGTTCAATGCGTTGGAGCTCAGCTTCCACTTGTTTTGAGTACTGCCTCAGGTCAACCCCCTGGACAATGAAAAAGGTTAGAAGAGTGGAAACACACACACTGTACCCTAATATGACCACAATCATGGGTCATTTTTAGCATTCTTTTTACAAGTCGAGAATTCAAAAGCATTTCGTACCGTTTTAAGGGCCTCTTTCACCAAATCATCCTCCAGATTAGCCTGGATATGTACTGTAAAGCAAACACAGTTACTAATGTTGATCTATTTAATTAAACAACAGTATATGGAATGCATGGGGTCTGTATTCACAAACATTAAGTATAACTGAAAGAAAACTTACTGTCCACTTCATCCAAAATAAACTCATCAGTGGTCAAGTCTAAATCGCCCAGGTTAAGGTTAGGAACCAAATCCGAATCGGGCTTCTGTTGATATTAGAGTGAAATTGGCACTGTTTAGGAAACAACTAGACTTTTCCAGCATAACCTCACGAAACCATCCCTAAAACCAAAAAATCAAGAACTTCCCTCACTATGAGATCTCGAATGATGTCACTTCAGTTTATGTTCCATGTAAACAAACAAAACGCTACTCTCAAATTCACACTTAACTTTGCTCACTGCCCCCCACCTATATGTGCATTCTCATTAAACATCTTGTTGGTGTTTGGCTGAAATGTGGTTTATGTTCTGGTACACAGCCTGTGCCCCTAGTGTTTGTTTGACGTTTACAGCCCCTGTGTTGTCTCCAGAAACCGGACTTTTTTAAACAATATAATCAGTGGGCAGGCAGCCAGCTGATCAAAAGGAGATGCCAACGATTTGTGTTAAAAATAAAATTGCACTAAAAAACATGCAAGATATCATAGTTCACAAATTAAAGGTCATACACCAGCATAAAAAATATCTAATGGCCCATTTTTGTTTACAACATGTCAGTGTCATACTCCACTTTGGGTCACTACTACTACTAAGCTAACCATAGACAAAAAAGCTCATTGTTGTTAACGCTGTCTGCAGGCTTTGCTCCAGCATAATGACACTGGTGAAAATTATTGTTAAGAAACTAGGAAGTGTCAACGTAGCTGAATGTCTAATCATTTTCAGCCTTGACCAGCGCTAGTCAACAAGCTAAAAACATGACAGCGTCAACAATGGCTTACATTGCAGGTTAACAGTTATCGTTCTTCACAAAAGTATCAACCATAGTTGATACTAATTTATTTCAGTCGAGAAATTGCCAATGTGTAGTAATCCTCGCAAAATAATAAAAATACTTTCTGAGCCACCGTCACTAGACTAGCCGTGATAACTTGCTAGCTTGCCAATGCTAGGTATGCTTCTATCTTAAATTCATTACCACGGCAAAAGGAGACAGTTTGATGTAGTGCATCAGTTTTTACCTCATCCTGTAAATATGCCATTGCATTAGCTGTAGCGGTTTCACCAGAGTTTACATCAGACCTAGCCCCACTGACCACTGCCACTGCCTCCGCCATAGTTCCTCCTGTCTGAACTACAACGAATTAAGGTGTTACACAATGTGATTCCCCAGAAACTGTTGATCATAACTTGACAACCAAACTACTAAATTACTTAATGATTCATTTAGAATAGTGTTTAATTCAAGTTTTTGTGGATATGTTTTATTTTTAAGCTTTTCTTCCAATACTTTTTGGAGAAAAAATATTTTCTGTACGAATGAATGGTACACGAACAGTATACAGGATGGACTCACTTCCTGCGCAGATTCAGGCGATAAACTCTCGCGAGACACATTCTAGTTCCTCTTCGAACGGAACCTGTTTCCAAGATGGTGAGTGGAAGATTTAGCTTCTCGATTTACCATATGAATATCAACATTCATCTGTGTCCCTTTATCACTTGTAAGAGCAAAATGCACCGCATATGATCATGTAACACCATTGTTGTCTATTGGAATTAAACATTTTTGAGGTAGATGATGTATTTTAACTTGGATCACATTCCTGAGTTGCCAGCTAGTAACCCTGTGATAGGCAAGCCCGCGTCGATGTTGAGCACTGAAACAAGAGTTCCTACTAGAAAATGGGTTTCTGGTTCTTTGTAGCATATATCACATGCATCGGGTTGCCTCTTTGGCCCGTGTGAAAATGTGTTATTACAGGGCAGAAATACTGAATATGGAAGGTAAATATTGGCCCACGTAGAATTAGCAATGCTAGCTTAGTATTGCCTGGCTAGTATGGTATTTGACTGAAAAGCCAGCTAGCATGCAAAATGCTAGAGTTACACGCTAAAGTTACTTGAAGTAGCTGCTAGTTTCTTAACAGTATCAAGGCAGATGTGTGAACGGATAGATATCTTAATTCGACACTTAATTAGGGATCAGAAGCTACTTAGTTCCTTGGACCATGAAACATTATTGGAACGTGCTGATTCAACAACCGCCAGGCTAGTTGTAATATGGTCAACTTTGCATGCATAGAATTACTAATAAACTTATTTATCGTTTTTGTATTACAGTCTCTGGTTATACCCGAGAAGTTCCAGCACATTCTTCGTGTTCTCAACACGAATATTGACGGTAGGAGGAAGATCGCCTTCGCCATCACAGCCATCAAGGTACCTTTTAATCTTGTCCTTGAACAGTATGGTCACATCCTTACTACTTGAGGTTTACCTTATGCACACAGGTTGTGGTATAAGTGGAACTATTTTCCTTTTTCTTTCAGGGTGTTGGCAGACGATATGCCCACGTCGTCCTGAGGAAGGCCGATATTGACCTCACCAAGAGAGCTGGAGAACTCACCGATGATGAGGTGTGATGGGCTGTTTAAAGGCACTATAGATGAGCTTCTCCAATATTACTACTTTCACAAGCACATTTGGTTGCTGTGCTTTAATGTGGATTGACATTTTCTCAACAGGTTGAGAGGGTGATCACCATTATGCAGAACCCTCGCCAGTACAAAATCCCTGACTGGTTCCTCAACAGACAGAAAGACGTCAAGGATGGCAAGTACAGTCAGGTATGTATCCAAAATATACTCATTATGTACTTTTTTATACACCATGTGGAAAGTCTCTCTTTGAAATACACATGGTGGATTTCAGTGGTTGTCAAACTGGGGTACAAGTACTCCTGAGGATACTTGGATCAATTCTTGGGGGTACATAAAATAAATCTGTGATTAGGTTCACAGCTCTCACCATGTTAAAAGTAAACTTTAGATACAGACATGCAAACTATTCCCAATACAACCAAACTATACCCAGTTCAACCAATTTGCAAATACATTGAGATGTGCCATTATGTGGCTACAGTTTATTTGGCAATAATTATCCAAATATGAATTGCAATAACTGTGTGTGCTTGATCGTACGTGTTTTCAGGGGGTAGATGCCAATTAAATGTTTGGGAAACACTGGTGTATTTGATTAAAAATAGTACTTGGGTTTTGAAATGTTTGTGTTGACTGCTTATCCCATTATCCAGCTCTGTAATTGGGGCTAGTTAAAAATGAAATATGATGATGATGGACTCTGTTGATTTAACGATTGCTGACTTTGGTGTTCAGGTTCTTGCTAACGGTCTGGACAACAAGCTGAGAGAGGACCTGGAGAGACTGAAGAAAATCAGGGCTCACCGTGGTCTCAGGCACTTCTGGGGGTAAGGGCTGTTCTCATTTGGTCTCTGGGTAATGGCTGCGATTAAGCATGCTGGCGTGTATCTTCCTCATGACTTAAGCCAAGCTAAACCAATGTGATGTGAACACGCTAGCTTACGTGGTAGATGTCAGTGATGCTTTGTGGAGTAAACTTCGAATATCCCAAGGAACCTTTGCAATGTGTTTGTAGTAAGTCTGGTGGGTGCTTTATCAGCAGGTGTGGGAAGTGGTTAGATTGTGTGTGTGTCTGTGTCGGGTGTTTATTTTTTTAAAACCTGGTCATGCCTAAAGTTTGACCGGTTTGTCAGTTTGGTCCAGTCAACATGCACTCCCATGGTTCCCAACTTTGCAGAATCCCTCTGCAGTCTATTTGGTTGATGCCCCTTCATCCGGTCATACGAATTATCATATTAGTGGGTCTTTTTTTATGATAACATGAACTTCTACTGCTATGCAATAGGAAGTTTTCTGTGGCCTGATGTGGAGTTGACAGCCATAGGGGTTTGGCATTAGGGGATGATGGCGAAGGTTTTTTGCTCCTCATGGTTGAGATGTGAGATTTTTGGGGTACCCCCAACTGATGCGGCATCTTCTACAAACATGTAGCTTTAAATGTCTTCTCCTTTTCCCCAACATTGATGATGCATTGGTTGTTGAGTTTTATACATCGCCCCCACCCTACATGTATCGTCAACTGTAGTTGAGCTAATTTTCTCAGCAAAAAGTTGTGTGCCACTTAATGTCAGTAATGTGCTGTTTCCCAGTGTGGTATGATGGCTCATAGCTCTGACATGTTTCTTTTCTCTCTCTTTTCAGTCTGCGTGTGCGTGGCCAGCACACCAAGACCACCGGTCGTCGTGGTCGCACCGTTGGTGTGTCCAAGAAGAAGTAATTCTCTCCCTGTTCCCCATGTGTCAATAAATGTCACATTTCACAAAAATGTTGTCTTTCTCCTGTGGTGCTTTACAAAGTGCTTCTCTGAAATGGCCTCTACTGGCCGGGTAAGAATCTCTTAAGAATCTATTTCTTATACGCTGTTGCAGACCTGAGCAAGCACTTAGGATTTCAAGTTGTTAGCTATCTTAGAACACCAGGTGATGTTACCAGAACATTTTTTTTGGGGGGGGGCGGGTGAGGTCACTTGTTTCGCCTACTGTACTAACACCAGGGTCCAGTTCAAAACGGTGCAAACTGGATAAAAATTATTTGGATTTGAAAATCCCATGTTTTGTCATGGGAGATCAGGGACCAGCCGTTCAAAAGTGTTCCTGGACTACACATGGCAAACAATTGGATTTCCAAATCTAGATCACTTTAATCCGGACTGACCTATTTTGAACAACTGGCCCCAGAAGATCCCCTATGCTACAGTCCCTAGTGGTGGTGTGGGGTAAATTATGGTCTGATGACAGTCAGCTTTAAGGCTAGCCAGAACGTGTTTGAGAAGTTTTCATCAAAGACTATCCAACAGGTAGATTTTAAACAGAAGACTGTATTGTAAGTAGATATTCAAATGGAGTTACCTAATGTGAACAAACTGCATTTATAAATCTATATACATTTAGATTGGTGGTGAGGTCTGGAAAAAAGATTTTTCCTGAAATATGTGCAAAACAATTATTTACAAGCAAAACAATCATTTACCATTCTAAAAAAAATCTCCTTCCAAAGCGTGTGAAATTAAACATTACTATAACAGGAATAACCGTAAAGGTTCCAGGCCTTGAGTAGTTCTTTGGTGCACAACATGGCCACTGCCCCATTCAAGGCCTTTTCTACCAAGTTTGTCAGCTTTGCTGTTGTGTATAATAAAAACCCTTCCACTGTGAATTGAATAGCTTAAGCAGTTTAGTGCTGGGTATAATTGACTTGCATTCTCAGTTCATATTCATTGAAAAAGTTAATACATTTTTGAATGGGATTTTGTATCATACAGACCTACTTAGGCTGAATGAGGCCGATCAACCTTGAAATTATACAGGTGAGAACGTATCTTTAGTCCCAGAAAAGTTTCATCTCCGTCGTCCATCGTCTCCCATCATGAGCCATGACTGTTCTCGCCATCCAATGGACAAGTACAGGTAAAGACGAGGGGTAAGACTGAACGGTTTAGTTGAGTGATTCATCAGGTGTACAGCTCTATAGTACAAGGACAATTCAGCAATGGAAAGAGGACCATCTCTTCTCCACTACATCTGTGATGCTGATGACTGCTCCGGTGTGTCCTGCTGCTGCTGGTTCTGGGTGGGGGCGTAGTAGAGCTCCAGAGGTTTGTTCACCTTCCAGTATTTCTCATTCACCAACTCCAGAGTCAGGGACCCATTCAAGGTCTGAGGGACATGGAAGGAGGGATGGCATTAGGAAAGGGAAAAAAACACTGGGGAAAGTGCACTGTGCAGCAATAACAGGAAGATGTGTTGTACATAGCGTGTTGACAAAAAATAGTACCGGTACCTTGAATTTTCTCCCCTTTTCTTTCCATTTTAGGACATTCAGTACATCTGCCCAATTCGGGGGAAATGTGTAATTTTCTGTCAGATTGCACTAGACTTGCAATAACTGCATTATCATTTTTGTAGTTATGGTTTAGTGGCAAAATTCTGTTGGTGAGAATGTTTACAGAGGCACGGTACTCCTGATTGATCAGTTCTCACAAAAAGCACATGACATGAAACAAAATGTGACCAGATTAACCACCAATAGTAGCTTTTTCAATTTATTAGCCATTACTTAATTCTTATTGCAATATTTCAGATTGTGATTTTGATTCCATTACTCCAGATTCTTGAGAGACTTGGAAACACATGTCCTGAATGATACTGAGGGGAAGTGCACGTATGCATGCTGTTAATTTGAGCATTGAGAGCTTGTGTGTGTTGTACTCACAGAGAACTGTGTGCCGCCGGTGGTGATGTAGATGGTGTACTGCTTCTCACTGACGTCCCCGAGGCGAGGAGAAGCCCCAGCCCTGCTGCCCTCGTCCCCACCCGCCGCCTCCCCCAGGCCGGTCTCCTCTGCCGGCTGCTGTGTCTGTCTCTCCTCCAGGGCGATACGCAAGGCCAGGTACTTGGACAGGTGATCCACGGTGGCATTGGCAGTGGTTTTGACATATCTGAGATTGGCACGAGGGTTACTCTGGGGGTCACTCTTATGTAAAAACTTTTTGCACACCTCTTAGCTGGTAGGTGCGTTGGAAACGACCAAGTCCAGTCACAGTTCAGAATCATAGAAAAAATCCCGCACACTGACCGTTTCGCAAATCACTTATTTATTTACAATGTTTCGGTCTTAGAATTTACCTGATGAAGGTAATAAATAAATAAGTGATTTGCGAAATGGTCAGTGTGTGGGATTCTTTTCTATGATTTTGAGACGCTAAAGAGAAGACACACATGGAATGTACAATGGTAAGGAGTATAATGTGAACAGACCTTACACTAGTGATAGATTTGCAGCAATACTTAATTCAATCTCTTCATGTACCTCTTAATAATGTAGACAAGGTGATTTGGATTAATTAAGGCATCTGTGAGGCCAAGAAAGCTGCTGAGTTGGCCTTACAGGAGGAGGATTGTGAAACGTGGTTTAAACCTTCCCGTAACGTCCACTCTCTTAGCTGCCAAAGGACAATAATTGCTGGCTGGGCCAGACAAGCTTGCCTCACCTCGTCTGGCTGTGCAGCTCTGTGTTTACTAGTAGAGGGTGCGGGTGGAACACCAGTTCGATCTCCGACTTGGTGGCGTCGCGTCGTGACTTGCGTGGAGGGGTGGGGCTCTCGCCGTCTGCTTCGGGGCCGGACTCGTCAGACGCCCGTGGCCTCTTGGCCCGGCTGGGCCCTGCCTCTGCGGCGTGAATGGCCGGGAGGGAGTTCTGATGCGAGGGAGCGGAATCATGTGAGGCGTGGGAGCGGGCGTCTGCGTTCTCCTCGTCACCACTGATGGTGGTGTTGTCACCGTCGTCCTGCTGGGCTTTACGTGCCCGCAGAGGTCTGTGAAAACATGATTACAGACAAGAGAAAGGGATGGGATCATTGGCCATTCAAATCCTCCAACTTAAACTGATTCTATTAGTATTCGGAAGTATTCTGAAGCATTCAAAAGCACAACAATGTATTGCCAAACGCTCTATTAAACAAACAAGTTGTCAGATACAACAAGCTGGACTTTTACTCCACTGAGCTATTGACTGTTCACAATTCAGAAAGAACAGCTCTCTCCTCACACACCTGGCACCTCAACTCAAGCCAATGGTCTGTCCCACCTCAACAGTATTTACAGATGTTACATAAACAAAAACAAATCATCCCACTCTACCGCCCCTTGACCCTTTGCTGACCCCTGACCTGTATTTGGCCTGCAGCCGGATGCCCTCCTCGATGCTGAGGATGAGCGGCTGGGGGTTGTGCAGTTGCTTGAAGCGGTCGAGAGCGCGCCGCTGATGGGCCTCGTACTCGTCCCGGCTCGGGTAGATCTTGGAGATGAGCGCGTCGAAGTTCGGGTCGTGGCGCAGCGAACGCTTTGACACCAGCTTCTTGCGGCAGGTCGGGCACTCCTTGTTCCTGCAGCGGAGAGCGGGCGATGATGAGGAGGAGGAGATGGGGAGATAATCTTTCTCGACTTGGTTGACCTCGCTGGGATATTATGGTCGAATCAGATTTGCCAAAAGTGTTGCCAAGGCAATGGTAATCAGCATGGCTATTTTTGGCATTGCATATTTGTTTTCAAAACAGCAGGGGTTTGATGTTTGTTGAAGGATACTTCAAAGAGACACTGAACTGTGCAAATGTTAAAGCCTCAAACATTATGTTTGTAGGTAGCTGCTGTATGCATGTCACTGGTTCCCCAAAACAAAGAGAGATTTGGTCTGACACACAACATACATGTTGATGTGAGAGTGTGGAGGAAGTGAGGTTCCCTGAAAATAGAGCTCTGGGAGAACAGGCAGAGATTGTAAGCCAAGCCCATTAGTGACTAACTTCATAAATACTGTTCTGAATAAGAAAGCAAAGTTTGTAAGTGGAAGTGGCTACGGGTTGTGGGGGTGGTTGCAGGGGTGGGTGGATGGGGGCATCCCCATACTAATACCTGGATGGATTTATAATGGGCTGTCATTGAAGTTGCTGTTCTTTAATTGTCTATATATTGACAATATTTTATTTGTTGTTAATTCCCCTCAGCTGTGTATCTGTCCTTTCAAGTTCCTGATGTTTAGACCAGCACAAAGTACAGTTAATAATGTTAAAACGGTTGCAGCTTTCAGTGTTCGTTGAACGTGTGTGTGTGTGTGTGTGTGTGTGTGTGTGTGTGTGTGTGTGTGTGTGTGTGTGTGTGTGTGTGTGTGTGTGT
>JASCQY010000068.1:1916667-1930051 GCA_030264315.1 Sardinella tawilis
ATAAGTGTTTTAAACACTCCCTCCCTCTCTCTCTCTCTCTCTCTCTCTCTCTCTCTCTCTCTCTCTCTCTCTGTCCCTTTCACTGCCCCCTCCTCTCTCTCTCTCTCTCATGCTCTCTTTCCACTCTGTGCTTGCTCAACTTCTTTCTTCCCGTCACTGGAGTGTTACTCCAATCCCACCTCCCGGGTCCCAGGCCCAGAGCCGACAGGAAGCCCCACTGAGAGAGTTGTGTGGTGGGGCGCTTTTTTTTTCTCCTCTTCTTCTTCCTCTTCTTCTTCTTCTTCCTCTTCTTCTGTTGTTGTTACTCACCAAACAAAAGGCCAACATGGCCACAGAGAGAGAGAGAGAGAGAGAGAGAGAAAGAGAAAGAAAGAAAGAGAGGCCTGTTCCAGTAGCCGATGTCGACGTGCCCGTCCCCTCTGGAGGAGCACGGCGTGATGGGTAGGGGTGCTTTGGGACAGCCAGGGGCGTGATGTCCATCCACAACTCCTGCTTTCACACAGGCATACACAAGAATTGCGTTTGGACAATCAGCTCCGGACGTCCAGTCTCAGAGACGGATAAGGACAGGAGATATAAGGACCTGGGCCTGCCCGGAGGACAGACAGATAGATGAGCGGACATACGGACGGATGGACGGATGGACGGATGACTGAACAGACGGATAAAAAAGGGGATCGAGGAGGAGAGGGGTAGGCCCGCGTTGTGGCTTAGGCTCAATAACTGCCTGACCCTCTTGGTCACCGGAGCACAATGGGCATCGGAGGAAGGGTCAGCACACAGGGCAGCTCCAGAGTGACCTTCACAAAGGACTCCTCGCCCTCACAGGGATCAAAGGAGAGAGGCTTAAATAATAACTTTGCATGCCAGCATGCTCCATTCAAAAGAGACCCTAAAACAAGAGAGAAGGGAACAAACACAATGACAGGAGAGCCCTAAGAAAGAAAACCATAAAAAAAGTCCTCACAGATGGACTGGTTGAAGGGCAAGTGAGCCAAAACTACAAAAAAAAAAAGTTTCAAAATATTTTGTGTTTTCACATCAACTCCAAACTTAGAATGAGAAATATTCCAAAATAAAAGTTTTAACACACCAACATAAGTATTATATTAACTTTTTAGGAATAAAGTACATAATCCTAAAAACTTTCAACTGCGGATTAAATGAACTTCAAATGTTTTGAATCATTCACCTTAACTGCTGAATAGCCGAATGAACAATAATAGCCTACATTGAATCAGCACAAGGCCAACTGTTCCACTGTCACTCACTCACTCACTCACTGCGCACTGGATCAGCTGCAACCAGCCTCGCGTAGCACCTGCTTGACCCTTTCAGGTCAGAGTTTGGGGAGCAGCAGGCCTCCCCATGAGCTGGAGGTTACTACCATCATGGCACCTGCTTCCCTCAGAGACCGCACCGCAACGTACAGTACATGCTGTCTGTATCTACACCCTGTGTGGATAGATGAACTAAAACACTGGAACACTGGATGGAAATTTGGCAGCAGGTGGTTAAACACCTTCTTCCTGATTTGCCAAATTGTTACAGCGAATAAATAAAAAGATAGATAGATAAATAAATAAATAAATAAACAAGCAGATAAGTCAAGAAGTTTGTGATCAGTACTGCCACGCAAAAGAAAGGCTTTTTGGCTGTGTTGCTTTCTTTCCCGAGAGCGAAAGAATGCTAAGATCTATAGGCCTACATCAAACAATAATGTGTTTCAATGAAAACACAGCAAAAGAATAAAAAAAAAATCAAATCTTTTGGCAGAAAATCCCTGATTTGCCGGGGAACATCCTCAGTTCTTGTTCATCCATGTCCACTTGCTGATCTCTTCCTCCTTCAGGCAGCCCTTGGAGTTTGCCGGGTGATGGTCCCAACCACCTGCCCCACTTTGTACATCTCTCTCCTCTGGACTTTTGCTGGGCTTCTCCTTGCGACCTCTTCCTTGTGTGTCTTGGACACTTGTGCCAGTTCCTCGCGCTGTCCCCCCACTTTGCTTCTCGCTCCCTCCCTCTCTCCCTCCCTCTTTCCCTCCCACTCAGCCACCCACCAACCCTCTCTCTCCTCTCTCTCCTGCTCTCTCTTGGCCTCTCTCTCTCTATCCTTCTCATTTCATGCAGCACTGGGGTTACCTAAGAAACTGGGCCTCAATGGAGAAAATCTCCTTTGGCACAATGAATTGAGCAAAAAAGGAGGGAGGGAAGAGGGAAGGGAGGGAGGGAGGGAGAGGGGGGAGAGAAACGAGGGAGAGAGCGGGGGAGGAGAGGGGAGGGGGGACGGATGCGTGGAGAGGCAGAGATAGTGATGCAGATGCTGGATGGAGTGATTGCAAATTCAAAAACAGAATAAGTGGCTGCATTTGTGCGATTTGGGCCTCGTTCTGTCGTTCTGTGGTGGTGCGGAGAAAGCATAAGCCACAGTCATTTTGTTTGATAGGGACCGAGGTTATTTACACCGAGTTACAGGCTACACATGCATTGGGTGCTAGTTACAGTCCAAAACTTTATAAATTAAGCTTCCCACAATGTATTTTTTAAATATTAAAAATGAGCTAATTAGACAGAAAATAAAAAAATGATTGTATTGACTTTACAAAAGTACCACTGGAGTTGAGATGTGAGCCAATAGAATTCTTTGTGCAGACACTGAGTGAAACATGTGGGAAACAGTAGGTTGAGGGAGAGGGACTTCATTAGCTGAGAGCGACCTCACATTGTGGGCTTGTTTTCTTGTTTGTTCACCGCTGGGTTAAAGGCCATCAAGCTCTTGTGAGGGACAAGAGGAAGTGTTTCCGACACCTTGTGCTTTTGTTTTACCCAACAACCCCACTAGGGCCATAAACTGGAACTGGGCTCACTGAAAAGAAACATGAAAACAAACAAACACACAAATGCGCACACACACACACACACACACACACTCCCACACTTCTTCTTGGGATCCAGTAACTAAAAAAACTGAACTGGGGCCAAATGATGTCATGAATGTCATTTTAAAACATAGATATTCTTTGGCAGAGCACATCAGCCTCGCTGCTAGTCTGGCTCACTCTCTTACTTATATTACTTCTCTCCCTCTATATGTCTATATCTATCTCTCTATATATTATATATATTTATATACCTGTGGCTGAAATAAATCTCTATTATATTGCACTGCTGGGTTTGCTGGTCTCCCCAATGGACATTTCCTCATAGTTCACTGTGACTTGGGTTTCCTGCCTTACGGATAAGCAAGTGCATCATGTAGTCCAATGCGATAACAATATCTGAACCCTATTTCCATGTGCACGCCGATGTTGGATGCCAAGATGAATCTGCAATGCTGTTGGTAATGACTTTATCAGTCTGCATGACCAGAGACCCTGCAGTGGAATGAATTGTACGGATTGGGGTGCGATAGGGGGTGGGAGGGTGTGTGTGGAGGGGTTGAAGGGGAGGAGGTGGGGGGGGGATCCAGGGGGCAGATTGTCCGCGGCTCGGTTGAATGAAGTTATTTCCAAGGCCCTGTCCATCTGTTACCGTGGTAGCCGTGGCCGCGCTGTTGCCATGGCGAGGTCCACACAAAAGGGCGTGGCGTGGGAATGAGTCCAGGGGTCAGGAGTAAGGGTTAGGGGTCAAAGGTTGCAGGCAGCTGGACAGCACAAGAGGAGATGATGGTGAGAAAAAAGGGAGGGATTTCTTGGGCTTTTCTGCAGGGCTCAATCGACTGGACTGCACACTGGACATTAGCATTGAACTGTGCGGTTAGATGAAAGTGTGTGTGTGTGTGTGTGTGTGTGTGTGTGTGTGTGTGTGTGTCTGTGCAGGCGTGTGAGTATGTGGGGGTCTCAGAAAGAGGCCCACCGGTGCTGCTCTATGGGAGACCCCACATATTAGGAGCAATAGCCACTGGTGCCTAATCGCGCATAGCATTTGACAAGCAATTGACTCTGGTCAATGTCTTTGCAAATGCATCTATTGAGGCTAGCCTGGAGGTGTGTGTGTGTGTGTGTGTGTGTGTTTTTGTGCGTTTTTGTGCATGTGTGTTTACAGGAGCTTAAAGACAGATAAGTGATACTTGCTGAAACAATTAGGACATTTGCAAATGTTTAATTCCGATCTGGTCCTTTGAGTCCGGATTCCCCTCAATGAAAACACAGGAGATGAGATGCATTCAATGTTACTATTGTACAAAGTTGCTCAAGAAGTTTGACCAGATTCAACAGCTGGAACAAAACACAGATTACCCCAGTAAGATTACCACCACAGATTACCACCACAGATTATTTGGATCCAACATCTAAATACACTAAGTAAATTATATAGGCCCAATAAGTAAATTATATAGGCCCAATTAAATTGACTTAAATGTAATCGAATATAAATAAAAATAAGAAATGAGACTAATCTGTCTGTGACTTCATTGCTCCATAAATGCACACGTACATCTCCCAAATCAAACCTATATGCTTTCAAATCCACTCCCCAAAAATACAGTAGGCCTTGGAATCAGCCGCTGTACTGCAGCAGATCATATCGTACAGGAACAGATCTGTGCTTAGCCAGCGGTGGACGCAAAGCCACACTATCCATCCCCAGCAGAGCGCTCACCCCGCTTTAGTGGCAAGGCCCAACGGGGAGAGGATGAAGGTAGCGGGGGGCTGATCTGTATAAAACGGCGAGTGATAATAGGATTAAGGGCAGCCATGGGGGAACACGGCAGTTTTAGTCCAATGCTCCGTTTGACACCTTTTGTGGATCAGCCGAAACAGTGTTCACAGCGAGGCCATGCGGCACAAAGGCTTTGAATGTGCTGTTGTAGCTACAGATATGGCCCAAAGGGAGAGACAAGGGCGAAACTTCCTCCGTGACTGAAAAAATGACAGGCCAGCCACATGATATCTCAATCTCAGAGACTCGGCTATGAATTGTTGTAATACTTTTGTAGAGAATTTCTTTATGTCACATTATCAGCATCAGAATCACAGATCATTGAGGAAAAGAACAAGATTAGCTGTTTTTACCCTTAAAAAGAATGTTTGCACACAAAAAAAGTGTGGATACACCCTTTACACACATGCACACATACAGTAAGTGTCCAGACATGCACATATTCCATGTGACGATATGAGGGAACACACACACCCGCACACACTCAAACACACCCTTTCACGCACACAATAAAATATAAGAGCAGCATGCTAGGCACTGAATACATAAATAGAAAATAAATGATATTAATGTGACCCAGGGTTACATCTCCAGACATCAAATTCAGTCTGTACAGACACTGCATGTCCTGGAAGTACTTAGTTGAGTAAGGAAACAACTACTGTTCTCTTCAAAAAAAAAAGTTGTGAAAAAGTTGTCTTTGGGGGTGCCGTAGCTCAGTTGGCGAAGGTGCCATACCATGAATCCGGGAACCCAGGTTCAAGTCTGACCCACGGTCATTTCCCGATCCTTCCCCATCTCTCTCTCCCTCTGATTTCCTGTCAGTTTCTCACTGTCCTACCTAAATAAAGGCATAAAAGCCCAAACAATATCTTAAAAAAGTTGTCTTTACACACATATAGTGAAGTCTGATGCTGACAACTGAAAAGTTGGCTGTTTATACATGCTGAGGTGTTTCTCTTTTTGCCTGTTTGTTTGTCTATAAGCAAGATAACTAGAAAAGTACGACACAGATTTTCTAGTATTGCATGAACGTAGAATCAGCTGAATTTGAAGCCAAGATTCCAAAGGGCTGTCCTGAAGAAGCTAACACCCATAAGACAGCCTGAAACCAAATGTGCAGTTACATAGATATAGCCATTCCATGGGAGCAGTAGCTGAAGCTGCAGGCCAGGGAGTTGACCAAATATTTGATACCAAAAGCAGTAATTAGCATTTCATCAGAGTGTGAAGGGGAGAGTTCAAAGATCATGACTCATCCCGAGCTTGAGTCCATTCTTGGGCTGCACCGTTGATCTTCCAAGGCAGTCATATCATATCATGCCTAACTATCAGAGTCTTTAGCAGGATGTAATGCACACTAATAAAATGAGGTGTTGGCTGCCAGTAAGTTCCTATGCAATTTCTTTTATTTAAAAAAAATGACCAAAAAGATCATTTAAAAAAATGATCTTTTTGATCTGATGAAAGCCTTTGGCCGAAACGTCATAGTTTTTTTAAATGAAAGAAATTGCATAGGAACTCGGAGTGTGTGCCTCCTTCTTCTGTATATCTATCAGAGTCTGTCAAACACTGTAACACCTTGTGCACATGATCATCTCAAGTTCTTATCTTACAAGGGGTCTAATGGTCACTTCCAAATAATAATTCGCATAATTAATTGAGTGTTAGTTATCCTTAATTCTTAACACTGAAATGCAAAACACCTTGCAAACTACTAAACACATGAGAAGATTAGTACTTTTGTTAAGTCACCATGATATCAATTTGTTATTAGTTCAACACCGACAATGAGCGTAGGTGCGTGGATATTAGAAAAAACACTTCTATCAATACGTACACCCTGGCAATGTTTCAATAAAGTTTTGACAGGAGAAATCTGTGAAATTTTGCATTGTCCCTTTTTTTAAACAAGTTTCTGCCAGCAGGAGTTTAGGAAATAATGGGTAATGCCCTAATCATAGAAACTGAATGACTGGCAACAATATAGTATTCAAATGTAACATTTGAGCGTCACTCTAGCTTATTAGATCAGGAAAATGTATTTGGGTAAATTACATGTCGTATCATGTAACACGTTAACCCCCATAAATCGGTACATGTAGATGGATATTTCAAAATTAGATGGATAGATAGATAGATAGATAGATAACCCAAATGAGGGAGCAACATTTTTCACACACTTTGGTGAGTACCCTACCCTGAGATGGAGCTACGGGATGTTACACCCCCTGATGGGTCTTTTTGTGGCCCCTCTGTTGGCTTCATTTGTTGATTCTGAGATTACATATCTATTAATATGAGACACACAAGGGGCCTCACAAAACATACATGACTGAAAAATGAATTTCAATTATAGTTATTATTATAATGCTATGACATCATCATCATAATACTATGATTTCGATGGAATTAAAAGAAAAGAGAAAGAAGAAAAATATGGGAATACTTCAGAACATTTATTTGCAAAATTTGACTTTCTCTATGACACTTAATTCATTATTTCAGTGCTTTGCCAGAGACCGATCACACAACACGCCTCTCTTGACAGCCAGTTTTCTGTTGCTCTAACCTCCTGACATGCTTTGGTAGCATTCCCAGACAACACAGAAGGTCTGATAAATCAGAACCAGAATAGGAAAACGGTTGTGGAAGAAAAAAACAAATGGCTAAAGAAAGAGCAGTCCTTTCTATTTTGGAGGAGAATTGATTTAGCATCGAAAGGCTCTGATTTTTCAGACCACCGTCATGCTATAGAGGGGTTGTGAGAGGTTGACGGGGGCGTTGGGTGGAGGGGGCGCCTGTGAGAAGAGAACCCCCCACCTCGACCTCCAGAAAAGAGCGGTGCATATGATTACCAGGGGCCAGGGTTAGGCTCTCAAGGGCCACGGACCCAAGCAGAAAGGGAACGTTTACCTTGAACTCAGTCCGGTCTGTCTCCAGGGCGGGGTTGGCGATTGTGGAGGGGTCTGGCAGGTCAGAGAGGGAGGTTGTGGGGGGCCTGGACGGGGCTGGGGCCTACCCCCGGGGTCATGGGGCAACCAGAGGGGGGTGAGAGAACTGGGTGGGAGGGGTGCTGGAAGACTTTTTAGGGGGCAGATGCTCAATATGCAGATGTCTGTAATCGAATCGGGGGGGATATTCAATTGGCCCTCGTGATTAGCATTATTACAATGGGGACCCCCATTCCCGCCCTCGGATCAGGGGTCAAGCCAGTGCCCCGGCGAGTCGCAGAGACAGAAGGCTGGAGAGATGTGAACTTGAAGGAGAGTGGACGGACGGGGTGAGAAAATGAGGATGGAGGCCCGGCCAGACCACAAGAGCAAAGGGCCACCAGACCAAGATTGGCTGACCAGATGTTCAAACTTGTTATTCTGCATTAGAATACAAAAAGTACCCAAACGGATCGACAGGGTTGAGTCTAGACACAGAAATGGACTTGGACTCTGGTTAGACTTATGTTCTGTGAACCCAGGAATTCTTAGAGGCTCAATAATTTTAATGAAAATTGTATATCCTATATGGAAGCTACAATCTATATGACTCCATTAAATACTGATCTTCTGCACATTATAGATTTAACAAGTCATTTTGTGAAGTGAGGCAGTTCGATATTTAGTGTAGGTATACTATTATCACTTTGCTTTAGTCTTTCAGTCCTGTAAAAATGTGTATAATGTTTGTTTAATGTTATCCTAACATGCCTTTGCGGGAAGTGGGTGGACTGAGCAAATCACAACAATATGGATTTTTTTTTAATTTCAACCAAGAGTGAAACACACAGTTAAAAATCTTTGCATATAAACACATTTATAAACACATTTATACACACATTCACGTAAGAAAAACTGTTGCTGCACATAAACATTAGAATGAGAAAAAGCTATGAGAAAAGTAGGCCTATTCAGCATCAGTGCGCTCACCTTAAAGATGTGCTTGTAGTTCAACCACCTGCTGATCTATGTTGAACGAGTTGCAGCTGGTTTGGAAAAATAGAAGAAAGGGTGTAATATAAACTGTTTATTTCTTTAAAAAAAATTTGCATCAACTTGTGTGGCCTGCCAAAGGATGCTGTTCTAGAAATGCTTCTAATAACCTAACCCAAGTTAGATGATTATTGTTCTATTACTTTATCTGAATTTTGTTCAGATAAAATTTTCAGTTTTGCGAACAATATGTGCAGAGGGTTTTTATTTCGTCACATCGATTTGGTTCTTAGTTCCCAACCAAGGTGGGCAAATTTAGTATTTTTTCAATATTCAACTCAAATGGGACTTTAATATGGAAAACAATATGAGATTCAATATGTCATCATCTCTGAGCTGGGCCAGTTACATTATGCTCATCAGTTAACTAAACAGGGGTGGAATCTTCACCAATTCAACTAAAAGTAACTTCTCTGATGTCCTTCTCTGAGGTAAACCTGGAAGAAATACTGACAACTGGGATTTTCACATGATCTGTTGTCCAAAAAGTATACACTGAGCATACCAAAAATGAAAAGGAAGATGCACATGGCCAGACACCACATACTGCAGTCTAAACGCTCTCATCACATAGTTCTCTGGACTCGCCCAACAAACTTGACCTAAGTTTCCATTCTACCTTATTCGCACTAATTGGCACAAAATTGATTGTACTGAGAAACAAAAAATTGTCAAACTGGCTGGGTTTTGATAGTTAGTAAGTTTTCATCTGCGGTTTCGGGGACACTAGACACAGTGACACTTCGCAGAGGTTGCACACTGTACATTATCTGTTTTACTCTTCGTGGATATCTTCACCCCTTGCACTGGATTACACGAAGCATTGTGTTGGGAATCCATTCCATCAAAAAGGAAGTCAGGAAAAAAGGAATTCAGACTGTGAACATTGAGTGAACTGTATGTGTGTTGACATGCATGGACAACTCATAAGGGCAAACCTGTAAAGGCCAGTTCAAACCAAAGATCCGCGACGAGACGAGCTGCAACATTCTAAAAACCAGCAACTTGCTGCAACGTTCTAAAACTCCGCAACTGCGATTTGACATGTTAAATCTTTTGCGACTGCTTGCAACTCCTTGCAACTTTTGATTCACACCACCGCAACTCCTCTCTGCAACCGTCTAGGACTGTTGCAAATCTTTGGTTTGAACTGGCCTTAAGAATTGAGGTTCAAAAGATGTGTCAACAGCACAAATGGACATTCTTTTTCTTCAAATGGCACATGCAGCATCATGTGGTTATTTTGGCTGACTGGTTTATTGGGCACACCAAATGAAACCTAATATATTTCACCACTTGACAAATTCACACAGATGATTCTAATCTCTATCACATTTCTATTCCCATTTTCAAAGCAAACATGAAAAATCTTGACTTGAGATCGTCTCAGTTCTTCAAACTCCTCCACTCCTTCAACACTTCCTGTGTAGCACCTTTTGGTTAATGTGGTCAATGTCAAGCAAATACATGAAATAGTTTGCATGAAAAGAAAAGGTGTTGTTACATTTCCCTACATTGTTCTCTTGTGTTCAGATCTGCTTCACATTTTCCACAGTCATCCTGATACATGTATACATGAGAGTCTCAACCACACCACTTCAAACCTCACCAGTGTAAATGTAGCAAAACAGGTCAGTACTGGATTGGGCAGTTTGTGTTTTCTGCTGGGTTTGCCTGGAAACATTTGTGCTGTGGTGTTCATCCTTCGCCACTTCAAAAAGGACAACTTCACCATGCAACTGATGTTGAATCTGGCAGCTTCTCACATCTTGTGTCTATCCACTTTGCCTTGGTTTATCTACAATGAGAACTTCAACTGGATGCTTGGCCGTACTCTCTGCAAGCTCCTCTTCTTCCTGGTCCTTACTAGTATGTACGCTGGTTTGTTGACTGTAACTTTGATGAGTGTCCAAAGATACTTGATGGTTCTGCACAGAAACCAGTGGAACAAACTAGGCAGGAAAGGGGAAAAAATTCTGCTGCTCTGTCTCTGGATACTTGCATTGATACTTGCCAGCCCAGATGCTACGAATGGAGACGTAAGTAAAGAGCAAATCTGCGGACGCATCTCTGAGTCAGAGCCAACGTTAGTCATTCTCATATATCAGATTCTATTGGGGTTTGTTATTCCACTCTCCATCATGGTGAGCTGTTACTGCTGCCTCCACAAGAAGGTTAACCAGACAGCCTTCTTCAGGAACCAGAGACTGACTAAACTGGTGACTACCATCGTGCTGACTTTTGTTATATTGTGGACCCCCGTCCATGTGATGAACCTTGTGAGAATCTTAACAATTGCCCTGAGATCAACTAACCCATCTGTGTCCATCAAACTCAAGAGCTTTTGGGAATCAAGCCACACTATTGTTAAAAGTTTCACTTTTCTCAATAGTTGTTTGAACCCGCTTTTATATGTTTGTTCATCGCGACAACTTTTTCAGACCTCTGAAAGGCCACAAGGAAGTGACTGAGGAAGTGATTGTGGTGAGACCTTTATGTAATGGAATGTGGTCATGTAAAGAGGAATGGCAGCTATTATGTAGCCAGGCTAGTGCCGCCAGTCAGTTTCATTTACCACCAACAATTTAGTCAGGGAACGAGCAATAAGCTTGCGTTAGCTACGACCATGATATGAGGTAACCAATCAGCAAACAGAGGGAGGGCTGGAAGTGATAACGTTGAATTCAAATGATGCATTCCAGTGTGTAACATACGTCATGGCCAAACAGTAGCAATTGATTTAAGCAGAAAGTACCTGCCAACTGTGGAGCGAACCAATGCCTATGGTTGGGGTCAGATGTTTGGAAGTGAAAGTGGCTGATGCATCAGGCCAGCTTTAATGCCCATAAAATAAAAGTTTGTCTAGGCCTATTCATTTTTTTGCAGTAATCTTATATTGATTTCCAGGACACAGAAACGTTGGACATGACGACCCACTAACTGAAAACAAATAAACTGAGAACCATGTGTCCAAGTTTATGACATTTTGATTATATATGTTTCAATGATGAGCTTCAAATGAGCCCAAACCACACATTCTTACCTTTTATGGTATTTTACTTACTTCCTGTAAGATTGTTGTGTGGGGTTCTTGGTGGGTGGCAGGTGAGTAGAGGTGAAAGGTCATTATGTGCAATCCTGAAAGCATTGAATGTATAAATCTGATCTGTCGTATGGAGTAGACATTGCCTAGTAGCCTACAGTATGCCAAAAGGTTAGTTCTCCAGAGACGGTTGATACCAATGAACTGGAGGTACTTTCAACTTTGTTAATAGTGTAAAAATACTAAAATATAGCGATTTCTCTGGGCGATGTTATGCCCTTAGCATTTGCACTCTTACGTTGTAAGGAGCACTGGCTAGAAGCGCTGTATTTCGGAATGCTTGGGGCGAGCAGAAGTGGGCTATTAGACAATTAAACGTTATTCATTTGTCTAATACACATGTATGAATACACCCCAAGTCCAGACTTTTCCTTTAGATGTAACTCAGTCTCTGCTTTAATCCTATCTGTGAACTAGTGACACACACACAGGGAAGACACAGTGACTGAACTGAACGCACACACACTATCCTGGAGCAGTGAACAGCCTACTGCTGCTGTGACGCCTGGGGAGCAGTGAGGGCTTAGGTTACTCAAGGGCACCACCGTGTGGGCATGAGAGACTGGTAGAGAATCAACCCAGCCACCCTTTGTTCCTACACCCAAGGCCCTATTACCACAGACCACAGCTTCCAGTATCCATCTCTTCTCCCATTCAAACAGATTTCTATCTATATAAACGTGTTTACACACATAGTGGTTTTTATATGATGACAAACAGAAAGAGTAACAGTTTCCTGAGGCAATTTTATTAATAGCCAATATAGACTTTACTGGTTGTAATAGTGAACTAATTCTTTTGGTTCACCTCTGGAACAAGAGCTGCCTCTTCTGGCTCTCATATGTTTGTGTGTGTGTGTGTGTGTGTGTGTGTGTGTGTTCATGTCAAACTGCAACAATGTCCATTGTCTAATCAAGATAAGAGGGTCAGAACATCTTGGCCTCCAACATGATTCCCACTTTTAATTAAAGGAGTTATCCGGAGTGAATCAAACCGAAGCCCTGTTGTCTGAGGCTGCCAAATGCTGTCGATAGGTAGGCTATCAGAACAACAGCTGTAGGTACAACGTAGGCCGAATTTGCGAACTGGCCGCTACCGCTAACAGATTAGGGCATATGAAAAAGAAACAGACATGCCCTAATCAGTTTGTGTTGGCTGCTGTTTCGCTATTTGGTCTACCGTGCATGAAAATGTCATTCTCATATCTATCGATAGCACTTAGCAATGTGAAACAACAGGGCTACATTTGACTATGTGTTGATTGACTCCGGATAATTCCTTTAAAGGCAAACCAGACAACGTTTTATGCTGTTTTTAACTGACAATTACCAGCTCATTACGGGCTGAATGACAGCTCTTTCTGAAACCAACATTGCTTTTTAAAAAATGCTTCTGTCTGTTTCACATCACTAAAGAGGATGTGAAGAAAAACAGATAATCAATCTACAAATGTCAACATTGCTCAGGTATGTTGTAATTTTACTTGGTTTAAATTGTTTAGATTATTATTACAAATTTAATTTTGAAGGCAGCCATGAATGAAAGTAACTGCAGTAGTATGTCCTCCTCAGGACACCATAAGGCAGAAATGAAGGAGTCTTAAAGGAACACACCACCGATTTTTGATATTTATG
>JASCQY010000068.1:1952467-1964967 GCA_030264315.1 Sardinella tawilis
CACACACACACACACACACACAAATCCATTCACTCTTACACATTCCTCTCTGATCTCACATGTGGATTCTCTGATATGTACTATACAGTAGATATGAACTGTTATGCTGAAGCTCAACACTCCTCAAACATTGCGTGATTTTTTATTTTTTTGTTTGTTTTGTTTTATTTCCCAGCCTCAATCGAATAGTCTTCGTATATCTTGGTTCAAGTAAAACAAACCAACATAAATATTTTTTTCAAAGACTCAAACCTGATAACAAAGTTGACCTGTTCCACCCGTCTCCCCAAATGCTATATCAGCTTTACTGTTACTTTACAAGTACTTCACCCCTGTTTCGCCACTCAGATCATGGAGAAATGCTTAATCTCAAGACACGTCCTGCTTCCGTTATGATGCTAAGCTGTAGAGCCAGTTGCAACTTGCTTTCACAAGGTCATGGCATGTCATGGCAGACAAGACTCAGGCTGCCGTTCACTTCATGACTTGGCTGGTAAACAAGTGTTTGTGCTTAGGCTACTGTATGTCTGTTTTACTTCTTTTGTCTTTTATCAGTTGGGTTTCATACAAGTGCAAAAATCATGCAAATGGTGACCAGTGATTCTTAAGCTAGTCCTTTGGGGGAGGCCATCTTACCAGGATAACAGATGCAGCACTACAGAGTCTATTTGGAATGGAGTTTATTTTAAATGGCGCTATGTATATGTTTTTTTTTTCTTTTTCATTTAATTGTTTTGTTTTTTTCTCTTGAGGATCTGTGTACATTTCTGTGTATACATTTTTTTCCAATGCCTTTGTACAGTTGACCATGCAGTGATGTTAAATATTCTCTTGCAGGAAATAAACCCCGTTCACTACTGTGAATATCCTTGCAGTGAAAAAAATGTTCATAAATATAGAGGACTATTTGAAATTGGCATTCATCCATAGCAGTTCAAGTCGATACAAACTCTTACAATAAATATGACCCACCCTCCCCACCTCACCCCCACCCTCCCCTCTCTTTTCTCCTCACACATCAGCACCTCCAGTCCTGTCCTCGCTGCTCTTGGGCGCCTGCCTGGCTTGCATTTCGTTGCGTCCTGACTAAGCTCTCCCTTCCCCCTCTGGGCTCGCAGCCCTTAATCCGACTCGCATCAACAAAAACAACCGCTGCCGTGGCCAGCTACACCACACCTCAAAGCTACACTGACACTCGTCTCTTCAAAAGCCACACTTTCTGATAAGAGGCAGTGGGTGGTTTGGGGGTGAGGACGGGGGTGGGGGGAGGGGGGTGTTGGATTTTGGATTCTAACCTTAATCCCAACTCTAAACATAACCCTGATGTCATACCCCTACCCTAACCCTTAAGCCCCTTTTTTTCCAACATGGGAAATAGCCAGATTGACTGTGGATGACTGCACCGCAGCTTGCTCAACTATGGAGGCACTGGCACATACTGTATGCCAGTGTGTCCATCCCTCCTCTCTGAATCCTAACTAAAGAACTCCACTTGCATTGTCATGGCCTACAGTAGCCTAGTTCAGTTGGGAAGAAGATTTGGAACTGCACGGGTGCAGCAGAGCTACTTGTAGGCTAATATTTGGATGTTTTGTTAGCTGATAAACAAGGTAAGTGCGGGGAGAAATGGAGGATAAGGAAAGACCTCCAGGCCTTTTCTCTTCAATGTGGAGCTGCTGACCCCGTTGTGAACCAAAGGCATATGAGTCATGCTTTGGCATAATTTGGTCAATTTGTGTCACTCGCCGAGGAAGAGCGGAGCAGCGACGCGGTCTGTCTGTCCGTGTCCACGTCTGCCGTGTGTCTCCTCAGCAGGAGCCCAGTATCTGACCCAGTAATGAAAACCCCACATGTAACATTAACATTTATTGAAGAATCTTCTGGAAAAATGGTTAGTTTGGTTGTGGCTGGCCTAACACTATTTATATATAAAAGAGGGTTTGTGTTTACTGTAGCCTACTACAGAGCTTCATCGAGGTTAACTGTAAGTAAGAGCATCTTTGCACTGCCATCTTCATCATCATCATCACCACTGTAATCCCCATGACAGGGATGCCTCAGGGAAGGTTAAATCATGGAAGTGCCCAACTGATTTGAGGGCACTCATCTTCTTGATGTCAGTGATACACAATCTAATGACAACCTAATGACTGAAGGTTTGACTCAAGTTATGGGTGATGATTTTTATAGGTGTGTGTGTGTGTATATATATATATATATATATATAGGTTATATTTTAGTATTAAGGCTTTTTATTTACTAAATTTAACCAAAGTATTCCACGAAAAGCATTGTCAATCATTTCAGCTGATCAAGCCTCTCCACCTCAGAAAAAAAGGACAGAAATAGTCCACGCGTTTTTCGTCCGCGCCTAATTGGTGACATCACGGTGACAGCCCAGCCAGCGCAATAGATGGAGCAGTCGAGCCCTATATACGGGAATACCCCTTCAGTCCTTCAACGTGGAGCCCACGGAGCGCTTCGGAGGCTGCCACACGGATGTCAGTGTGAAGACAATGCTCGAGCACTGCGATCTGTAGAACAGGACGTTTCCCACACAGCGCAATGTACGAGCGCCGCGCCTCAGCCACATTCATATTGTAAAGCAGTTTATTTGAAGCGCCGTGGAGGAGACAAACGAGCATCACCGAAGGACATAATTTAAAACATCCTATAGTTATCATTTGACACAGCTTTGGGGAAAACTACCAAGGAAATTCACCTGACTGCGAGTGTGGAAACAAGCCTACATTCATCATGAAGAAAAGCAATGTGGCAAAAAGGGTAAGATATTTTTAATTTCTCAAAAAAAAAACAAAAAAACATACCATCGGTTTGTTATATAAATGTGTTAATGCGTCTTTCAGCATCCTTAAGGCACCGCTACTGATGCTGATGATCTTCATAGGCTGTCGAGAGGACCGTGCCTTGAAACAGTCAATCTTTCAGATGTGTCTGGCAGCATCCGTTTGCGTGTTTGGATTGCCAACCACGCCGGCTTATCTAATGCAATGTACAGACAAGGCTACCAATTCCCTGTAACATATATAACAAGACACTCGATTGAAATGCCCAAATATAAACACACTCTGTTGCATTTTTGCTGTCAATTTGGTTATGGTAGGCTATTTATGTATCTTATTTTGCTGTACTTAGGTTACGTAGGCAACACTTGTGCCGAAATGTTTAATTAGCCACACCCAGGGCAACACCTTCAATTAAACCTATAGCCTCCTTCTCTTCTTCACTTTACGCACTATATTAGTGAATGTCAGCATAAGAAAATGGTAATTTGGAGGTAGGCTATGTCTTTGTGGACGGCGCCCTCTCACTTCAAGCACATATTATGTAAGCTTTGCGGCTCACTGGCAAACGCTTTTTCTCTGAACAGGGTCTCCAAGATGCCAACCAGCTGTCGTCGCAACCGGATAAAGTGGGCTGGATTCGTAAATTCTGTGGAAGAGGGATTTTCAGAGAAATATGGAAAAACCGCTTTGTGATGCTAAAAGGAGACCATCTGTATATATTCGAAAAGGAGGTAAGTTTCTTCAGAGAGCATCGCAGCCCTCTGCCAAGTTGCGTGTGGAAGGAAGGCTACTTTCACAAGGGGGGTACATTAACTGAGCTAACTCGGGTATCTTATAGAACGAAGATAACTTTGCGTGTGTGCCTACAGAGGCTGTCATTTGGGCGTGTGATTCACTGAACCGCAACAACCTATTGTGGTGACAGCCACAGAAAACACGAGCCATCCTTATGCGCTCTGAACTGTTCTCATGAACTGTTTTATACACAATCTACTCAACATTGTTAAGATATCGTCCCTGACTCTCGCTACTCTTGGTGGCTGAGTGCACATCAGCTGCTTCCAAATTCATAACGCAACTTCTTTGCCCTTTCATCTCTCCTCACGTCATGACAGTTAGCGTCAGTTCAAAGCTTGGCCCTGTAATGACAACCATATGGAAATGAGTCTCTGAGCCCCACCCCCAAGCTGTAACCATAGAAGCTGATAGTGATTTGACAGCTGAAATTACTCTTAGTTTAAATAGCAGAGAAAGCAGGTGTTTGCAGCATCCATTTATAAGGGGTAACCTATAGATTGAAAAATAAAATAGGCCTGTAGGAAAATATGCATTTTCATTTCATTTTGTAGAAGAATCAAGGGTTCTGTAGCCTTTATCTGCATATCATGTCACAATTTAGCAGTGCCTTCTCTTGACCTGTGTCAGCCACGCTAACATTAGATGGTAGTTCTCTTCAGTAGGCTACAAACACAAACCTAGAATCTGTTCTGAGGTCAGGTCCTCTGTGAAGCTTACCAGCTGGACAGTAGGTTCCTGGAGGCTAGAACTCAACACGTGTGAGCAAACATGCTCCACCATGCTCAGGTGTGCCATTTGCCAGCGCTGAACAGTTCAACTGGAAAATGAACCAAATTATGTAAACATCATGTGTCAGATTTCATAATCAGGCCACTCAATAGATTCAGGCTTGGGTTCACTTTAAGGGCAGGAAAATGTTCTCCTTAAAATGTTGTTCTCCTTTGAAAACAACACACATACACATACACACACACACAAAGTAAATCCATTTTCAGGTCCATTTGAACCATGCATTAGTATAATTAAATCCTTGGTCCACTTCACAAAATATATTTTAAAGTGCCCAAACAAAATGGCATACTTGATACAGTAGGTTTAATGAAAAAGGCTGTATCTGGTTCAGATGGGGACACCCAGACTTGTAGCCCTTATTCTGTCTTATCAGAAACAGCCCTGGGCTGCATTTGAGCTGAGATTCATCTTCTTTGTGAGTTTTTATTTTTTTTAGGGGGGGTGGGGGGGTGGGGGGGCATATCAAACTCAACACTTTAACGGGAAACCCCTGCAGCCAAGCCAAAAGGGGTGTCAGTTTCACTTTTTCCTTTTTTTTTAGACATTTTTTTTTGTCCTTTTTTATTTTGTGCTCAAACATTAAATGTGCTTTTAAAGGAGTTTATCGCCGTGGCCTGGTTTTCACACGCACCCCTGCCGTGAGCTGCCTGTGCAGAAGCTGCCGTTTCTTTTTTTTCCTTCTTCTTCTTCTTTTTTTTTGGAGTGCGGGTTTGGCGAGATGAAAGGCGGAGGAGTGCACAGCTGTGCCTAGCGCCGCACTGGAGGGTCCCCAAGGCTTCGGCTCTGCTAAGCCCGCTCGCGGACATCTGTGTGCACACACACCTAAACATGCACACAAACACACTGTACACACTTATATATATATACTAAAGGACAGACAGGCACACACACATACTGTACACACACACACACACACAAACAGGCAAACTTTGCTATTCCCAGTCCCAAATGCTCTCTCTCTCTCTCTCTCTCTCTGTCTCTCTCTCTCAGTCTTAACACAATACCCACTTCCTTTTGTCCAAGACTAAGAGCATCCAGAGATGATTCCATCCTGAAGATGGAAGGCCATCTTAGTAAAAAAGCACTTTTGTTACTCGTTTTTTCAGTTCAACAACAGATGTGTGCATGTGGTCTAAACACTCTCAGCTACCTGAAATAGCAACGCAAGCAGCTGTTTCGATAACATACTGCACGTTCCCCAAGAGATAGTGTTACATTTCGACTTGATTATTTTCAACCCAAAAGAACTTTTCCTACATTACTCTTTTTAATGGCCCAGTAAAAGTCCAGCCTGACTGACATGCACTAATACCCAGACAAGGACTCACTTTTGAAAAACTGTGCACCCTGGGCCAGCCTTTTTAACCCCCCCCCCCTCTCTCCAAGAGACTGATGTACCTGCCTTCCAAAAAGCCTTCTATGAAGAACTGGGCATTATGATTTAAGTGCATTTTTTCACAGTGATAACAAGAGCCATTAGCGGCTACAGATCGCACCTCTTGTGACAGTGTACATTAATCAGCCATTCACAATTACAGGCCCTCTCCCAGACTTTGGCACAGATAATGCCTTTCTAAGTTGTTCTGGACCAAGCAGCATTAGTGTCTCTCTCTCTCACACACACACAGACACATACACACACAGAGACACACACACATACACAGACACACACACATACACTCTCTCATACAGACACACACACACACACACACACACACACACACCTGTCTCTCTTACTGTGATCCCATATAAATTCAATTTACGAGCATGCTGTGTCAGCACAGTGGTCTAGAGGGGTTACTGAAAGCCAGGCGTGCTTCCAGGCGGGGTTGTCTTACATCCCTCAGCTCTCATATACTGTAAGCCCTCAGACGCGCGGCTCCCTGCTCACCCTCTGCCTTCCCCTGCATGCTGCACAGACAAAGGCCCCTCTGTGACAAGGCCATTCTGTGGAGATATCAGGATTTTTATGGCACAGTGACAGTCAATGAGCTCATGTCTGTCTTTGTTAGGCTACTTGATGTTTGATGTCAGGCTAGTTCATTTATGAGTGTGTAGACATGCCAGAGTTTTGTCAACATGTTTTCTGTGTAGTAGTGTAGTGCCAGTTCATGAACTATTAGACTGGAGCTCAGTAGTTACGTTCACAGGCGGTTGATAGTGCTTAAGTGATGCGGTGAGGAGCTTAGAGTCTTGATAACGGGTAATGAAGCAGCTTTAGAGCTTTTGCTCAACCATTTTAATCAAGCGGCCTTCATTAATGCAATTACTGAACTAATAAAATTTCAGTTTCATTATTTTTCATGACTGCATTCATGCCACAGTCTTAAATTGCTCTTCCACTTGCTTGAAGCGGTCGCAGCTCAAGGCTACAAAGTCAAGTGGCCTGTGGACCTGTGAGAGATATTGAACAACCTGACCAAAGAGAGGAGCTTTTATGCAGCAGTGGCAGAGCCCTTCCTTGTCAGCTAGTTAAAGTTGCATTTGATTAATGGCGCTGCATTATTTAAATGTGAACTTTGCACAAACAAACAAAGCACCCGCGAGGCCTCCAAGATGAACGAGGGGCATTTGCATCTCGCTAAAAGGCGCGGGGCGCGGGCTAAGCGCTTCCAGCGTGCTCCCTCGCTGGCTGCTGTGCCCTCAGCCCCCCCGCCACAGGTCTTATCGCTGTTAGGTGCGCGAGTCTCTCGAGCTGCTCGCTGCTGCCGTCGTCGCCGACAAGGATGCCTTGAACGTGCCCTTAAGTAGGCTAGGCTACTGTACATGAGGGTACATGCTGATTCATGTATTTGCTTGCTGGCGTAGTGTAGGATCAGCTCCGCTTGCCGCGACTCAGGAACAGCACGCCTCTTGTCTGACTCAGGAGATTACCTGCCTGCCTTTGGCGCGGCTAGATAGCATTCGGCCTCCTATCACCTGGTCCTCCTCTTCAGTGATGTCTCAGTCCCACACTGACAGTAACTGACAGGGGTAACTGACAGGAACGAGGGGTAACCGACAGGAACAGATTTAGTCACTGCTGGCGCTGAGGTGCTGGCAGGCCGCTCCTCGGTGGGATGTCTGTGGCTAATAAACATTGTGAAATCAGCAGACTGAATTTGAGGCATATTGCCTCGGAGTCAAATTGTGATGCACTAAGCAATCATCTTGTGCATCATCTTTTTCTCCTTGGACTTGATGTCTTAAGTGTTTGATTAGAAAAGCAGTCTGCTGTGAGAAGTAAGTCATGTAACCATGGCCTCTTGCCAACATACTAAATGGAAGTCTGATGGTATTAACAGAGCGACATTAATGACGTAATGATTATTTAGTAACAACAATCACATTTGTCTTGTCTCCTTTATATGGGCCTAAATATTTCCAAATATTATGGTATTCTAGTAGTTTCCATGTCTCCAGAACATTGCACTCTCACAGTCAGACTGGCATGCCATTTTTTTTTACCTTGGATCACATCCTTTGTGTGCACCTGTTAATCCTTCCTCTCTGGGGACTTCCCCCTACAATTTCAGTGCACCCTCGAAGCCACTTAGCCCCTCGTGTTCCCGTCATGTTGTCTTCTGTAAGACAGTTTGATTGGACGCCCTGCTGGGCCCCTTGTGATGCGGAATTGTGCTTCTGTGACTGTTGTGTCTCAAAGTAGGCCCTCTGCGTTCTCAGCAACTGGGTCTCCTTGATCCTCGATGCTTCAAACGCCATGCGTAATGAAATTAGTCGTTTTCAGATGTTCCCCACTGTATAGTTGTCATTTACCATCACTAAATGATGCAACAGTAATTTGGTGATATAATTAGGCTGGGAAGATCATATTAGAAGTTGTTAGGAAATGTATTTTGAGGTTGCAGCAATTAAAATCCCTCTTTGTTGCTATTGACCTATAGTATGGTGCTAATGCGTTAATCCCTTGAGCAAGTAATTGCAGTTTCTTAGGTCCTGTTGTCAGATTTTGAATTCATTGCTCGTCTAGACTGAGACTCCTAACACCAAACCATTTACTGTGAGTGTACACATGTTTTGTGTTTGCCTAAGTGCAGTGTCTAGACATGTATTTTGCATGTGTGTCCTTCAGGCTCAGTCTGTGTGTGAAAGGCTTGTGCTTGAGTGTGTGCATGCTGTACATCTGTGCTAGTGGATTTGTATGTCTGTTTTGCGTGTGTGTGTCTGTGCATGTGTGTGTGTACTGTATGTGTGTGTGTGTGTGTGTGTGTGTGTCTGTGAATGTGTGTGTGTGTGTGTGTGTGTGTGTGCGTGCGTATGAGTGCAATCGAGCTTGTACTTGTGGCTTGTACTTGTGACAGCTCTCCAGAATCTGCACCCGGCTAAGGTCACCTCCCAGTATACAGTATACTGTATGGGTGACGTGATCTCTCTCTCCCTCTGTCACACACACACATACACACACACACACACACTGACACACACACACATACACCATGCAGTTTTAATAGCGGAACTGCATGTCCTCCAGTGCTTGCTGTTTCTCCTGCCGGCGTGGGGGCCAGTGGCGAGGCGAGGCCTCCTGCAGCAGGACAGTGGAGCATCCTAAAGGCTGTTTTAAGAGCTTTCGCACGGCCACTCTGTTTCGCTGCGCTGTGAATTATTGATCGGGCCGCTGCTTATAGATGAGGGGGAAAAATGCCTGTGCTTTTTACAGCATCACATGGGCCAGTGGATTCTGTGCATTGTGTATAGTGTATATAGGACAGTCCTCAGTGGAGTTGGGCGGAAGCTCTGGACCCTCGAAATCCATTTAGAGTATGAGAGTACGGTATGGGGGTTGTAAAGGAAACGCATAGCATGTGGACATATGGCAGCACAGTGTCATGTTTGATACTGAGGAGGTGAATGGTTTCAGGGGCCAGGACATGGCTAAATTGATAACAGCCCGAGAGAGTCATCACCACTGTGGCGTCCGGACTCAGTGAATGAAATTACTGTGTAAACCACCAGTGCTTTCAAGCCGCCCTTGAACATGAATGGAATTTGTCTCATTGTCTGGTAGGTTTTGCTCATTCAGAACTGAGGCTGCGGTGTTGGTTGAATCATACTTTCCGGAGCCTTCCATCCTGTGCCTAAACTGGATTATATATTTGTTGGAGGTGTTGTTTCCTGCTGAATATGAACCAGGACACCTGAGGATTAAACCAGCTCTGTAATTCAAAGATACCACTGTCGTGTCATATTGAGGCATATGATTAACAAAAGACAGAAAAAGTCACTTCTCTCCATTTTCTATACTCATTGAGTATACTTACAGCAGTATATACAGCTCACTTAACTCATTCAGCAGGTACTCAGTCTACTAAAGAACTGAGTATGTGTCATGTACTAGTATATGTATCATACACACATACTGTATGGTCGTGCATGAAGTTGAGAGATCTGTAAAGGTACTGACGCTGTAATCTGATTGGCCGAAACAGATGGTCTAGTTTATGTAATAGCTCCCCTACTTGAAAAACAAGGTTAGCGGTTTGAGCCACTGACTCACATAATTGCCGCCGTCAGACTATTGAAGCCTTGCGTGCGGCTCCGAGAGCGAGCGCTCGTGACAGTGATGATCTCAATGGTGGTGATGGCGTTATTTCGAGACCCTCCTTTCTCTGTCGAGCTGGAAACAAGTCGGTCCTCAGCTTTAAGCACAGAGAGAGAGAAAGAGGGGGAGAGAGAGAGTGAGAGAAGAAGAGAGAGAAAGAGAGAACGCCAGCTCAAGCCTCCTGCCGTGACTCCGAGAGAGCGCCGCTAATCCATTTTCTCCCTTTAATGCCCAGTCGGTTTTATGTAAAAATAAAACCTCTGGCGGCTTTGATTACAGGGTATTAACTTCACATCAGCCTGATTTGCAGCCATGACCGCCGGCCCAGGCTACAGTACGTAACGCCGGAGCTTCGGCGAGACCTCCAAGGCTCCTCCCGCTGTCACACATGGATAAACAGATTGTTCATCGTACCTGAAGCACTGTCCTATATGTTCAAGTAATTGGAGGGAAAAAAAAATGTTGCATCGTTGTTCAGCACAGCAGCACATTTTAGAAGCGTATGAAATACCAATAGTCATTGTTTGACATGTCAAGTCATGATGAACACCATTTGCACCAGTGCGCCATACAGTACATTGAAATACTGTATTTGTAGCATTGCTGTATTATGTGCATGTGTTAAACATCCTTGCATAGCGGTAGGCTACATATGATTGTGTAAGCAACTCATGCAAAATTGAAAAACTGCTCTTGCAAGTGGTTCTGTATCAAATCATTGTATTTCCTCAGCAGAGTAGGCAAGGCATTGCTTGTAATCATGCGTTGGCCATGCATGCATGCATGCTGTGCATATCCTTCGCCTCTCTCTCCCTCTCTCTCTGTCTCTGTACTGTATGTGTTTCTGGTTTTCATGGCAGCAGTCTTGGGGGCTGCACGGGTTATTTTTGGAGCCGCTTAATCCGCGGATCAAGATGGCCCCCCGCCTAAAAACTTGCTGTGCAACAGCAGGGGACTGAAATATTGATGCGCTGCCTCGCCCAGCGAGCGCCCAGCGTTGGGTCCTCGGGGGGTCTTTTGCCCCATATTAGCGTTTGGAGGGGCTTCCTCGCACTTGACTCGCCTCTGCTTTCTCACACGCGCCACCCCGCGAGGCTCCGGCGGTTAAACCACGAGGAAAAGGGGGCCCCTAGCCCTGCTGCCATTGGGACAATGGGGGATTAGCTTTAACCAAGACCAGTTGACTTTACAAAGCCACAGCGTTTACGCAGCGATAGATGTGGTGTGATGATGTGCAGTGGATTCTAGGCCATGACCAGAGCCGTCTGTTTTGAGGCTTTGATGCCTCTGAATCCTTGTAAAAATAAATGAAAATGTCACATTAGCACTTTAAGATGACTAAATCATGACTGCAGTCTTGCTTTACCAAACAGTGTAATCACTCAGCAGAAGTTGTACCAGCCAGTAGTCATTATCGGCAAATGAAAGCGCTGCCCGTGGTTTTTGAAATCCCTCAGCAAACTGAACAGACAGCCCTTTCTTTGAATTGTGTGACAGCAGGTTGGTTGGTGTGGTAGATGGAGTAATGGATTCCTTTTGGTCCCTGTTTAAAATTTCACACCGAGCGCTTTGATCGCGGCGCACAGGCTGACAGCGTGACTCACCTTGTACAATGTCTTATCGTTAGCCGCATCCCTTGTTGCCCTTGTGCCGTTGCCATGGCGAGAACCTTAGCAACCGGATGGAACTTTGATCTAATCCGTCCACCCCCGTCAAAGGCGCTTCCTTTGGCGGACGTCAAGGACGTCCCCCCGCTGACAGATTTTCTCTGGGCGTCCTCAGATGACTGCCCCCCCCCCCTCCTTCCTCTCCCATCAGACTACACCCCCCCCACCCCCCTCCCCAGATGACTGATGCCTCCTGGGAGCTGGAAGGCCTCACTAGGGCCTGATGTCAGAGGCCTGTCCCTGAGGCTGGGTGGAACCGTGTATTTTCACCCCATAAGTCCTGTTAATGAGAATTGATTTGGGTCTAAATTGGCCATTTTCACAGAAGGGGTCACACACACCGCATGGCTGAAGTGGTTCATGCAAGGAGAACAAAAGAGATGAGAAGGGCTTTCAATTCGCCCACGGGATGTGCTATGGAGACGGCATTAAAAGTTTGCTAATGGTGTTTGAAAAGATATCTTTGAATTTGTGTATTTTCCATCACATATTCATCTCGTATGACCCTCTATATATTCACAAATGAGTGCATCCAAAAAATGGATCATTTTTCTGTGTGGTTCAAAGGCTAATGAGCTACTCAGTAGAAACTCTAGCTCACAAAAAGGCATAATTTGGAAAAATACTGCGCTGTTTGAACTGAGGGCAGAAGTGCCTTTGTGCCGTGATGCAACTAAATGGCAACTGTGAATAATGAGCTTGTTCCCAGAGGAAAAGGCTAATACATTCTGTTGTGATTAGCAGTGGTCAGTGTGTCTGTGTGTCTGTGTGTATGTGTGTTTCTGTGCGGACAGAGGGATGTTGTACGGGTTGAATGTTTGTGTGTATGAAGGCTATGACACATATGTTTGTTGTTTCCATAATTTGCAGATGACATTCATATATTTACCGTAAACA
>JASCQY010000068.1:2001274-2011498 GCA_030264315.1 Sardinella tawilis
AAATCGACTGTAACTCGAGGTGTAAGGTCAGAACAACGATAACCTGGTGCGAGAAGTAGAGCATAAGGGAAGTTGGTTAGGAGTCGCAAACGAAACACTGAACGACACTTCTATCACCCAGGTCTCGCGTAAAGTTAAATTAAAAGGGAACAGTGGCAGCCTTTTGGCTTTCGAGACAAGCTGGCTCACCCATCTAACATGTAATTCTCGTTCAGCTGTTACAAAATGGCTGACCGTGAACTAAGGCAAGCGCGGGGGCTTAGGGAGACAGAACCACGCCATCTGCGCAGCATTATATGCCGCTTAGCTGCCTCCATTGGTTTCATAGGCCAAAGTCCTTTGCGCAAAACCTTGCATCATACGAGGAAGCCTGTGCATTTGACCAAGGGTGATAGCAGCCTACGTGTTTGACTTGATTGAGTGCGAGACTGTTATTCTGCTGTGAATGTCGAAACGATTGGAGAATAGGACATTATGTAAAGGGTTAACAAATACTTCCGTTAACCCCTGCAGGCGTTTGTAAACTTCAAAACGAGTGCAAAATGACCTGCGGATAAAATGAATTTGATACGTTTGCATTGCCTTTTTTGCGTAATAAAAATGCCCTACATCAGTGCCTGTTTTTATGCGCGTAAAAGTTACTTATAAATAGTTTTCCTCGATTAAACGAGACACATCAAGCTCATTGTATTAAATAAAACATGTAGCTGACAGCCATAACTTACAATAAAGAATAAAGTTGATAATATGTCGTACTGCCATACAGAAAGATGTCCGCACAAAGAAATGCCCATGCCAGTGTATGTGCTATGACTCAAAGTGACCACTGGAGGGACACGACATTGACCTGAGAATCGCATGACAAAACAGCTAAGCTGATTTGAGCAGGTTGCCGCTCAGTAAGTTAATATTCCATGCACTATACCAGGACTCCCTGGTGTTTACAGTGCTTAAAAGCGGGTTACAAAGCAGAAAATATAAAACAATCGTTGTCCTCTGATTTTTTTAGCTTATCCCATCATGCAATAATTATGACAGTTGAAATAATGAATTTCTTGAAAAAATATTTTTGCGTCTTGAACAAAGACATATGGACATATGGTGAGTTTGGTTGAGCCATATGGTTCAATTGTGGTTGTGGCTAAGATTATTCTCTTGCAATCACAGTGGCTAATTTTCAAGGGAGAAGAGAGAAGAAAGCTTTCTTATGTAAAAAAATTTGAGGCTAAATTTGTGTCACAAGATGGAATCTCCTCAGAGACACTATTGAAGACTAATCTTTGACATTGATGCAAATAGCAAGTACTATACTATGAAGCCCAAGTAGGCCTATATCAGTTGAGACCAGACTACAAACTTTTATAACAATATGCTTCAATCTTAAATTAAAAAAAATATGAGGAAGAGTAAAAAAGCAAAGAATAATCCATAGATGCCTTCTAGAAGTCTAGTTGCCTACAATTTATAACACATAATCTAAATAAATACTTTGAATTGTTAAAAGACTAATCTGATTGGGCTGGTTGAGGGGGGGGGGTGGCACTTACCAGTGCTGAGCCATCTGATAACATCAACTGCCTTGATAATGAATGGGAAGCATGTTGCAACTTGCAATAGGCCTATATTTCCTATATCCTATTCATTGTACAACCTATGGTGGTTGTAGTATTTTGTTCCCTTTGAAAGCCTTCAAGGTAACAAGGATTTCTATCAAAACTTTTATCCATAATCATGTGGGTTTGTTTTCCTGGTTGTATGGGCTTATTTGCTTGGGTGGGGACTCCTCGTTACCCCTAATTAGGGGTTCTGTCTCAACCCTTTCCCTAATCCTGCTTCAGACTCTCAAGAGAGCCCTTCACCCTGGCTGGCTTGTGGCACTCCTAAGTGTGCTCTCTCACTAGGGGACATAGCAGGCACAGGCTGTTTGTTTGGGATGCCGAGTGATCAGTCATTGGTGTGGCATTAACTGATTTTATTTCATAGGGATGAAGGTCTGGATACTCTGTAGGGGAATTCTTCAACAGAGGATGGCGCTGATAGGCCTTGTGACCATGTTCAGTGGTGGATGATGCAAAAAAAAGGTGCAGTTGGTGATGGTGGATAATAAGTTACGGTATGTTTATTTGTCGTTATATTTAGATTTCTATGCATGCACTTGTGTGCAGCTGTGACCAAACCAAACACAACACAGATGTAGTCCATCTTCCATTCAGAGCTTTATGAGAAATTCCCCACAATATTTAGGATTTCTTCCGTAATTCTTCTTCTAACTAAATGTTGTAACTAGTGTACAGAATAGTAATAATCTCACCAGTCTAGCACTCATCAGTTTTTGGATTTTTTTTATGAAAAAAACGTTTTTTTTTATTATTTTTAGACTTTCTGAATCTACATTAATTTGGATAATTCATTGTCCTATTGAAACTTATAAATAATACAACTACTCTCCAGACTATGCATTGTTAAAATGGATAACCATGTCTTTCAAGAAAGTACAAAGGTCAGGTACAATTAAGTTCAGTACCTTCAGTGTAAAGATTGTACATTATTTTCTTGGATATGGTATAGTATAGGATATGGTATAGTTTGCACACAAATGCATAAAACTCAAACAAATGTTGGACTAATAATTACCTCGAGTATTACCTCGAAACATAGTGGGCATGATTACTTCTGTTTGGTTTCCTTAATGCTCCATTAAGGAACCCCAGCGGAGCACTGTTGAGGGACTCCGTTATTTCTGGTGGAGTTGTGAAGGCAACAGTTTGAGCTGAACTTGATGCAGTACCATTCTTTACCGACAGGTCGCATGAGCCACCCGTAACGAGGCACTTGGAGCTTGCTTGCACTGGGCTTAACTGAACGCTCTTTAGGGGGCGCTGTAGCACCATGAACCACACGCCTCGTGCCCACTTCTCACGTACGCACTCCCATCCCCCTTATGTAAACACGTTTGGAAGTTCCTGGGAATCCCTTATCAGTTGCTATTTTGAGATGAGCTAACTTTATCTAGTTGAATAAAGAGCCCTGTAATTTAAATGAAAGTAGGCTACCTAAGCAAAGAGTGCAGATGCTCAAAAGACAATTGGATAAATATAGCTATTGTTGTGGATTCTGGCAGACAGCTGTTTTATGCATATAATGAGTAGGCCTACACATAGCCTATTGTTTTTGTTATCTGAACTGATGGAATGTTGATCAGTCTCATTACTTGTTTGTTTGTGCATCCTGTGAGGCTATACTGTTGCTTTTTTCCTTCCGTAAATTAAATAAAAGGTGACCAGAGGAAAGTCAAAGGATTTTTTTTGCCATTGTGCTGAAATCACTCTATTTTTTAAGAAAACGGGAAAAGCTTTTTCTCGTAGGAATAAAAACGATAGCCCTAGTCGTTGTCCATGACAAGCCCAACATAAGTAAATAAACCGTGAAACCAGTACATCATTTATTGCACACTCTTGACAAGACTGTTGTATTCTTCTTATTAATGGCTTTTTGTTGAAGGTTGAGAGGTTCCATCTGTGTGGAAAGCAGACTGAGCATCTCTAGAACTATCCTGACAAGAATATGGGAACATTTTCCATGGCGGACCCCCACAGCAGCTCCTCTCAAGCCTTGATGGAGGGCCGTTGACACTTTTGGCCGCTGTGTTTCCTGGTCTCTTTTGTCCTTCGGCGGCTCAGTGACCTACTGCTGTTCTGACAAGGCAAAGGAGTTGGTGTGCTGGGTGGGGGATGGTTGGTGGGGGGGTGCTTGGCGTCTCCAGTGTAGGCCAAACAATAGGAGACGCACATTGGCACACATTTTCATGCTAAGACACAATAGGGGGCAGGGAGAACAAGCCCACTCGCTCACTTCCTAATGGCTCTTTAATTGGGCATAATTGCGGACTCATGAGTGGCTGCAGCGTAGTTACACGCGGCCGAAGGTTTCGAAACTCAGCAGGAAAATTTGTCAAGAGACGTCAGCACTGAGAGATGCCTCGTGATCCTTTTCACCAGTGGATGATAGGCATCTGCCTAGTGCTCTTGAAACCGTTTGGCCCACCATTGGCCCTTTTGTCAGCTTGTCAGATGTACAGCACAGCCAAAGAAAAGGAACGAGTTTCGTTTTAATATGTTTACTTTCATAATCTTTCTTTCAATCTTACTTTCAATATCTGGATCTGAATTAGAGTATTTGTTGTAAAATAATTTACCTCATTGAAAGTGCTGCAGAAACGACCCATACATGTATATGAATACATGAATGCCCATACACTAATAGGCATTGTAAGATAATCCTTGGCGCACAATACAATCTGGCACATACGACACTAGTAGCCTAAAGCACACCGAGAGCAGAGTGTATATATATATATTCACGGGCATATTGATAGTAAAGAGCACTAAGCATACAAAAGCTTCTTCGTAAATCCACACATGTGCTTTGGAGCGCGGCCTGATGAGGTCAATGACATCATAATGTGAAAGCACAGCCTGAGATGGATTTAGTTGTACTACAGCTCAGAGTCTGTCTTTGTTTAGCAGACATGACGCTGTCAATTGTAGTCACGCTAGCATCGTGTGAGGTTCGTTTCCAGAAAAACTCCCACTCGGAGTATTGAGCAGGACTTAGAAAATTTGACATCAAGAACACATTCCGGTATTTATTAGGGGGGTGCCTGCATTCACACATGAAAAACTACGCCACAGCTGACACAGCTCGGCCACCATTCTTCTTCCAGTGCGACCACAACACAAACCCCCCTGACCAAGAAGCCATGCCTCACTTCCATGGCCTGATCTTTGTGCTCTGCCAGTGTCAATTCAGACCCCCCCTCCTGCACACTCAACCACACACACACACACACACACACACACACACACACACATACACACACACATACACACACACACACACACACAACCACACATACACAACCACACATATACGCACACTCAACCACACACACACACACACACACATACACACACACAACCACACACACACACACACACACACACACACACACACACAACCACACATACACAACCACACATATACGCACACTCACACACACACACACACAAGTAAAGGGCAACGCTCCAGCGATGCCCATTCATCAGAGCCCAGATGGCACGGGGGAAGAGAGGAAGACATTTTTCCTGGGGCCAGTGGGGCCTGGGGATGCCTTTGTCTGCCGCGGCCCTGTGAATGGGTGCATTATGGCACAGAGGAAAAACTCTGAGGTCATCAGCAGACACAGACGAGGGCTGTCTGTCAAAAGGCTGCCATGTTTCATGCATACGGCGTCGCCTCTGTGTTTCGCGGGTGCATTTGATACACACACACACATGTGGACAGGAAATCTAGCTGGAAGTGACCCACAGAGAGAGAGAGCAAACCTGCATTCCTTGTGTGTGTGTGGTGTCAGTTCTGTCGACAGCTTTTAGGGATTTGGGCCTTTGGGCACCGCTCCCATTCAGGCATAATGATGTCATATTATTGTGTCACGCTACACTTTGTTCATCAGATTCAACTTAATGTGATAAATAACCTTGGGAACAATAGCATGACATTATGAGTGAAATACATGATTTGATTCTTGCAGTGTATTTAGGAAGTGAGCACTTGCAAATGCATCTGGTGAGAAACCTTTCATGAGTACAGTAGCGTTCAGCTCTGGCACTTAGAGTACAAATAAAGACGATGACATAATGTAAATATTTCGACATTTAATTTCCATTGTTTATTGTTCAGTAGTAAATGAATGAAACTTTCCCACAGCACTGCTCAACAATCATAGACGCTTTTAATCATCGATGCTTTTAATGCATCCAAGAATAGAAGTAGATTTACATTTATTTATTTAAGTTTGTAAGTATAGGTAAGACGACTGCTAAGAGGCTCTTTCTTTAGCTATGTGTTACTTTTCCAATAAATCCAGATGTTTAAATAAGGTCTTCCTGTAAATCCTGAACAGGAAGAAAAAACTCTTGATAAGGACCATCCCTGGTTATACTCTCTCAACCTTTGGCTCGGTCCACACGCTCACGAAAACTTTTACGAGCAACAGGACACCTTGCAGCAGTCCAGTCCATGAACCGCAGCAGTCCAGTGGCTGTCAAGGCACTCAGTAGTAGGCTAACTACATTTTTGGCTGCTCCTCTAATCCCCTTTGAGGGTATAAAATAAACCTCCACCTACACACCTCTTATGGACCTGTTATGGTCATCATTACATGTGTACTACACACACACACACACACACTACGATGAGTGTAGGTAGGGGGTAGAACAACTCGAGAGCTGGTGTTTCAGTTCATGAACATTGAACATTACACACCGACTGTACACCGAACGCTATGGAATTCCTTGGTCTCCATGGTCATTTGACTGTTGCTATGAAAGACACTGACAAACCCACTGAGAAACTGTCCGTGGTCTTTGGCTCTGGACACTTTAGAAGAGGTGTGAGCTGTCACTTTCTTTCACTTACTTGGGGGAAGTATTCACTGACAAAAAGGAATTTCCATTAAAAAAAAAAAAAAGCACCGTGCAGCACAGCATTCAAATCAGTGTCAGCTATACAGTATGACAACATTAGCGTTGTTTTGAGAGTACAGTATGTGCAGCCATACCATGGGAATGGCGTCTCTGTGAATGTTCTGCTCTGTGCAAAAAATGCATTCCAGACCATTAAAGTGTTTGGATTGAGCACTGAATGGATTTATCAAAGTGCTATTAATATGAAATACTGCCAAGGGACAGAAATATGTGTCTGCCATGTAGTACCTCAGAGTCTCACATGCTCTCTCTCGTACACACACATACACACACACACACACACACACACTCTCTCTCTCTCACACACACACACACACACACACACACTGTATAAAATCACCTACACATGGGCTGATGAACGATGCCAACCAGTGTGTTTTATTCACAACTGTTTTTAAAGTGTTTTTCGGCGTTTAATGAGATACTGCTGAGAGTGTCCTTGTGCTTCTTTTGACCGATTGAGAGCGCGTCAGCCTCGGCCCTCGTGAGGAGACAGAGTACTTGGCTAGCGCTCCTGAGATCGGCACTGAAAAGGTTTGCATTCATTGTTGTAATGTCTCCGTCTCAGTGGCAACACGTGCGAGCTCTCAGTGAAACATACTTAATCATTTCAAATCAGGCTAAAGTTATAATTAACCATATAAAAATAACAAATGTTCTCCACTGCTGTTTTTGACCTTTATAGGGAAATTAATTATGTACATTTATCAACACAATAAACTGATGAAGTCAACAGCAATTCCAAGGAAAACAGCTAAGACAACAATCAAGTCCCGTATAACCATGGTCATGGGCATGGATGTACTGCTTTTACTGAGCATCCTTTCACGGAACATCCAAGTTGTGTGAGATAACCTGGATCCATCCATCTCCATACAACAAGTCTCACGACTAACTCCTTCAGTCTGTTTGAGTTGCTTTTGACAACTGACCGTTATGCAAGGACACTTTATAGAGAGAAATATGCCAAATTTGAGTGGGGTCATGTCCTTATATGGAGATGATTGCCAAAATATGATGTCAATTCTTAGTATGATATAATAAAAAGACAGGGCGCAAAAAGACAGGACTCCTGTATATTGCTCACTGGTGCCTAAAAAATAATATATTGCCATGTCAACACTCACATTTTCATTTGCTGTTGGTCCTGCATCTCTCTGAGTATCTTATTCTTTTGATGTGAGATTTGACCAAAAGGGTGCACTATAGAACAAAAAAAATAAGTCCTTGAATATGTGTGTCATCCTCATCCGTGATCCTCATTAGTGAACATGCATTTGCTTGCAATTCCCCTCAAAGTCGAATATTAAAAAATACCACTTTCAGTACTGTACATTTCAAACTACAGTAAGATTCTGTGTATGAAACAGTCCTATGACGGATGCAATGTATTATGTTCTTATGATACAATGGAACTTTTACTGTATGTCAAGTAAAACGTGTATGGCCGTAAAACTCTGTTTTACAATTGCCAGGTTCCCTGTGTTGTCTCCTGCTCTAACCCCTGCACATTGATAAAGACCTCAGAGCACCTGTGATTGTAGTTGATCGTAACCGTTTTGACAAAGCCACATCCGTCAAGAGGTTCCAAACTCCAGTCTCCAAACAGATTCCTCCTGAGCCGAATTGGACAAAAATACGGTAGGGTTGCATAGTGGGCCATGTGGCCTTATAGCAAAACCAGATGTTTACCCTCGCACTCCCTCTGTCTTCTTCGGGAGGGGCAAAAAAGACTCCATGGGAGAACTTACGGACTAGAGCAGTGGAGGCAGGCACCCCTAATGGCCCTGCTGTCAGCAGTGCCCTGAGTGCAAGTGAAGCTGGGTGGGCATTCATGCTGGGAGAGATGGAGAGAGAGGAGAGAGAGGAGAGAGGGAGAGAGAGAGAGAGAGAGAGAGAGAAAGAGATAGATGGAGGGGGACGGGGTCAGGGCTGTCCCAACAGGCGCATCCCTCTGCTTTTTTCTCATGATTCTTTGGGAGGTCACACCAGCGATGACCAGAGAGTGATCTGCGAGCCGTGAGGGAACGCAGCTCTGATGCTCCACCTGTGGGGACAATTTTAGGAGCTAATTTGTCTTCTGGGCATGATGGGAATGTTTTTTTTTCTTTCTTCCTTTTTTTTTTTACACAGTCACCAACCCAGTTCTGTATGGGCCATCACAAACTATAAAGAAATAACAAATACAAGTTAGGACCACATGGATAAAAATCTAAACCAACACAATTTATTATCATTTTTATAGACAGAAGAAAAAGTCCTAAAATAAGTTCCAGTCTGCTTTGTCTTTGGAGTGGTCTCACTTCAAACACTCCAGCCTTTGCATCAAGCCTCTGCGAGAACATTCCTGCCTGCAGACAGTACCCTAACCCTGGGGAGCAGTGCAGTCGAATGGCTCTTGGAACATTTTAATAGTGATTCCCCCATGCACCAGAGCGCACAGCTGGGGAGGCAGTCCGAGAAATGCTCTTCTCCACACCACTGTTGACCAGACCAGAAAACATTTCCCACATCAGTCGTTTGGGATTTGGGATTTGGGACCGTTTGGAAGCGGACCCCGCAAGGCCCCCCTCTGCCTGCTGATGGACACGAGAAG
Organism: Sardinella tawilis; assembly: GCA_030264315.1. NCBI lineage: Eukaryota > Metazoa > Chordata > Actinopteri > Clupeiformes > Clupeidae > Sardinella > Sardinella tawilis. Next base: position 2,010,416 of record JASCQY010000068.1, read on the forward strand.
AACTACACACGGTTATATTTAGAACCACGAAACAATGTTGGGCGCGAGTCGAGTGGCTGCATCAGAAAGGGTCGGTTGCAAAACGCCGCCGCAGCTGGTTACGCCTGACTCACCAAGCGACACCATTGGGTTCTCACTAGGTCAGAGGAAAAGGACAATCATTGTTAGCGAACGTGCCTGAGAGGTTACGGGGGCAAAGGAAGTGGAACCGTTTCAGTCAGAGGGGCTTGAAAGGGCCAGTGTTTTAAGAGGAAGTATTTTATCAGGCAGGTGACTCAACCAGATATTATCCAAGCTCAATAAAAGTGGGGTTAAGACACAGCTACCGCATATTGTATCAGCTTCATATAATAACTGTGTCGCGTTTCTTACAGTATTTTAGTGTAGTGTTAAATTCTTGGGATGCATATTTGCAAACTTTAAGATATTTCTTGTTCTATTATATCCATTGTTCATGGCAGTTAGCCTTGTATTTAACAGAAGTCTAATAATCTATTTTTTGTTGGTTTTTCCCTTCTGGTTTGCCAGATGTGAGTGCGCGCAAGAAACCCATCATGTTGGGCACAATGGCTTTGAACATCACATTTGTTGGTGCAAATTATGTTCAGAATGAAACGAAAAGCAACAATGTGACTTTTTCTCTTTTCTGTCACACACAGAGTAAGAAACTGGTAATCATAAACAGAACATACAAACAACAAAACATTTCCTTGACAAAGGACTGTATCCTCTCTTCCTCTTTGTACTTTGGCTTATTCCAGCCTTCCTGTTCTCATCTTTTATGATGTTCCTGTTCAGCTTCCCATCTCTGTGCTTTTCTCTCTGACCTATTTCCTTCCCCAACACACTGGTGTTTCAAAGGCTAAAAAATTCTAGAAAAGTCCACTTTCAGTAAGTGGTTAGAAGGGGAGTTACTAAGAAATGTTACAATAGTACTCCTTCATTTCCTTCGGGATTAATAAAGTATCTCTATCTATCTCTATCTATGATATCTGAATGTGTGTAGGCCTATTTTGTGATGATCTAGTCCACCAGGGCTCTCCTCCTCTTTCCTCTTGTCCTCCTCTTCTCTTATTTTACTCC
>JASCQY010000068.1:2026331-2039002 GCA_030264315.1 Sardinella tawilis
GATCAATAGACCTCCTTTTAATTGCTTTTCTCCTTTCAGCCTCATTAAAGGCTTTGTCCCACAGAATTGCACAGAGGGACGGGAGGCAGATTGGCATGGTGATTCTGCTAATCCGGTCTAAGGTGTGAGGGGGTTGCACAATACACAATGAGATTCCATGACTGCCATTGGTATTGGATAGCATGCGTAGGCATAAGATGGTCTGCATTTGCTTAGCCTATATTCTTAGACATATCCTGGGTAATGTAAACTGTGTAGGCCTAATATTGGTTTTAGAAAGACCAATTGCTGTGTTTCATGTTAACTCATTTGTGTCAAATAAATGAGTTTGTCATAGACTATAGCAAGTACCAGTAGCCAATACTTGTTGTCAAAAGTAGAAAAATAACAAAAAGAAAAAAACAAAACAAAACAAAACGAATGTGCTTAACCTAATAAGGGGTGTGTTTCATCATGTCAGCCAGACGTCTTTCTTTTTCTGTCGTCGACAGACATTTGTAACCCAAAGCAGGGGCCCAACAAGTGATCAATACTCTTTGATGAAGAGGAAGCGGTATTTGTCAGAAGCATTCCCTTGATAAGACATTTAGATTGCCAAGTGTTTGAGGGAGTTTGCCACTGACTGCACTTCTTCATTAGTCTACTTGAAGAGTTAATTGCAAGGTGTCTTGGATGCATCTTTATACCAACTGTCAGCCAAAGGTGAGAGATTATTTGGGTGAGGAGAAATGCTTAAAGAAAGACAATGTGTTAAAATGTAATCAATGTCAAATCTCCAATAAATAACAACATTATAATGTACTGTGTCATGTAGAAAATTACTTGAAGAGGTTTTTATTATTTTGCTAATTTTCCTACTGAATAAACACAAAATAGGCTACTAAAAGTAGGCTATATCAATTAGTTGTTCTGTGCATGGTTTGATAAAACAACTTTTAATCATTTAAAAGTGATAGTGCTATTTTTTAATGCAAAGAAGGAAACTGGCAGTAGCTCTTAATCATCATTTCATGAGAAGGTCAATGAAGGCCACATCCAGTCTAGTCCAGTTTCCATTTTCACACCTTTTGGTGGCTGCCTCAGGAGACTGCAAACGTAAAGGACTGTCCTTGGTGGGTGATATAATGAGGCAAGTTCTCGTGAGAATCCTTAGTAATGAAGCCTTGTGCAACTTGGCCACGTCAGACATCACGTCAAGCAGTCTCCAAGCATTGCGTTCGCCAAGTCAAATGAATATTTCTGAGTAGCCTCATGGATGCCAGATTTCATACCACCTTTGACTAATTCTCATTTTGAGGGAATGTTCTCGTTGTGCTTATAAACTTTCCGTTACTTAAATTATGTTTTGACTCAACAGCCAAATGCAACACTGTCACATCAAATCGGAATGAATTGTTTAATTGTCTTTAAATCCAGCAAGTTGGGGACAATACAGCTGGGTCTGGAAGTCATGCTATTGCTTTGATGTTTTTAGCAGTTCAGCTAGGAAAACATTTCGCCTTCACGGTCTGTAACAGGCACAATTGATGGATGGATCAAAATGACATAGGCTACAAGTTCACATTTGCTTTACATTTATGAAAAAAAAACACGGATAAGGAATGAGAAAAAGAGATAAAAATCATTTAATCATGTATGGAATGAGTTTTCTGTGACGAGCATTCAGTAAAGGCCTATCTGACACATTTGTGAAATCGTTAACCTAGGCCTACTGAATGTATTTTGTGTTTGCATATGCTATCTAAGAGATCTTTTGCTGTGCCTGTCTCTATAGTGAATTCAGTATTGTGCTCTTATTTGCACAAATGAGAAAGAAACACGCTTTTCACTGTCACGTCCTGTACATGAATACGCCTTACTCCCTTATCTTCATGGCAAATACATCTTTCAGGACATAGTTTCTCCAGGCCTGAGCAGGAAATCCTGACAATAATAGATGTGCACCATCCACGAGGTCTCCTCCTCACCTCCAAGCCTATTTATTTATATATTTGTTTATTTATTTATGTATTTACCTGCGTTGACCTAGAGACGTTTTCTCACCCAATTCAAGGAAAGACAAAACGCCCTGAAGAGACAGTGTTGATGACGTTACTTGCGTTACACAGGAGCATCTCGGGGCTTGCGCTGTATAAATAGGGAAAGTTTCCCAGCAACACGATGAGACAGTTGCGACGCGAGTACCTCAAGAAGAAGAGCAAGAAGAAGAAGAAAAGCAGCAACCTATTTAACAATTGGGGAGAAAAACATCCTCCGATACAGCCCAGTAGTCAAATTCGTCAGGGTTTTACTTTGCAGAGAAATCGATACCATGGACAGCGCCAGAGTAGTCGTGTACATTGGGGTCTGTTTGTCCGTCCTCAGCACTGTTTGCAAAAGTGAAATGTCACCTGAAAACCGAATCTCTGCACAAGAAGATCAGTACCAACTGGGCTACGTTACCAGGGACTTGGTAAGAACACCTGTTTGCTTGAACACCTGTCGCTAATGGTTTGTGTGTTGATAGGCTAAACTGAGATATGCGATCCTGTTATTTATCTGTAAAATGTCATGTCTGAAAATATAATTTAATGGAGATGTAAGGCATCGTGCTAGAACACTTTACATAGTCTACCAAATAGCTAAAGACGCAATGATTGTCGAAACTTTGATGCACAATGTCTAAAAGGATGGAGTCACGTTTGAACTGGCATTCACCGATGGGTTTCCTCTCCATTCAGGCTGAAGCACTTGAAGGGCTTTTGGAGGGAGAACAAGACAACAGGATAACCCTGGAGAAAAAAGCTAGCGTCATCCCACGGGTAAGGAAGAAATACATACCATATATCATATTTGTGTTTGAACAGGTTTGCTAATTAAAAATGTGTCGGTGTTAATTTGGTTTATATTTTTACAAACAACGTCTGTAGAAAGTTCAAAGCGTTGGACGGAAACTATTGTTTGATAGTTGTGTGGAGACGGTGTTAGCAAACTGGACTGTGTCCTAGGATAATTTTGTTTCACTTCTACAGTGTGATGTGGGTGAGCGTTGCGCTATGAAGCACGGGCCCCGCATCGGACGTCTGTGCGACTGCATGAGAGGCACCGCGTGCAACACCTTCTTTCTTCGCTGCTATTGAATTGTACCTGGCTCTCTCTGTCCATAGGCGAAGGTGAAACATTTTGTGAGGCCAGGCTTCAGGATGGACTTTCATTTCGTTACTTATTAACATTGGTGAAACAATTTGCATGTGTTCTTATTATTTATGAAACGCTTGGACTTGGTTAAATGATTAGATGGATTTATTTTATTTAATAAAAATGTAAACAAATTTCAACTCCTGTCTTTTTTCCCCAATAAACGTCTGTTCAATATCCTTGACACTTAGGCTAGTGAAATTATTAGACATGGGATAGGTTCTCAAATAGGTTATGTCTCCTATGGTGAGAGACTGATGACAAGGCATTGTCAGAAACGTCCTTAGAAGGTAAATCAATTCTCCTGTGCTGAAATCCTTCTGTTGTTGCTAAAATCACTGTGTCCAGTGACAAGAGTTGTGGAATGTGACCTACGCAGCAAGTGAGCAATCTCAACAGATATCTTCGTCCTTTTCTTAATGAAGGGATTTATGTCCGAAATGACTCAGTGAAATCAATATTCTCGACTGGGTCGACAGATTCATTTCTCATTATATATGGATAACGGCAGTCAGGATACCATACGAATTTGCAAATGAGAAACTGGCCAAGGATTTTTGGCTCATGCGCGAGCTGTGGCTTATGTTGTGACCTTCTGAGACCACCAAGTAGCCTATTATCATAGTATCCATTAGATTACTCGCGTGTGTGAAAAAAACACATTGGCCCACAGATCAGATAGAGTAGGCTACACTAAAACGTATTGGAGTTCTCGTGTTACTTTAGCTGTCAAGTTGACCTAACATCACCATTTAAAGAGGCTTAGAGCGGAAATGATCATTAGACTAGCAAATCGTCCAGGATTAGTCTACGTCTGGATCCAAAGATGACTGGGACGATTGCATGAAACCTCCTTGTAGAAAAACAGTTTGATATGGATACAAATAACCGTGGGAATATGTCAATTGATTAGTTCAGCACCACGGAGAGCACCCTACAAGCGCCCACTTCAGAAACTAAACCTGGATTTTTGTGCCCCTACCACCAGAGAATAGAAGTCTACTCTTTGCTACCACTTTATAATCTTCACGATTCCTGCGCGGGAAATTATGTCTAAACTCACGTTACCGGCATTGGTCTTGGTTTTAATTTTTTACACGAACTTCCAACTTCTCGAGGTAGGGGCAAGAATGTCAGACGACATGATTCACAAATCACAACTTAGTGACCCACAGGCATACAAGCATCTGGTGAGTACATTTGTAAGTCATCAATTCATCATCACATAGTCTTAACCTTATTCTATTTATCCAGGAATCAAGTGCAACATAATATGTTTCTCTCAGATTTTGAAGTTTTGCACCATAAAACGAAACATCTAAGCGCCAGCTTATGGTAGCAAAAAACAATCATTAGCCTAATCAAGGGTTTACAAAAGAAAAAAATGGTTTAATCATGATTTCCAATGGTTTTTATTCGAAGAGCTCCCATGACTGAAATTGAGATCATTCATTTTCTTGGGGTAAATGAAGATTATTTGAAATAAAAATAATACAATTGGAGATTAGGCCTCGTATAAGCAGTGTTCAAGTCTGCGATCATTTAATAGACCTACAGGTATTCTGTATTATTTCAGGAAGGAAATCCAAGACAAGTTCAGAAACTAGGACCCTTTGGCCAGATGGGGGAAAAGTTTAATCGTCTCCCGGGTGTTTGCAAGAGAATACGTCGACGCAGGATAAGAATACTGGTAGGCTACTGTATGCTTTCCTACATGGTATTTAAGGAGTGCTCAGCTATTGGTTAGTGTTATGAATGTTTCTCTCCCTTCTTTCTTCAAGTAGACTTGTCAATTAATTTGAGTTGGGGCGACATCTAGTGGTGAGGTCGGTAGCTCCCAGTTGCCCACCAGGTTTAAATCTCACATTTGGGACCTTTTGATTTCCTTTCAGTGCAACGTGGAAAAATACTGCTCTTTGAAGCCCGACAACAAACATGGTCAAATCTGCCCATGTCTGCCAGGATCGAAGTGTGGCCATGTCTTTTTAAAGAGTCTTTGATCAGGTTCCAAATCACACTATTAACACAATACCAGTCTGAGACTATAATTGTCGGCCATGTTTCATAGTCAAACTAAGTAATGAAATGAAAAAGCACAGTAGCTACATTATTCAGGTAAAATGTCAACATGTGCAATATGTAATATTATTTTCCTGCAGATGGCACTTCACGGCAAAGGAAATATGCTACGGTGCTTTCAATCTGCTATTTACATCTGTTTGTTTACTTCTGCTTGAGCGACAGTTTGTAAAGCGAGAAGGCTCAATAAAATTTTCATATTGTTTGTCTGTTTGAAAGTGGTCTAAAGTAGGAGTTGGAGTTGAACAGTTGGAGCAGAAAAGAGCTTTCTTCTATTTTTGCAATTTGTAATAACCTTTGAAGCAGACTTCCAGAACATCACTTGCAAATAACTAAATATATAAAAAAAATACTATTGGGATGTGAAGCACTGATATAAAAAAGAGGAATTTTGGCCGTTGGTGCCAGTGACATGGTTGGAATTTTAAGCCAAGTAAAAACAATTCCACAGGAAGTACTTTGAAAAAAAAAAAAGACTCAGAAATACTCAAGTCATAGAAAAAGCTACACTCAAGGGAGGCCACTTGGACGGCCTTCATAAGATGAGGTACAGTTTCAACTCAAGATTTGGTTCCCAAAAATGCATTTAAGTTCAAAGCACCCTTAAATAATAACCAAATGACATATTTTGGTCTCGTTCTCAATTTCTTTCAACTGCAAACCCATTACATGTGTTTAACTGAAACATGTTCATACACTGTTTTCCCACTCCTTTTATTACAGCATAAAGCCTGTCTGCTACAGACAATAGGAAACATATGTTACATCTCATAAAAATACACTATTTACAGTTACGTGGGGGATTCATCAGTAAACCTGTTAAGTCAAATACAGTTACGGAGTATATTAGGTCATCTGGCTCCCTTCGGATTTCTAACTGCGGAAAACACAACAGTCTCAGGTGGCATGAAAGTGACACAACATCCTCCAAGATGCACATTACCTCCCACTCCCCCCCACCACACACACACGCACACCACCATCACCACCTCACACACTGACATCACACACACTCATATGCTTGCCGAACCTTCCTGCATGCTTGTTCCCCCACTATGTATGGAACAAAAACAATTTAATGTTCATGAACTTGCAAACAAATTTTAGAATTGCTATTGGGTACATGAGACACCTGGACATTTAGAAGACAGGAACCCTTAGCTCATGTCTGCTAAAAGATTAAGCAGGTTTATTTTAGGTTGATTACACCTGGACCTCGGGTTAGTCATCACGTTCTGGGATCTGACTCACAGTGCCTGAGAGGAGATTTTTTTTTGATAAGATCTTATAAAGGATGTTATTTCACCTCCTGGCAAAGTCACCATCCGTGCACATATGAAAACAACAGTGTCGAAATCTGTCAGTTCATTTATCGCAACCGTTAAATGTTCACAACCGGACTAATTAAAAACAGCCTATACCTTAAGGCTGAGAAGGAGAATAAAATACCCCCCTGATGTACATAATACTTAAAACACATTTTAAGTATTTAAAAAAACACTACTTTAATCACAGAGTCAACTGCATGCAGATATTATCCAATTACTGAATGTCCAAACAATTATCAAAAGAGGAAGATGATGCTGTCTATCTGTCTAAGTGACCTTTTTTGTCAATCAAGATTATGGTTGCCTCACCACCCAGTCAAAAAAAAAAAAAAAAAAAAACTCTGGTGGGGGGGTCCAGGGGCGCCAGCACAGAGGATCATCAGAAATAGCATAACCGTTACAGAGACGCACCAACCATCCCTAATCCACCCACCCAGAGTGGGCAGACAGGCGTTGCCAGGCTGAAGCTGCTGTTACCTTAAGGCCTTAAGGCTCCATTTATGCCACTTCAGGTGAATCACACTGCAGGCTGCGCCAGACTAAGAAAAGCACACACAAGATTCCAGAGGGAAAAAAAAATAAAAATAAAAATAAAAATAAGGCTCGGTGGGCAACACTTTTCACCTGAAATATCTTGCAGGACTCTTAATCACTTACTTATAATGCTTTACAATGTTTTAAACCTTTTATATATATATATATATATTTATACTTTAAAATTCTCTGCTCTTTTAAGACCCCCGGCAGTCCACGTGATTCAAAATACTGTCTCAACTGTGAGCACTTTCAATATGCCCTCTGTGCTTTGAAAAGTCCATGGTATCGCTTGCTTGGAGTTTGAGGTTAATTTCTTTCACCAAGATCTCAGTGGGTCACATTCACAGGTAAATAAAACAAGTTCCCCTTAATTATTAACTTTAGTGTCCTCGATGAAAAGTCCCATCCATGGTTTCCACTGTGCCAAAATCTCTCTCCACAATGAGGTGAAACTACTGCTCAAGCACAGATTGCATAAAAACATCACAGGATTTTGCTGTATATATGTCCTGATATGTCTTGATAAACGTCCAGAAACCTGGACGGTGAATAATAAGCTGCTGACCACTCTGAGAGTTTGTTTGTTTGTGGTGTCTGGTCTGACCTGGGTTCAGTTTTCCAACGCAATCAAGTTCATTCAAGTCAACTTTCTGCTCAATATGAGCCTGTAGCTAGACCAGCTGAAAGAGTCAGTGAAGATCAGTCCGGGTCATGCAAGCCAGCTGTTGTTTGGGGGGGCGATTTTGGCCTTGTGTGTCTCAGACCCACTTGAATTATTCAGTATGGTCTGGTTCTAGAATGTGGACTCCCCTTTTGGGCCAAGGCTGGAGGACTCGTCTCATCTCATCCGGGTGCTAGATGGACTCGATCTGCCGGCGGACCTTCTCAGACGCCAAGCGGTCCAGCGAGCGTTGCCTGGCAACTACCACCAGAGCGAAGAGAACGGTGAGGCCCAACATGGCTCCCTCAAAGTTCCAGAAGAGGTGCTCCTCCATGAGAGAGGAACGGCAACTAAAAAGAGAAAAGACCCACGAGAAGTTGATTTCATTCAATAAAATAACTGACCGGGAGAGTTCCTAGACGGTCCCTGCTAACTTCTTGACTGTCACACTGTTACACCCAATAGTATAAGTACCAAAGCTGCAGCGGAAGTCAATAACAACAACAACAACGATGCTCACCCCCAGGTTAGTGCACAGGCTATGAAGTGAATTTGGTGTTTGTTTTACAGTCACACAAAGAACCGCAATGAATGGGGCAACATGCGTTTCACAGGCTGCAGCAATGCAGTACGGAGTTTGAAACATGCAGGTTTGTTCCACACACACGTTTGGAATCAGACCTTTAATTTGTGTGTATAGTACACTCACCTCTTATGGACCTCTTTGTTGGTCTTGGTGCAATTGATCTGCTCAACGTATCCTGTGTAGCTGCACTCAGCCAGTGTCTTCTGAGAAGGCAAGAGAACACGCACAGATTACACCACCAGTATTAGCATACTGTACCAGAAAGTCAGTCCAGATAAACTTTGTCAACTGACCTTTGAACTACAGCTGCCACATTTCAACAGAAAGCTTTAGAAGTAAAGTCAAGGGACTTTTCTGGGCATTAGTCCATAACTTTAAAGGGATTATCCAGAGTGAATCAACCCGTAATCCTGTTGTCTGAGGCTGCTGAGTGCCGTCGATAGGTATCAGAATGACAGCAATGGGTACAACGTAGACCGAATTCGCGAACTGGCCGCTAACGCTAATAGACAGGGGCATATGAAAACGAAACTGACATGACTGGCTGCAGTTTCGCCATTTGGTCTACCGTGCATGAAAATGTATTGATCACTCTCATACCTATCGACAGCACTTAGCAACTTGAAACAACCTGGCTACGTGTTGATTCACTCCGTATAATCGCTTTAACACTGTGCCAGTAAGGTAAGAGCGCTACCAAAAGCATGAGAAGTTCATGCACGAAAGTGTGGCACACTCACCGCTTGAAAGGCAGTGCACTGGGAGCACTCTGTGGCCACCACAAATTCTTCCAGCTGCCAGCAGGGAGTGGTAATGGGCCTGGTCACTGCATAGAGCAATCAGTCACTGCATGCTTTATCATCATGACATTCTGAGATAATGCACAAGACAACCAAGAGAATGCACAAGACAAAGAGGTCTTTACCACAACTAGTGCTAGTGTTTCACAAATCTCACCTGGAGTTTTTTCATCCATCGAGAGGATGGAGGCCCCAAACACCCTGTGGGGGAAACATACATTAGCGTGATTCTATGTATAGAGATCTCCGTGTAAACTTTTCTTTTACTGCTCTGCAAATCGAAACTATACTGAGGGACTCTCACCTAAGAGAGACAAGCCCCCAGAAAAGAGCGTGGAGGACCAGAATCCTGGGCCTGCAGCATGACGTCGGGATCCGGCAGTCGCTCTCCATGATCCCGCAACAATTCCTTGCCGGAGGCGCCACGTCTGGGCTTTAGTTGGACATAACTAGGATTCTGTGGTGTTCCGTTGTAAGAGAGGCAATGTCACCTGAAAGTAGTCACGAAAGGGTTAATATAACATTGACATCTATCCCGTTTGATAGGGTGTAAACAAAAGTAGAATTCGAGTGCAACTTCAGCGCTCAGGTTACCATATTGAAATCCAATCCAATGGCTAACATGTAGGCTAATGTTAACTTAACAAGATTCGACAGCGATCCGCGGTAAGCTCATTTAGGTCAAATCTCCAGATTGACAACATGTAACATTACTCAGTGAACTAATGCAATCTAGTATTGCCATTTTACGACGGGGATGACGGCATTGTTTTGAGGTAACGTTGTGTGACTCATCCGTAAAGTTGCTTTAGGACCGATGAGCGCATACCGTTATCTACCCAGGGTTATCGATAAGTTCGCTAGCATTAGCCAGCTATGGGCCTGAATAAAAACACAATACAGACAAGCAGCGTTACCCAGCTATCCATATAATAAGTGTCGCAGGTCAACAATGCCTACTGTTATTGAAATTAACAAAATGGGAGATATTTCGGAGGTTCTGTGGCTCTCAATCGCTAACGTTAGCTGTGTTTATAGAACTCTCGACGACATGGGCCGTCACCGCCAGTATGTACCACATAAATTGTTATATGCCCTCAACATACTTTCTACCGACCACATAAATATTACACCAATCTGTTATTGTACCCATGTAGCCTACCGTTAATGTCCCAACCTTAGCTAACTACGCTATCAATGGCTAACGTTAACGAGATAGGAGAGATAAAGTTCACTTCGTCAGACTTGTCGTTTTTAACAAACCAACTCACCGGTGTTCGTAATAGTAGATGACACATCTACTTTCAGCAAAACTGCTCTTGAAATTGGTCGTCTACACATCCACAACGAGTCCAAAGCCGTCTCCTCTCGGTTACAACAGGTAATTTACTAAAATTATTTCACGGCAACGCAACAACATATAAGAGAAGTTGCCATCTTGAATTTTGCCATGACGCGTCATCGTCGAATCTGTGGCCAAGATGCGTGTTGGAAAACACCATGGACATACCTCTCAAAAAAACAGTGCCCTCTAGAGTTCTCCATATGGTATTAACAAAAACGTCTCTGTTCTTCACAGGGGCATGTATCAAATTTGTAAGGTGAAAGCGCAGTAAACTCATAGATGTTATTGGTTAATTTCAGTAGGCTGTAACTTCATTGACATCTTGTGACCTGCGACTCTGAAACAGCTTGAAGAATAGTCATGCAGCACCAACATCCATTGAGAAAAAAACTTTATTGAAACAAATAAGTTAGTTATGTGAGTGGCTTTTGCTCTCAATGTAGAAGGAAATTGTTAGTCTTGAGCTGAGCATATCCTCACCAGAATATAAAACTCTGAAAAGCTATGGTCTGCATTTGAACAATCTATGAAAGAGCATCATGGAAGACTTCTTTATTTAGTGTGCATTTTATTGCTTTACAATTGTACAATGTCCATACACTGCATAAGTACTTCAGAGAAAGGGGAATAGGTTGGAATGTCAGTAGGAGAACCAGGTGTGAGTATGTCCATGAAAACAGAGGATAGGGGTTTTAAAGGGAGTAAAGGTGGGGTGGGGGGAGTGGGACATGCAAAGGACCATGCACACTGCATTCAAGTATCAAAAACAGTGTCGCGTCCAATGTGTTTGTTTTTTTTTGTCTCTATTCTATAATATGCCCAAACGTTTGGCTTGTTTCTGTTCTCATAGAAAAAAGAGGTTGTGTGCAAATCAAGGCAATTATGCAGCATGCTCAACATGGCCCATCACATGCCTAGACATGGTACATAATGCAGCTACAATCATGCCCTCGGTGTGTGTGCGCCCCAGCACATTAATACGCTCTAGGCTACTCTAGTATGCATCACAGCAGAACAGACGTCTGGGGGACGGGGGTTTTACATTTGAAGCATTTTAAAGGGCGAGTTTGATCGGGAGGGAGGTCAAAGTGAAGATTTAAAGGAGAAGTCCGGTGTGAATTAATCCATAGCCCTGTTTTTAGAGGTCACTGAATGCTGTCTGTAGCAAAAAGAACGAAAAAAAATTGGTGCAACATGGGCCAAGTTATAAACCAATAACTATTGTTAACTGAATGGGGCATAGTGAAATGAAACTGGAAATAAGTCACTATGCCCCATTTACTTACTATTATTTGCCCGGTTCATTAGTTAGTTTAGGTTGTATCAAATTTTTTCATTCTTTTTCCTATCATCGCCATCCATTGACCTTGAACAACAGGGCTATGGATTGATTCACACCGAACTTCTCCTTTAAAACAACAGTGAGGCCATCACTGTCTGGGTTGCACTGTTGTGCTTTAAAATAGAATGTTATATATATATTTTTATTATTATATATTTTTTTAAAGTCTCGCAGGAGTCATTGTGACTTGTCCTTCATGCTTGAGCTTTGATCTATTGTGCTACACTAAGGAATAAAGAGGAATGGATATATCCAGAAGGCACAGATTCATTCAGTTAGCAACTCTTAGGAGCGGAGAGAATGACAGAGTTGTGATGATTCCTCTGAGCTCTGTGCATGTATATTTGCATATTACATGATATCTGTGTCATTTCAAAAAGCACCCAGGTAATGGTGGTTGTGACTGACTCAGTGAGCATTTGAGCCAAGCTTGACTGGCAAAAGTACCTGTTCATTGTTTGTCAATGAAAACAACAACAACAATAACAACAACAATCTGCACAACCATTGTGGACCCACTGCTCAGAGGTGCTAGGCCTGGACGGCCATAAGACAGATCCAGGGTCTGTGGACGGGATGTCTAACTACACTTTCCACCAATCAAGTGCGGCCATGAAAACCATTTAGGGACATGAGAAAACTGTTTACGCACCAAAATCTTCTTCATTTGACAAAACTGTAGGCAAGAAATATGTGTGTATTTGTAAAAGAAAAAAAAATGAAAAAAGAAAAGAAACAAAATAGAAAAGGCATTCATTGTCAAGATTGGGTTGGCATGGAAGTCCTCTAAGCTTCAACAAGTGTGTTAAATGCCAC
>JASCQY010000068.1:2044790-2057290 GCA_030264315.1 Sardinella tawilis
TCTGTTAAAAGGTGGCTCCCCCTCCCCACCCCCCCCCCCCCCCCCCCCGGAGTGATAAAGTGGGGAGGGAGGCAAACAAAGGCAAAATGCCGTGAAACGAGCCTGCTGATAAATACGCCTAACGAGATTAATTACTGAGGGAGACCTTATCATTTGCACAATACACACACTCATAAACACAGCACAGCAAAGCAAAGGGTGCAGGGCTGTCTGTCTGTGTGTGTGTGTGTGTGTGTGTATGTGAGTGGTGGGGGGTGCGTTACAGTCAGCTATTTAAGCCTCACATTTATTTTGGCATGCACAAGTACACACACACACACACACACACACTTCCCCTCTCTCTCTCACACACACACACACACACACACACACACTCAGTGGAAGTGGCATATAATGGTGTGTGAGACACCTCACCACAATGCGCCATGGCCTTTTAAAGGCCAGAGTGGATCCAGCTTCAAAATGACTCTGAGGTGTCTGTGTGTGTCCTCCTTTTTGCAACCCCCCTGAACCTCCTCTGTCAGCCCTTCTCTCTCTCTCTGTCTCTCTCTTTCTCTATCTCTCTCTCTCTCTCTCTGTCTCTCTCTCTCTCTGTCTCTCTCTCACTCCCTGCTCATTGTCTCCCCTCGCCTTCCTTTAGTCCTCCTCCCACATTTACACTTATTCAATTAACAGACACTTTGATCCAAAGCCATTACACATAACCGATATATAAGCATCCAACCGCAGTGGGCTGGGATGGGGGGATGAGAAGTGCTGAGACGTATTTCGAGCAAAAAAAAATAAAAAATGAAACGGAGGGACAGAGTGCTGTCAAAGATACTTACAGTAAGTTATTCTTTCAAACTCTCTGGTTCTGTGCAAGTGTGAAAGAGTTCTTGCTCCACACAGTCACACACAAACAAATGCATAAATATTGGGTGACAGATACACACTTTATGATCAGGTGTGTATCTGCCCTTAATGGCCTCAATTACAGTAACAATGACGAGTACTGATTTGGAGTACTGAATAACGACTACTGATCTGGAGTCAGCACAACACTGTTTTGTCCCCGACAGTGACCCCAACAAAGGCTGGACCCACGGTGGTGTTATGCTGTCGGATGCTTTTTTTGTAAGCAGGGTCCAAATATTGACTCATTGTGCAACTGATCCTCTTTGTTTTAAAAGCTTGAGTGCTGCTGTCACTAGGCTTGCCAGGCGCTTGAAAAGGGCACCTGACGCCAACCTGGGTGTTTTGTGCTCGCGCTCGGCCCCCGCCGTGTGATCGCTCACACTAACTGCTTCTGCCAGATGTTTTTGTCGCCTGGCACAGGAGATGAGCAGGAGGCAGGTCAGGGCTACTGGCCTCTCCTCTCTCTCTCTTTCTTTCTTTCTCTCTCTCTATCTATCTTTCTCTCTCTCTCGCTCTCTCTCTACCCGTCTTATCGCTCTCACGTTACTACCGCCCACATGTGCTGGCTCGGCAGAAAAGCATGAAACGGCGAAATGTTAGGATCGCAAAACAGCCGCACTCAAACTGTCACCGTCCCCTGGCCCGTGATTGATCACTCCATAGTGGCCGGGCAAGACGCAGGAGAGGGAGAAAGAGGACAAAGAGGTTGGGGGGGGGGGGGGGGTCTTTTTTATCCGTTACTTCCACGTGGTCATCCTGTCTTTTTCCCTTCTCCTTTAAATGAGCAGCAGATGCAGCTCCTTGGGGTGAGCTGCCTTTGGTGGGGAATCTTAAGTCCTGTGTCACAGAGGAGAGCGGAGATGCCTTCAGGTAGCCATGTTCACCATCGCCCAGTAGGGGGCGGTAGTTTTAGGAGGAGGAGGGGTGCAGTAGTTGCCTGCTGAGGTGCTGATATATGAGCTGACATCAATACTGCACTAAAAAAAAGAAAAAAAAAGAAAAAACAGTCTTTGGTCACAAGACACAAATCCTGCCTGGGACCGTATATATACCTTCCAGTTAGGATCCTCTGTGCTTTTCTAAAGGCCAAAGTATCTATACAGGGCTGTTGCTGAACAAAGGAACTTTTTTTGTTGGCAAGAATGGCTCCTCTGGGCCTGAGGAATAGATGTCTGACACGGACTCTGTGATTAAGAGTAACTGTGTCAGAGAGTTCTTCTTCCTGCTCTGAACGCGGTTCCGTTCACTTGTTGTCGGAGGCTGAAAGGGAGACACCAGTACTGCTTGCACGTACTGCTTTTTTCTTGCACGTGTGACACACTTTTTTTCCGCCATCGTCGTGGGGACAAAAAAAAGGACCGGGGCTAATGTCCACAGCTGTTTGCCAAAGTCACCCACATCAGGCCCCGAAGAAGCCAAAGTTTCTTGATGACTCTCGAATTTTGGCTTTTCCGCAGCATGCGTTTTTTGTTTCTTTTTTTTTTGTGTGTGTTTTTGCAGCTACCTGCATATTTTCCTGGGGGTGGGTCTCTCAGGTGTAGGCAAGAGGAAGGCGAACGAGTGAAAGAGAAAGAAAAAGAAAAAGAAAAAGAAAAAGAGAGGGAGGAATGAGAAGCACAGTCTAAATCCCATTTATTTCCAACCTCCCCAGGCATTCGGCAAAGCGCTGACTCTCTCCGATAGCTCTGGTGGAAGAGCCTGGATCCTTACTGGGGGGGGGATTTGCTCTAACCTTTACATTGTCCGACTCCATACTCCCTAATTCCGAGGAGCTGTACGAAGCCGTAAGACGAGGTCGGATGATGAAGATCCTTCCCGTCCCGCTCTGCCACGTGCCCTGTTGTCACACTCTCACCGCTGCCGCTCTTGTGTCACCTCCGCCTGACTGCCATAAAACTCCCCTCGTTGGCTCACCCCCCCCCCAACCCCACCCCACCCCACCCCACCCCCACCCCGCAGCAGTTTATTGGTAACTTACTGAACGGGCACGCTGATAAACTAGAACTATAAATCAAATTGACGAGGTGTTTGAAGTGTGCCTTATATCAAGCATGTGGAATACACTGGTGTAAAATCATTCATTAACTACACACCGGCCTCCTGCACATCCTTCCCATATGGAGCGCCATTTTGACACTTCAAAACTTCGGACAGAGGTATGTGCTCTGCTCTCTTCAATCGATGTGGACGGGTGGAATTTATTTGCATGTCCTTGCGACTGGATGGCGACCATACGTTACGTTTAAGCGTCTAATGGGATGATTTAAAATCGGGAGACGGAAATTTCCGAACGAGCAATCCGTCAGTGTTTGAATAAACACCCCCTCAATCATTTAGGGATATTTATGTGAGCATAAAACTCACCTTCTCCTGGCCGGTATGACGGAGAGCTTTTAATCACCCCATGCACACACACACACACACACACACACACACACACACACACACATACACACACACATACACACATACATACACACACCCCAGGATCAGGGCCGGGACCTCTATGTGGTCTGTGTCCCCAGCATGGCTATCTTCAACAAAGCTTGTCTAGAAAAGGCTTGTGGATGGAGGGGCTAGACAGTGGGATCGGCGGAGAGGTCCAGGTTGCTGTAAATTAGTAATACCATTTGGAAGCGTCTCTCCTCCCTTTCCCTTTGGAAAAGGAGCAAATGAGTCAAGGGCAAGGGGAAACAATGCAACCTCTTATGAATAAATCACTCCCTCAATAACGGAGCCAGAAAAAGAAGCTTTTTTTGGGCGCCAGAACAAAAAAAAAAGAAAGAAAAGAAAAAAGACGAGATGCACTTTGTACGTGTCTTTTTTTTGTCTTCTTCTTCTTCTTCCTCTTGGTGTGTTTTTTGCGGGAGTGCTTGAGTTTGCACACCTCTGCCCATGTCTGCTGGGCTCGAACAGCCAACTCCACACATTTCTGCCATGCCCGGCCTGATAAACGGCGAGCCTCCTTTCAAAGTGAACACTCAGCACTACGACTGATGCTAAAATTTGCCTTTTTTATTTATAGGACATCAATCTTGGCGGCGGCGGTGGTGGCGAGGAGGAGAAAGAGGAGGAGGAGGAGGAAGAGGAAGAGGAGGAGGAGGAGAGCTGTGAGCGGAAAGGAGAGGAGAGGCCAGTGGCTGCGTGTCACAAGCCATCTCCACGCACCTGTGCATCTCAGCGAGCTCTGGTCCTCTCGGCTCATGCGCCTGTCCGGACGTAGTGCTACGGCCCGCTTGGGCCAGGCCAGGTGAGGGATGATTCACCTTCACCGGTCTGGTCCCCAGTTACCATGCTGGGCTCCAAAACACAAATCCAATGTGTTTAATTTACACTTAATAGGGTTTTATAAAATATGTGGCGAACGCTATAGAGAAAGTTATAGTCTGCATTGGAATTTTTTTGCTGATATTCCTGCCTCCACAATTTCTGCTCTCCCTGAGGAGAGCCGTAGTCCTGTAATCCAGGTGTTCGCGTTTACCTTGCGCGGAATGGGAATAAATTTAACCCGCTGGTACTGTACTTAGTCAGCACGGTCAGAGTGTAAATCCGCCTGTTACTCTGCCAATGGACAGTAACAGCTTAACTACCAATGATGAAGGAGGCAGCAACTCCCCTGGACTGAAAATAGACTTTTCTAAGAAGCATATTATGGCGCTGTATAAAATATAGATACACTCTTAGAGATTTAGAGAGTATCATAAATACTGACACAGATTCGGATATATTCTTTGAAAGTTTCCATATTTCATACGGTGTATATAAACAGTGACAAATACTGTACGTAAGTATTCATGGCCTCAATGGGGAATTTGGGCTTTGGAAAATCCAAGGCAACTCCAAAGAAGTGCTTCCTATGAGCAGTGGGGACTATACTAGTCGTGTCAGAGGGAAGCCCGGACTGAGGTGTGTGCTTCCTCATCAAGTTTATGAAGACTGACCTGAGATCTGCAGGAGGGAGGCGGATCTGGCCAAAGAGGCTCCTACCTGCGTGTCTCAGCACTGCTGGGGAGCTCAGCTCAGCTGAAGTGAAATCATGTGTTTGCCAACTTGGCATGTTTGCTCTTTCATACAGCAGCACATGGGACACGCGTGCACACATACAAACATGCAATGGCCACAACAACAAACACCCCGTGGACTACACAGATCCAACACGCAAACAAACACACACACACTCTCACTTATACACACACACACACACGCACACACACACACAAACACACACTCTCACTCATACACAGTGTATTACACACACACACACACACACACACACACACATTCGCACACACACTCTCACTCATACACACACACACACACACACACACATACATACACACAAGCACTTAGAGGCTAACGTGGCTAGCACAGGTAGTAAGAGATGATGGCTCTCTTCCAGCAATGAAATCTCCAGCAATCTGCTTGAATATGCCATCAGCCTCTCCAGGGACCCAGGCCTCCACTGCCTCTCACACAGATGTTTGCTGCCACTCAGTGAATTTTTTTTGCCTCCCTCAGTGAAACTCTATGAAGCATGTTTCTAAAAAAAATCTGTATTTCTCTCACACACTCTCACCTACACCCCCAGCACTTCACACAAACACAAAGCCAGCCTTCCTTTCCCAACACTTGAACCACTGGTGCGGTGAAAACCGCCTTCCTGTTTGGAAAGTTTCTAATTGTTCTAACAGCTGCACTTGCACATCGCACTTGACCAGCTGTGCTCTTTCTTTCTCAGGGAAATTACATAGGACACGTATAAGAGAAAAATAAAGTCCCAGAGAGAGAGAAATCTGAACAGGCATTGTGCCGCAGAATCATGTGGGTTATCGGCCATGCTGTTGCAGAAACAAAAAAAAAAAAAAAAGTCTCTTCATTGGTCATGTGACCTTCATCTATGTTCCTTCCTTACAGTCAATATTATTTCAGTAGGCCTTTAGTAAAGCACTGGACTCCTATGGACAGTGGTTTGGTGAAGTTCATTAAATCTTCCCTTCTGGACCGCTGAGTCGGCAGTTTTTCCTTCTTTGCTGACGTGTTTTACCGTAAGAATATCGAAAACAAGCCACTTCTCTCTTGAGTGACCCGATGGTTGCAGTTCAGAGCTGCCACCAAGCGATGGAGTCAGCATGGTCAAAACAAAAGAGTACAGAAGGACCCAACATTGGACATTCCCTATGCTGGCACTGTCACAGGTGTAGAAAGCAATTCTAAGGCTGAGTCTGAGAGAAAACACAGTGTGTGCAACCATTCATGCAACTCTGTTACAGAAATGAAACATATGGGACACTGAACATAGGAGTGTCATTTTTGGGGAGGTGTCAATTTCTCCAGAGTCACTCACTCATCTTTGAACCCAGGCATATGCAAACACACACACACACATCTATATTTCTGTTAACTAAATAACACTAATTCTCTTAGGAATCTCCTTACGATTTGTGGTGGCAGCAAATCTTGCATTAGCAGTTAAGATTAAATATTTAAAATGTTATAACACCAAGTGGGCTCATTAAGTAATACCACATTTTTAATTTTTAGTATCTAAGGGAAAAAGTCCAAACCTGGGAGTTATTTCACTCTAAAACAAAATAGGAGCTTTTTTGTTCAGCTTTTGGCTGCAACATCTAAACTGTAATGCATGATTCTCATAGTAAAGAATTACATCTACAGCACACAGCACAGCAACACATTCTACAGCACACTAACAGTTGTGGCCCAGAAAATAACAGCTTATGGAAGCATGCAGGACACAGTCTGTGTGTGTGTGTGTGTGTGTGTGTGTGTGTGTGTGTGGGCTGCTTCTGAGAGCCTGTGATGGGGAGGCGGGAGGTCGCGGGGGATCAGGCTCCAGTGACGATGTGGGACTCACCGCACAGCACGGATCAGAGTCTTCACCGCGGGGATCACCTCGTCCATGGTGACATCACAGTAGGGCTTATCCTCTGTGCTCTCCTCTCCTGTGCCCTCCACTGAGAGACAGACAGACAGACAGAGAGAGAGGGAGAGAGAGAAAGGGGGGGGGGGGGGGATTAACATGAGTATGACTGTAGCCTGAGTGAAAGAAACAAGTTAATCTGAAAAGACAGTCTGAGTGTTCCCACACAGAGAGACGAGAGTCAGTAGCCGCTGGTTGGCACTGATAATACAGGCTCAGAGAGTAAGACAGGAGGCGGAGAAAGACTTGTCTGTGTCTGTGTCTGTGTCTGTGTCTGTGTCTGTGCCTGTGTCTGTGTCTGTGCCTGTGTCTGTGCCTGTGCCTGTGTCTGTGCCTGTGTCTGTGTCTGTGGTGGTGTTGACATGAGTGCTCTTTAAAGGCGCCTAGGTCCAGTCTTACTGGGTGCCATACCATCCACTGGAGGCCTTGGCTTTAGCCGTAGCGACGTGCGGAAGCGGGTGCGGTCGTTGAAGCTCCAGCTCTTCTGCACCTTCCCCGGACTGGTGGCCTCCGCCACGTTCTCCTGACTCGGCGAACGCCGCACGCTTCCAGGGGGTAGAGGGGAGGCCTTGTTCCTGATGGCCTGGGAGGAACGGGAATTGTTCATCCTTATCCGGTCGCGGAATCCCATCTTACTACTGCCACAGGAAATACACAAGTCAGTCGCATCCCAATAATGAGGAAAATCATATACTGTAAGAAGTTATGTCACTGTTCCTCTGAACAAAAAGCACAAGCCAATCCAATGTCCATAAAAGCCTACTCCATCAAACCATGCAATTCCATTATGTACGAGTTCAACTTGTCCTCTTGAATGCACTGTCTGTGTCTATGCAACATACCAACAAATATTCCTAATCCAGCATGACACCAAACAAGCAGGTTACGTAAAACAGACAGATTGACGGCAAGAAGGGGTTAATATGTTAAAAAGACAGTTTCTGATGAAGGCAGACAGACATGAACATATATTCTCCACACAAGTATCTCCCACCATGCATCTAGTCCTTATTAAACATCGATGATTAATTACTTATCGTGGTTCACATCTCAACAAAAAAAAAAAAAAAATCTCACTGACAAAAGCACTTGGTGCTCAGGCCTGTGACTCCGATATGATCACGGCTGAGTAAACAAGAGGGATCTTATTCTTCATGCCCCACGGTGTCCTGTGATATGCTCAGCATGTTCGGCCAGCCGTTTAGATAAATATTTTAAGAGCGGAGGAAAAGCGCTGGCAGAAATAGCATTTCGACTTTTGCATTTCGCCTCCAAGCGTTCAGGTGGACTAGAGAGGAGGAGTGGGGGAAGAGGAAGAGAAGGAGCCGAATTAATCCTGTGCATGCCGCTGATATTTGGAAGGGAAGGAAAAAAAAAAAAAGGTATTCTTCAGGAGGCTCTCCAGAGGTCCATGAAAATCCTGGAAAATCCAAGAACTTCCAGAACGTGCTATAGAAAAACACTGAAGTAGTTTCATAAAAAACTACACACAAATAAAATCACATTTAAAAAAAAAACTTGTTTCCTTTTTACCCTAAAAAGGGTAAAATATGCATCCTCAATGGCAACTGACCACATGCGGCACGGTCCAGAAACAAGTCTCATCGGTTATCCTCAGCAAATTCTATCCAGGCAACAACATGCAATGCAAACGAATCATCGCGCCCATCGACACGCCCCGGTTTACGCTTCTCTGAGCGACTCACCCATGCCACAGGCAAAGACACTCTTCCCAACATGCTTGCGGGCGGGAGAGACTGGGTTCAACTAAGCAAGTCATCAGTCTTAGTAAAAGTAGTCCAGCCTTTGAGGGATGGGAGGCCTATAAAAGGAACCTGGGCACACGGAATCTCCAGGCCATTTAAGGCCCATCCAGGCTGACATTCAGTCCAAATAGACCATGAACTCCAAATGTTTCAACATTTGCCATCCAACCTGAACTCATGGTGTATTTTTGACTCAGAGAGAGAGAGAGAGAGAGAGAGAGAGAGAGAGGGAGGGAGAGAGAGAGAGAGAGAGACGGACGCAGGCAAAGTGAAAAGTGCAAAACCAGAGGCCTTTTTTGTTACTGCTCTGAAAACAGGCAATGCTCTCAGCAACCAACAATGTCTTTGCTTCTATAATTAGGCCTTAATTCTGCCGTTCATGCATTAAAGCAGCTTTCTAAACATTATTGAACCAGAGCAGAACATTGAGTTCCATTCACAGAGAATGGGGAATGTTCCAGATTAAAATGTTGAAACCAAGAATGTCCACAAATTCTACATGTTTAGAATTTGGGGGTCTTTTTTTTTTAACCGCATACAATTTTCCTAAAAAGGA
The DNA here is from genome assembly GCA_030264315.1 of Sardinella tawilis. NCBI lineage: Eukaryota > Metazoa > Chordata > Actinopteri > Clupeiformes > Clupeidae > Sardinella > Sardinella tawilis. The sequence goes on from JASCQY010000068.1 coordinate 2,053,948, forward strand.
AACATTATGTTGCTTTGGACCAATAAGGTTGGGAGATTCCTGGATATTGACCAGGAGTGGCAGTGTGTGTGTGTGTGTGTGTGTGTGTGTGTGTGTAGGGGTGCAGGGTCAGTGGGGGTGGGGTGGGGGAGCAGATCAAAGAGCGTGCCCTTGTGATGCAGCATCGCCGTGGATACCTCTGCTTGCGGCCAGCGTGAATCCGGAAGAGACCCCGCTTTTTAGAAATGAGCTGACTGAGGAGACACACAAGGCAGAGGAACAGGTGAAGGGGAGGAGCGGAGCGAGGGAGTGGGGTGGAGGAGTGGATAGGTGGAAGAGAAGAGGAGAGGAGGAGGAAGAGGGAGGTGAGGACGAGAGGAGGTGAGAGGGATGGGGAGAGAGAGTGGGGTCAGCCTATCAGGAATTCAAGACTCCAATCCAAATGTTTTGAGTTCTACTCTTGGTCTTAACAACTGATCCAAGAACAGATGCCATTTTACTCCTTCATTGGCGACATGGTAAGGTTAGTCATGGTAACTGACTCCAGATCAGCTGTTAACACGAGAGGAGGTGGTTAAGATGGACACCGAAGTGGAGAGAGGGGAAATGCAAAAAGGCATGGGAGCGGGGGTGGGTGTGTCTCGTGACGTGAGAGGCAAGCAGGTCGGGTGGTGCGGGGTGACGTCAGTGAGCATGCTCAAATCCCCCGGCGCATGAATCAGATGGGATCACATGATTCTCCTCCCGAGTTAGGATGTCACATGACCACGTGTGGCCCACATCCCTTCTACAGAACATACACACCCTTATTCAGCAGCAACATGACCGTATATACCTTTACACACATCTAGACTAGCTTCTTATTGTGAATCAAACGGACAAGGCAAGCAAGGGGAACACCATGTCATGGGAAAGACGTTTGTGAACACATGAAACCGAAGACGCCGACACACTTGACCACGGAGCACCAACACACCTGCACGTGACTTCGGTCTTCCTGAACGCGGGAAGATGATATGGACGGACGGATGGACGGATGGATGGTTGGAGGAATACGGATGGAAACATATGAGTGAGAGAAAAAATGGAGAGATGAAAGAGAAGGAGTGAGGGATGAGTGTGGAATGACGGTGGAAAGACAAACAGAAGTGGCGGACAAACAGACGAGGACCACACAAGGAGACGCGCACACACACACTTTCCTTCTATTCAGTCTTTCAATCACAATCTCTCTCTCTCTCTCTCTCTCTATCACACACACACACACACATACGCACACACACACAACATACAAAAACACACATACACACATATGCATGACCACAAACACACATATGCATGACCACAAACACATTCCCATACTCACACAGGCACATATTCAGCCACACACACAGTGAGTTTCAAGAGCAGTGTTAGTCCATAGGGTTACATAACAAAGCCGAGCACACACAATAGAATCACACCCCCAGGAGCCCAGCCTGCTGTGCCGCTGGAGAAGAGAAGAGGTTCCCTAACTGTCTTTTCACACACAATGGATGAGGGTTTATTCCTGTAGCCAGTTCTTCCATGTAAACACAAATTTGATGGATGTAAAAACAATATGGCCGTGTTTATAAACCTGCTTCCATATGCAATGTGTGCCGCACACGCAAACAGCTGATGAGGCAGCTCCAGGGACCACTCTTCATTATGACAAAGCCCTCAACAAAGCCCCCACCCCCGCTTACTTCTTCTGCTATTAGTTTGGGAACAAAGGTTTTGGGTATAGTATTGTGTATGTATGGATTTGTTTGTGTGCGTGTGTGTGTGTGTGTGTGCTCATGAGTGTGTGTGCTCATGAGTGTGTGTAAGTGAGTGTATGTACAGTATATGTGTGTACTGTATGTCCACACCCTGTATATTTCTTTTCATGTGCAAGTATGCTATGAACATTATATATCTTTAGCTGAATTTAGTATCATTTGAATGTAACTTATGATAAATAGTGTGTATACGGCTGTTTGTGCAGGTTGTAAATAGTTCAGAGTTATAGTGTGTGTGTGTATATATGTGTGTATGTGTGTGTGTGTGTGTGTGCGTGTGTATGGTGGTGTCAGGGACTCGAGCTGAGGTGCGGCAGCAGCAGCAGCGGTGGGGCGCGTACCTGTCCCCCGATAGGTAGGGGGAGCTGTAGGGCCGGAGGCCGGACAGCAGCGTGTGGTACGAGTTGGGCAGAACCTTCTTGTTGCTACGCTGCCTCTGAAGGTGACTGAACAGGAGCGTCAGCTCCCTGAGCCACAAACAAACAAACAAACAAACAAACAAAAACAAACAACGTACACAAACAAAATAAAGGCAAAAATAAATAAATAACGGCAAATGAAGAAAAATTAAGGTTCAAACAAATACAATAGCATATTTTTTGAAAAGATGGGGATTTATCTCAGCAATTCGCTGTTTTGATTCACATAATTTGATTCGCTTCTGAGAAATGTCAGACCACCAATTACCACAAATCAAAAGTGTGCAGTTTGAATCATTAGCTCTGCTTTGACAAATTTCTCAAAAGCAGTGCTACTGAAATTATTTGACAGAATTCATCCCCACCTTTACAAAATAAATCATAATTAGTCAAAAGATGGATTCAAACTTTGCAAAATATAATAACATTTATTGAACTAAATAATCATGGGCTGAATAAATGTAGCTTAAATGAGTGCCTTTGTGTAGTGTGTGTGTGTGTGTGTGTGTGTGTGTGTGTGTGCATCCATGACTATGTGTAGCAAATAAAAAGCTTTCTATAACCCATACAGTAGATTAGATATAAAACACACCACGATGCAAAGTGTTAACACTCTCTAGTGACGATAATATGTCTGGAAAACAACAATTGTTTACATCAGTACCCCCCCCCCCTTTTCTGCCCCCCTCAGTAGCCATGGAGGATGGGGGAAGCAATGTGTGGGGACAGGTGGTACATGGGAGCATGAGTCCAGGGATGGAGCTCACCGGCTGGGCTACGTACCTGAACGAGGGCAGCATGCTATCATAGAAGTACCAGGTGGCTGTGAGGTATGAACGCTGGGCATCTGTGGAGTACAGACGCCACGCAGCCTGGCAGAGACATGACACATGAGCGCACACACACACACACACACACACACACACACACAAACACACTGAGATACACTCTTGAAACTTCCTGTGTTCCTGTGTTGTAGAATTCAATGTCAATTGTTCATTTAGAAACCCTTAGACCTCTAAGGCTTACAGAAGAACTGATTCAAGTTCTCTTCTAGAATCAGGGTTTCTGAACCCTGTCTAGACAGGACAAACAGCCCGGGTGCAGATCATTGAAACTCCGCTTCAACCCTCTCTGGCCAGG
>JASCQY010000068.1:2086907-2099368 GCA_030264315.1 Sardinella tawilis
CCCCAATGCCAGCTCTGCCAGCAAAGCCCTCACTCAGGGCTTTTTGGGGTCTCTCTCTCACACACACACACGCACACACACACACACACACACATTTGATTACTTACATACATTCACACACACACACACACACACCTTCTTCTCTCTCCAGCCTCGGGTGTGTGATGTAGGGAAGGAGGGAGAGAGGGAGGGGAGGATAGAGGGATGGATGGATGGATGGATGGATGGATGGCAGGAGGAGGAAGAGTGCTGTGGGAGGCAGGCTTGTGATCATGGGGGAAACCGGAGCCGTGCGGGGCCCGGGTCTGTGTCCTCAGAGAGACAGCGCATCCCCCGGGAGCCCGATTCTGCCCCGAAAGGAGAAATTAATACCCCAGCACATCGCCTCAGTCAGGACTTCTCTCCCTCTTTCTCTCCCTCTTTCTCTTTCTCTCCCTCTCTGCAACCACAGCCGAGGGCCAGGACCACAGCACCACAGTAGCCAGACGAAGTAGTCTCTGTACTCTCAACTCCAATCCCTCTCTCTTTCTCTCTCTCTCTCTATCTCTTTGTCTCTATCTCTTTTTCTCTCTCTCTGTTTCTCTCTCTTTCTTCACTCCATTCTTCTTCTTTTCTCATCCTGTTGTTCTGTCCTCTCTCACTTCAGTCCAACTCACTCATCTTTTTCGACACACAAACACAATCACACAAACAGCAAATACCACCCCCCCCCACTCTCTCTCTCTCTCAACCATTTTCTCTCTCTCTCCCCCTCTTTCTCTCTGTCTCTCTCTCACCCCAGTGTTAGTGAGCGGTGGCTTCCTGGCCGTCAGAGAAGAGGCAGCAGCTGCCCACTCCTCTGGGCTTCCTGTGATTAATGCTGCAGAATGTGACAGCGGAGTAAGAGAGACGTCAGGTCAGTGACAGCACTGCTCAAGGGGCACGCACACACACACACACACACACACACACACACACACACACACACACACACACACTCACACACACACACCAACTTACTAAACACAAACACACACACACACATACACAGGAACAAACTTACAAACCATACACTCCACTAACTCACAGGGCCACATAGAGGATACTCACACACACACACACACCAACAAACAAACTTACAAAGCATACAAACTCATAGACCCACTTACAGATGCTCCCACACACACACTCACACGCACACACACACAAAAAGACAAACAATATGAATGCAGGTTCATGACAGAATAAGGCGAAGCAGCACTTCCTAAGGAGCAAATCCACGGAAGCTTCTGTGTTAATGGAGCTGAATCAAACAAGCGTGTGTGTCCTGTTCAGCGTCAGTTGCCAGAGCATCACTCAACTCTCCGACCACGCCGCCGCTTCACTGAAGTCCCTGCAGTGGAATCTCATGCACCACGCAGGTCAAAATAAAAGTCCCTGCTTTGGATCTCATGACGGTTTCACCTGCTGGTTCACGTCACAGACCTGTCACAGACCAAGAGGAGCCAAACGTGTTGAAGAGTGTCACTCAATCACAATTGATTACCTACACACACACACACACACACACACACACACTGTATATGGGCACAAACACCCACACAGGCACAAACACACATGCATGAGTGCACATATATATATATGACCATGCGCACAGACACGCACACACACACACACACACACACACACACACACCCACGCACACACATATATAAATACACATGGTGCATGTCAGGCTGCTAAAAAGGTTTTCAGATAAGAAAGCAGGAGAGGAAACTAATAGAAAGTGAGAGAGAGAGAGAGAGAGAGAGAGAGAGAGATGAACCTCAGAAATCATCTGCTTGGCGCTTTAATTCAATCTAATTATGCTGACGGTAATCTCATCATCCGCTCAATTTGATGTTCGCTCTTCCTTCACGATGCGCACCACGAGGAGGAGCGAGGCAGGAGCAGAGGACGCACCGACTCCACTGCACTCCACTGCACAACACTGCACTGCACAGCACTGCACTGCACTGCAACTCCCTCACTCACAGAGTCCCTCAGTGCCACAGTCCCATAGACTCCCCATGGACTCCCACTACTCTCTCACTGCACACACAAACCAGCCCGGTGTCTCCGTGTGCTCCAGTCTCTCCTCTATATTCCCGTCTCCTGTCCTGTCCTGGCCTTCCTGCTCTTCCGCACGGCCTCCGGTGTCTTCCTGTATTCCGGCCTCTCGTTCCAACATCTGCTCGCTCTTATCTTCTCCGCGTGTAATTACTGTATGTGGCTCCCTGTGTCTCTCGTGACGTCGGTCGGACGGTGACGACCTGCCTTTTCGATTCAATTAGCTGTGGTTGTACGGACGCCGTCGTTAATCACTGACCGCGATCTGGAGACACGTTACATGACATGACATTACAGAGGGCAGGGCTGAGATGCCACATCTTCGTTCAGATTCTCCATGCCAAGTGGGCTTTAATGCATCCTAATGAATACGAAAGGAGAATTTCTACATTTACACTTGAACAGGACACTCGGAAAAACGTTCCAGAGTAGAGCGCCTGTCGAGGGAAACGTGGCCGAGAGATTTCTGGAGGATAAGGATCTCAGGAACCTGCTGCCTTATCTCCCTCGGCTCCGTGGCACCGTGCTTCCTGCGCGAGTGCCAGCGCTCGACTCCTGGTGGACCAAGTGCCATGTGATATGGTGTTCCTTGTTCCCGACATCTCCACCTGCCTGCCTGCCTGCCTGCCTGCGCTGTGTCACCTGGTCTGGGGGCCCATCAGTCCGGTCCTGCGTTGCGTCAAGCGCACGCGGTAGCCGTGCCTGAAACACACCAGAGACGCGCTACAAAGCGCTGCTGCTTTTTTTACAGTAAGACGGACTAGACAGTGTTGACTGAGAGGAAAACAGGCTTTCCAAAACACAGAGCTCCCTGCTTGATGTGTGTGTGTGTGTGTGTGTGTGTGTGTGTGTGCGTGTGTGCTTGCATGCGTGTGTGCGTACGTGTCAGGGTGTGTGTGTGTGTGTGTGTGTGTTTCTCTGACAGTGGGCACAAAAAAGTACACTATCTCTCCAAACGTACACTTAAGTAACACACCACTTTGGTCAGTTTTGATTTTGGGAGAATTGGGGAGGGGGAGGGGGGGCAGGGGGTGTAGGGGGCGTTTTGGCCCTTTGGTGTTCTCTGTTTTTGACGCCTGTGCAGCACCCAGGAATAACACAATCTTCACCCAGGGGCCCCTGAGGGAAAGGCTACAAATGAACGAGGAAGTTGTCTGGTTCTTTCACACTGACCCCAGGTCAGCTTGTTCCACACTGTGTTCTCCTTGTGTATATTGAGGGATGAAAGTCTGTGAATGTGCGAATGTGGTTCACCGAGTGTGTTGTGTGTTTTCCGGTGTGTGCTTGTGTGAATGGATCTATTTGTATCTCTGTGTGTGTGTGTTTGTGTGTGTGTGTGTGTGTGCATGTGCGTGCGTGCGTGTGTGTGTGTGTAAATGCATGTCCCTGGACATCTGTCACGGGCAAGCTGAGTGCCCTTTCGCTGCTCACACAGAAAAGTTTCCGCTTGTGAAGGTGCAACATGGGCTCATTGCTCACCATTCACAGGAGTGAAGGAAAGGGCACCGGCGGAGAGAGAGGGAGAGGGAGACAGAGAAACAGAGAGAGAGAGGGAGAGAAAGAAAGAAAGAAAGAAAGAGAGAGAGAGAGAGAGAGAGAATGAGAGGTGTGAGGAAGGATGCAGAGTGGTGGCCAATTTAAAAGGGTGTGTGAGAAACTGAGATAATCCAGCGCTAAGGCCGGGGGGGGGGGGAGGTGTGGGGTGGTCGGGCTCATGATGCGTCCTTAATGGAGCTGAATTTACATACTCCCACCGAGACGAGCTCATAAAGCGGCCGGCCGAGAAACAAACCGGACCGATCCGCAATCAAGCGCAGGTTAAATGGAGACGGAGTGCAGAGTGGGTTTTTTTTTTTTTTTCACCCCACCCCCACCCTCCTTCCTCCTCCTCCTTCCCCCTCTCTTCATCACGCCATCCGCCTGCACTCCTCCGCTCTCCTCTGTCCCCTCTCTCCATCATCAGCATGTTTCATTTGGTTCAGTCATCAATAAAACCAGCCATTCGAATGCTGTTTGGAAGTTCAAAACATAAAAGTCAAAAAGCAGACTTCCGATGCTCTTTAAATACACAAGCGATATAATATTCAAGGAACCAGTTGTGTGTGTGTGTGACTGTCCGCTACATTTGGAAGCTGTCTTTGTATGTATGCGCGTGTGTGGGGGGGGGGGGGGGGGGTGGGGGGCTTGTTTTCTTTCTCTGTTTTTTTGTTTGTCCAGAAACTGTTTTTTTTTTCCCCTTCGTTCTTGCTGTGCACTTGCTTTTTGCCGTGCTTCGCCACACATAACAAACGCAGCCAGAGTGGCCGTGTCACAAAAATCGGAAGCGGCGTCTGAAAGCCATCAAAGCCCACATTCCCCAACCAACCACCACTAACCATAACTTAAAAAAAAACAACAACAAACAAAAAAAAACAACAACAAGTTCCAAACATCAGTGTTCCATCCCAATCCCAACACACCCTCTACACCTCCTAGTGAGCTGTTTGCTTTGTGAAAACGGCCACAAAGAGGCATGTGAATTTTGCATGGTTGCGTGGTCAAGCCTCAAGAGCACTCTCCTTATTTATAGCCCACCGACCGACCGACAGGGCAGGCCACTGTGGTCCAGCCGCTCATAGCAGGGTGCTCAATACTCCTCTCGGGTTCCTCTTGGCACCGTCTAGAACCAGAACCAGAACCAGAACCAGAACCAGAACTAGAACTAAAAACAAGAAGAAAAAAACATACAAAATGTATTCATAAATATCAAATCTTATTAAGTAATCAAAAGGTTACTAGAAAGGCGCCGCGTTGAGTTTGGTGAATCCGACCTCAGTACCTTTATTAGAGGAGCTTCAAAGAGCCTTCAGGATCAGAGGCAGCCTGTGTGCGGACAGGTCAGAGGTCAAGATAAAGCGGTCCTTAGCACCCCTATGTAAACTAAACTAAAAGTCTCTCTCTCTCTTGAGTCTTTGCAAAAGTCCTGACCAATGCCTTTGTGGAATCACACGGATTGTTCCGGAGGGCGGACGTCTGAATGCCACTTGACCGTCTCTGTCTTTGTGCAGACGAGGATCTGGCTGCACGGAGCGGAGCAGCGCAGCGCAGCGCTGGGATGGTCTGGGCCAAGTCTGCGAGAGCATCTCCCCTCCCCTCCCTCCATCTATAAATAATGAGGATTTAAGGGCAGGCGGGGTGGGCATAAACAGCATCCATCACCTACTGTGGCCTAGCAGGGCCAGCCTCACGGGCCAGGGCCTGGAGGAGCCATAGAAGGTTAGAGGCAGGGGAGATTCCCAGGCCACTGGGCTGGACATGAATCTAGTGGCACACACAGGGCAGGGCAGGGCTAGAGGCATGGGGGGGGGGGGAGCAGTAATGGGCTGGCCTGGCCTAGGGGAAATGCCTATAGGATGTTTATGTTTATCTTTATCTATTTACCTTTTTTTCCCCCCAGAGATTTACGATATTTAAACACAACAATGCTGATTGAAATAAGTTAAAATATATATGGAAGGAGAATACTGCTAAAGGTAATACCAACACCATTAGCAACAATAATTATATCAATAATTATGGCAAATATAGATTACATTTACAGCACTATACATCTAAAGTGACGCCCTAATCAGCAAGGAAATATTAGAGGCCTGGTTGGGGGAAAACTGACGGGAATTGAGAGGAATGACTTGATTGGGGTGAGGGTTGGGGGTGTTCAATTGCAAGGAAATCAACGCCACCTCCCATTAAAACTGAATATGCAACAAGACAACAAAACGAAAACAACAACAAAAAAACCTCAACAAAACAAAATAAAAGGAAGCAGAAGCTAAGGGGCTAAAGCGAAAAGGCTAACGCCTGGCTAACGAGTAATTAAGGTGGGCTGCTATACCATAGTCCGTGCAGATGATTCGGTTAGATGAGGGGAAAAGGGCTCATCTGCAGGTAATATGAAAACGTGCAGCTGCCAGCGCACAGGAAATCGATGACCTACTCGGGGGGGGGGGGGGCGGGGAGGGTGGAGTTTGTATCCCCCGGGGGATCCTGATTGCAGCATAATTTTCTTTAAAAGCACAAACAATGCATTATTAAACACGCTAACAGCACAGCAAGCACTAAAGGCATTTCGCACACACGCAATACCTCTGTTTGAGTGAGGGTGTGTGTGTGTTGTGTGTGTGTGTGTGTGTATGTTGTGTGTGTGTGTGAGTGTAGAATGTGTTGTTTATTTATATATTTATTAACTAGGATCCAGTGAGGTGTGTAGCACTCTGAGCTGTTCAGCTCAGCTCTGGGTTTGAACAGGGGAGTTATTTGCGGAGCCCACTTTGAAATTTTGGCACGGCGCTCGAATATGACCAAACCTACAGTAAGCACAAAAAAATAACACACACTAACACAGCTGCAATTGAAATAGGACTGTGACTCAACCTCTTACGTGCACCTCATAAAACCTCCTCTCTCTCTCTCTCTCTCTCTCTCTCTCTCTCTCTCTCTCTCTCCCTCTCTCTCTCTGACCCACTCTGTTTCTCCTTCTGTCTCTGGCTCTCTCCTTCTGTCATTGCATCCCTTACTCTGGGTTTTTATCTCTCTCAGCCCGACGCTCTTCCTCCAGACGAGGTCTTTCCTGAGCTCGGCTCGGCCGAGGCCTCCACTCTGGGGAGAACAACGAGAGAGTGAGAGAGAGTGAGAGAGAGTGAGAGAGAGTGAGAGAGAGTGAGAGAACATTTCTCTGAAACTCACAACACAAGAGAATCTGGACAAACAAACGAACAAACAAGCAGGCCGGGTGGGATATTCCATTGCTTTCGTGTACAAGGTTATGTGCATAATGTGTGTATGTGTGTGTATGTGTGTGTATGTGTGTGTATGTGTGTGTATGTGTGTGTATGTGTGTGTATGTGTGCTGCAAATGCAATTCAGTGAGTTGATGTATGTGCACTGGAGCAATTGTGTGGGTTAAAATGTGAATGTTTGTAAATACACATTCATATACACGTGTGTGTGTGTGTGTATGTGCATCATTGTGAGTGTGCCAGTGAATGTGTGCGTTTTTCCCTTCCCCATGCATGTGAACTTTTAGCATGCGTGTGTGTGTGTGTGTGTGTGTGTGTGTGTGAGCGCTACTGTTGTTCGGTGGTCGTCGGAAGGCAGCTTAGCGCCGACTGGCACCACCGGAGGCCCGACTTAGCGCGGGGGAGCGAGGTGCCGTGGCCTGGCGTGGCGTGGCGTGGCGTGGCGTGGCGTGGAGCGGCATGTCGAGGGCACGCGCCACGTGGCGGACTTCCAGCGGACATACTGTATAGGAGCTGTATGCTAAAAGCGGTGGCAACTGTAAAAGGCCCGGGGTCAAAGGTCGCATCTGCCGGCCAAACTTGATCCGACTGAATTCCTGGCGTCCGTCGCTGTTTCTACAGGGCATGCACAGTCACAGACACACACAGACGTGTGCGCTGGTAAACACACACGGACAGACTCCGAGGTACAGGCTACACACACAGACGTGTGCGCTGGTAAACACACACGGACAGACTCCGAGGTACAGGCTACACACACAGACCTGAAAAACACAGTCTTTCACCCGTGCACGCACACACACACACACACACACACATACACACACACACACACACACAGGCTCCAGGAAACCACGACAAACAAACGCAAGTGACAGAAAGCGTCTCAGGTCCCCCTCCTAAACAGCCAATAAACCATTTTGTGCTCAACCCATTCAAATGAGTCCCTGCACCTTAGCAACCAGTGAAACCAAAGCAGAAGGACTTTACAGGGGTGCGGGTGGAGGCGGCGGTGGGGTGGGGTGGGGGGGTGGATGGGTAATTGAAAGGGTTACAGCACTGGTGGGGTGGGGTACTCACATAGAGCCATCACCTCTCCATCATCCAGTAAGCCAATCAGTCACTCAGTCACACACACACACACATACACACACACACACACGCACGCACACACACACACTCACACTCACACACACACACACACACACACACACAGGAAAAAGGCCACTGTTCCCATCGCATGCGTGTCCTAATCCCTGACAGCTCCCCCTCCCCAACACTTCTCAACAACCATTTGGCCGTCTAACTACCCAAGTAGAATAAGCTCTTTTATGTGGGAGAGCAGTGCGCTCCGGACCTCCAGGGCCGATCACAGGCCAGTTCAGTTCCGTTCTAACCGGAGGACAAACCCTAGGCGGGCAGCTTCCAGGAACAGCCCCCGCCGAGAACCACCTGAGCGCTGAGATCAGTCAGCTTTAATTGGGCACTCCGAGACACAGTTTGGATAAACTCACTCCTATCCTATGTGCACTAGGCCTGCCTCTGGCGCTCTCTCTCTCTACACACTCTGGAATTAGCATTGTAAAGATTTACTTACTTAAGCACTAGACTGATCCTGGAATTTATAGGTTTAGAGGAACAGGTTTACTCTGTGATTACGGCAACACACTCGGACAGGGCTGCAAAAATCTGTTAGGCCTTATACGTGTACGTGGCTGGATTGTGTGGATTAACGAATCATATACAGCATCTATTCACATATATTTCTCAGCACCTCGGCATGAGATATATAACTTCCATAACTTCATCCAATTATTTCTATTCTAATGCTAGACATACTGTCAGCACCGCACATAAATCGCTCTGTTTAACGCTACTGGACCAGTGATTTTCCACGCTTCGTTTATAGCATAGTCTGCATTCCATATGGATCTCTCTCTCTAGGATAAGCATTTGGAAGAGCCCGTAAAACGCATCTGTTAAAGGAGTCGTTTTTGGAACACTAGCTCAAAGTCACTGCCACCGTCATCAGATGCCCCCGCGGCTGGCTGGCTGTGCTGGGCTATGCTGGGCTACGGACTGGTGGAATCCGGAATGGCACGGCGCCTGTTGCTTCTCCTGTCGTCAGCACGCTGCGCTGAGATTATCACCTGTCCTGAGATGACAGCCAGTCTGTGGCCTGATGGATCACCTTTCCCCAGCCTACAGCATATAGATTAGGCCTACTGTACCGTGTGCTCTAACCCCACTGGAGGCTGCAAGACTTTTCTTCTTCTTCTTCCAGGTGTCCTGTTCATTTACTCAGCAAATTACAGGGATTGTTATATTGTTTCATTTTTTTAGAACCATAAAATTGTATAGTGGAATTTGAGCATTGAATGGATGCTACTAATTTATGTAATTGTTTTTTTTTTTTAACATCCCCAAATGTCAAATGAGTTCACCTATCCATATCTCTGAGTTGAATTGTCATAGATGCAAATGCAGATGAATCTCTAAAATACTTTGAAAAAGGTTTACTTTAATACACAACACTAGCTGAAATTAAAAGATAATCAGGTATGTCAAACATAAAACTATTTCTGTCAGAGAGTAAAGTATGAATTATTCCCTGTAATGTGTAAACCATCATTTCCATCCCACAGTTCATGGTGTTTGCATACTTCCGCCACAGAGTGTTCCTGTCAATCAATATTTTTAACCAAAGCTTGATGCAAACATCACTTTACATGGGAACGCAAAGATCACAACTGCCCCTTCCTCCTACCCCCCACCCCCCGTCACCAACCTCCCAAAAAAATCAGCTAAGGTTTTGAGATCCCAGTAGATCTCAGCATGCCTTCTGAAGAAAGCTGTTTCCATGACACTGTCATGCCCTCAGCATGCCAGTGATGCAACGTGAACACACACGTCTGACTTTCGTATCGACCTGCCCCTCCCGCGCACACATGGTATTAAAAGTGAATGAGACCAAATTCAGTACCGTGGACAGCGCATGCTTGTAAACATCCAATTGTCTGTGGCACACAAAAAAAAACAAGGGACTGCTGAGACCGCCGTCACCTGCAAACGATTACTACATGCACCTGCGATTCATTATGCCTCGTTATAGCAGCTTTTAAAACAAACACTTCTTCGATCCATCATCGGGGAGACTTCGCAGCTCAACAATATGGACAATCTAAATCTGCTGTGACCATAACAATGGTCTCTGTTGTGTCTTTTTCACTGCAGTCATGGCACATACCCTTGGTCTGCCTGTGGCCCTGGGCCTGCTTGCGAAGATCAGATGATGCAGCCCCATGGGACTGTCAAGAAGACCAGAATAAGGAAATCTAGTAGACGTGAAAGACCGATTTCCAAAACAACACGCCAAGCACCCGTGGATTAATCTCTGGGATTGACATACTGTACATGATGCCCGGTGTTGGGGAGGCAGAAATGTCTTTGGCAGTCAGGAGACAGTGAGTTGAAATTTGGCGTTAGATGAAAACTGTCCCAAGGTGTCAAATGTTGCTATAAAAACCTGCCAATTTGACAGTAGCACCATGCACATTCTACATTCCGCTTGGATTACGCGGCCTGAGTTTGGTTTCTGCCTTCAACGTGAACATAGAGTATGAACTAAAACCCCTCTTCACTTGAAACTCCCTCCAGTCCAGGCACTGCCCCCAGACACAGCTCTATCTCTGGGTCTTATGCTTGCTAACCCAATGCTACGCTATGAGGAACTGACACACAAACACCGAGTCAAGGCTAGGCGGGCAAACATTAACATGCCCTGAGCTGATATTTATATTAGTCGCTTTAGGATGGAGGATGGAGAGCCTGACCTAAGATAACTTCTACCTCGAGCCAATTTAGCATTACCCACAATGCCTTGCCTGAGCCTCGCCTCTCCTCTCCTCTCCTCTCCTCTCGTGTTGGTGCCCACTTGTTTAGCGTGGGCTTTAGTGTGGTGTGAAAGCAGCCGACATAATGACCTCTGAAATGTGAGAGGACCCTTCTGACAGGCAGCAACTTAAAAGGTAACAGCTGTAGAGTGACTAACAGCAGCATGGCTCACATATTCTGAGAGCACACCACCTCACCAGCGCGGCATTATACTCCAACAAACACACACACACACACACACACACACACACTCACTCCAGTAATATTACATTCACCAATACTCAGAAATGGCTGAAATATAAAGAGATAAGAATTGTCCAAAAGTAGCCTGTAATGTCCAGATTAATGTCCAGATGAATGCCCAGATTGCTGAAATGCAGTAATCTAGATGAGGGAAAATAGATTGAGGGAAAATATCTCAGAAGTGCCTCATCTTAGTCAGTAACCATTTTTGAGATTCTCTCCGATTCTGATCATCATACACTTTCTCTACCCGCCCATTGAATGAGTGCTCCCAGAGCGCGAAGTGAGTGAAATGATTCATTCAAGTGCCATTTGTGTGGGGATGCTTCTGCTCCAATTGTCCAGTTTGCTCCTTGTGAGGGAAAAACGAGATGAGAAACATGAACTCACTTACAAACAGGCTCTTGTCAGAAAACAGAAAACTTGTCAGCCCATTTATGTGTATGTGTATGTGTGTGTGTGTGTGTGTGTGTGTGTGTGTGTGTCACGCGTTTGTCACTGTGAGTCAGTGTGTACACGTGCACAAGCATCTGCGTGTTCCTCTGCAGGCCTCTGGAGAGGCAGGCTGGGCCGGGGACACTGGATATGGAGGAGAGGGGAAACGTGGGGGCGGACAGCTGCTCGTCACCGTCTCGCGCTCAGCGCCGTAAGACGCTAGTGGACACTGACGTCCGACACGTCCCTGTCCTGTGATGACCACGGATGACCAACCGTCCCGCTGTGCCGTACATTTCGGAAAAGGGAACGGGGGGGAAGGTGGGGGGTCGTTTTCACACTAGGGGTTCTCCCCGTCGTCACGTCCCCACATCCCCACCAGATCGGCCAGCAACACCACCGGCGGTCCGCCGGGACTTCCGAGCGTCCTAGCTAGGATCTGGGAACGCAGGGGGGACTCCGTGGGACTTTTGAAGTTCTTGTTTGGCCTGGATCCGTCGGTAGAAAGACGGAAGGAGGAGATGTCAAAACTAACCCCCCCCCAACCCCTGACCCCCACTCCTCCCTCCCTCCCTCCCCAGGTCTTGAGCCTTATGGCCCCCCGAGTTCATGTGGCTTGGTCGTTTGAAAGGCTTTGGGCTGAGGGAGAGGGAGCTCTCCACCATAAGCAAAATATTTACCCGGACTAAAAATCACCTCATCAACCATTAATCACTGTTCACCACTCTTGAGTACTTTTAGCTCAGCTCACACAGACCAGTATCCCCTCACACACGATGTCAGATTTGGGGTGGGATGGGGGGTGGGGGGGGTCTCTTTTTTTTATCAGCCCCTCTAAAATGGGTTTCCAGCTAATTCCTATAGCAAACATCCAAAGTTACTTTTCTTTCCACTTCTTCTCACAACGAGGAGGAAATTCAAAGAAACCCTCGGACTTCAGATAGGATCTGGGTGCGGGCTTTGAGAAGTTTGTGAGTGTGTGTGTGTGTGTGTGTGTGTGTGTGCGTGTGTGCGGGTGTGTGAGTG
>JASCQY010000068.1:2099865-2111247 GCA_030264315.1 Sardinella tawilis
CACACACACACACACACACACACACACACACACACACACACACACACACACACACACACACACACACACAGAGGGTGAGAGAGCAGACAGCCATCCTTTTTAACAGGGGCCATTCAGCAAAATCAGGCAGGTCCAAGCCTGTTTGTCATACGAACAACGCGTATCAATAAACCTGTTCATATGCCAAGATGGCACATAGTCGACATCATTTATCAGAGAGGGTTGTCATTTGACGTAGGCTAATGGAGGGGAAGGGGGGGGGCAGTGGGAATTCCATCTTTCATGCACAGTCTTTCAGTCTCACAACAGCAATTTCAAAGCGTTCTCCGGGCTCTTTGGAGACACAGCCACACGGCTTCAAAAAAACACACACTGCACAGTGCTGTGGCTCGGTTTGGCCCACCCTGACTCAAAAAGACTCATTCATGGATGTGCTGGCTGCGGTAACGGGAACGGGCCTGCCCGGCACAGCGGGTCCACTGGCTGTGCCGGCGAGAGCGCCATAGCTGACTCGCTCCATCGCATCGTATCGCATCGCATCGGGCGGAAATATTGTGGCAAATATTCATGAGGATATGTATTCCCAGGGACTATCGCACATGAAATGAGATGCTCTTTCATTATGTGCATTGGCTGCGATCATGTTTGTACAGTGTTGCATGTCTCTATAGTTCCCACTGACATGCATGGTCATAATGTTTCTTTGTCCTTTTTTTGTTAAATGCTAATGATCTTGCCAAATCATTGAAGAGATGGGGGAAAAAAACCTTTGAATGAATGAATGAATGGTCAAGTCCACTGTTGAAGGACACCAGCGAGTTCTTTTGAGACATTGTGTGTTTTCACATTTTGTAAATGTAGAAAAATGCAACTCTCAGTGTGCTTTTATTGAGACTGTAAAATGTCCGACGGTATTTGTATTCCAACCAGTGTTATGTACATGAACATTCATCCTTTCCTGAAGCCTTTGGTATCTCCTGACGCAGAGAACGTGGCGAAAACTCAAATTGTGCCGACTGGCGATGTCGCTGTGATCAACCAACGAGGCCGGCCAGTGCCACACCTCGGGTTACACGTCTTGGCACCCATCATTGCCTTGGCAACAGTGTGCTCTCTATCGTTCCATACACAACTCTCTGTGCGTCTGTAGTTCCCACCCTGTTTCAACCACAAGCCATGTCCGCCTCTCAAACGTACATCCATCTTAGACTTTTCCGTTGCTTCGCTTGGGAAGACCAGCTGAATCGTTGCAAATGAAGCATATCTACTGAGAACGTCATGAGGAAGAAAAGTCTCTCATATATTTCCCTTTTCCAGGTAAGCAGGGATTCTGTCTACAGACACATCACATGGCTAGCATCCATTTTGATTGAGGGACCAGCCTGATAAGAGCTAAGAAAAAATATACTAACACCTGTAGGCCGTGTAAGCGAAGCCAACAAAGGAAGACAGAGAAAGGATGAAGGGAAGTGGAGCATGTGAAAAGAAAGGGAAAATAGTACCCAATGTACCACTCACAATGTGTTGTAGTAGATATCACAGTTAAAAGGAGTACACGGAAAAAAATAAATACATGAAATCAAGAAATGAAGCTTTGATGCATTGGTTTGATACAAGCAGCATATTTATAGCGATAGCAATCCTTTGGAATGGTTGGGCATTCACTTATCATGACGATCATGTTTGTTTTAGAAATCACTAACCAAATGAAATTTGTTCTGCACTGTAGAACAATTACAAATTTAAAAGTAAACAAAAAATAAAAACTAATCGAAACCAAAATGAAATATAAGTACATCAACATCACACAAGAAGAAGAAGAGGAAGAAAAAAAAAGATTTATACTTAAAATATGCCTGCGTATCTAATACACATTAGCAATGTGTTTCAATTCTGTACATACACTTAAAAACACATATCACTCATAGAAAACTGTACATGTTTTGTTCAATGCAATTTACCATGGTTTTATGCAATTGTCTATCATATTCCAATTTAGTCTGGAAGCAATGCCTTTGGCACTTATAATTACATCAGTTGGGATCAAGTTCTGAATGATAATGAGCAGTCCTGATTAGACATTCCAGATAAAACTGATCATTGTGACTGTCGTTACTGAATGACAGAAATGTGTAAAAATGATAAACTAGCAATGGCAGAAATGTAAAAATGATAAACTAGAAATAAGATGAAATAGCAACTATCTGGGCATTCCTGTTTGTTTAAAGAGACTGGCTGAATTTGAAATGAGGCCTTATGGCTTATACATATTACCAGACTTATTTTACCACAGCAATACAATGACATCATCATCGTTCCATTAAAACCCATTCTTTCGCTTTTGGGCAACCCTTCTAAGGATTCTTAGCATCTTTTATACCTGTTCATTTTTTCTTTATAGAGGTATGTGTGTGGTGAGACAAAAAAAACTGCACACACAACAAGCTTGTTACTAAGACCTCTACCAGTGGGAGCAAAATAAAATAAATTAAAATAATAAAAAAAAATAAAATAAAATAATAATGAATATAATAATCAGAATAACAAGTGCCTACACCATCTACTCACAATGCTGTGGTCTCTATGGTTACGCAACATTTTAAAATGAAGCAAATAAACAATGTCACTATTGGTGGTGGGTGGGTGTTGGGGTGTTGGGGGGGGGGGGGGGCCAGGGCGGTTTCTACTAGGTTAGTCAGCGATTTATAACCCCTTTCTCAATCTTACCCCCCCCTACCCGATTAAAGTCCACCGTGCATAACAGTTTTGCGGAGAAAAACACACAGACAGACAGACACACACACACACACACACACACACTACCCCTCCCCTGCGATATCCCTACACTGCACTCCTAGTGCCCCAAACTAATGGATCATTTTATGGAATTATTTTCATATATATGTATTCAATCAAGATCCTAGCCACTCACACTCACTCTGACACTCCAGGCCAAAAGGCAGGTTTCCGTGGGAGGCTCTCGGGGTTCATAAAAGCTGTCGAATGACAAAGATTTACTCGAGGTGGTGGGAGACACGTCCTGATGCTCGTAGCTCATGACACACAGGCTGTTATGACAACAGGAAGCAGAGCGATGCCTGTGCGCACCATCCCACTACACTCACGAGTGAGGGAGGGAGGCTGACCAGGATAGAAGGGCATCATTGCGCACACACACACACACACACACACACACACACACACACACACACACACACACACCACACACACACACACCACACACACACCACACACTAAATAATGTACAAATTGTTATTCAACATATTTGTCACACAATCTAAATGTACTGGTAGTATTATTGAGCTATGATTCACATTATTGTAGATCATGCTACTGAAGAAGATATTGAAGCTGTACAAGTACTGTAAGTTGAAGTCTTCTGGATGAAAACATTCCTCTAAAATATTCCCTCAAAAACAAACAGTCTGCAGGTGTTTTTTCCACCAATTAAAAAAAATATGCCAGTCTGTTTTGTGTTTGCTCATCTGACTGAAATATTGTTGCACTTCTCTTGCTGCGGACATGGTTGTGAGAATAAACACTCAATGCTGATTCAAACTTTCCATGCCATGCACCAGGCATTTTCTATGTAAAGTCTTTTCAGAGTCACGAATTGTTATGGCTGCAATTCATTAAGCAGAAGTGATGTACAGTAAGGTGTGTTCCGACGGAACTGTCACACCAAGATCTCATTTAAAACGCACGCAAACAAAAAAACACAATTTACTTTGAGGAAACTCTTATTCGACACTTTTCAGACATATATTATTTAGTGCACCTGGCATAGTGCGCAGCTGGAGTTTGGGAAAGAGGGGCCGACACCTAGATAACCAGGACATGTGAAAAGGGTTTATAATAGGTAACCGCAGTTAGAGATTATTGTTGGTGTGTTGGATAGGTTTATTAGATGTGGTCAACTTAAAAGTTGATCATGTTTAATTATGTTTAATGATCAGCCAGGTAATGAATTTACGACCGCCGTCGCAAAGTGTCAAAGTGCATTTCTTTATGAAAAGATGAAAAACGAATTTTCCATGTGCATAAAGTTGATGTTCATTTGTAGGCTAGCTTTTCTTGTATAATTGCACATTAAAACAGTCTATAAATTATCAATTTTCTTCTAGACAGAAATATATAGACTGAATGGCAAATCTACAACGAGCCTAAATCAGACCTACTGAATAGTTGCTTTCAACGCCTGTCATACAATCACGCAAAGGACACTGTAAATACCATCTTTCACATACCATTTACGCGTGTAAAGGCATGGACTGATTGTCTGCATGCTTGAATTTATTCCCACTTACTTTTATTCAAATATATATTTCTTAGTGACACAATTGATCTAAAATTAAATCTCATTCGCTTTACACGTGGAATCAAAACTGCATGTTGAAAGGATAGTTCGTACAACTTCCTTACTTTTAAAACACTAACTATTCTGCTACAATCCGCAATGCAAAGCTTAGAAGGTATGACAGCAGGACAAACTCGAATCAAATGCACAGTGTCGGCCTACATATGATGAAGTTTAAGTAAGAGTGGTGACTGGCAGGTGCGTAAAAGACATACTCACATGAATGCATGGTAGATGAAGGCCCATCCTCGCGGTCGCTCCAACACGTTATACAGGAAATTCTGAAACTTTCTGTAGCGCTTGCTGGAGGCTGAAGTGTTCGCTCGTGGTCCTGGAGGCCCGGGCAACGGGGTCCCCAGGAGCCCCGTGCGATGAGAAGGGTGTCCCCGTTCCGGCGTGGACGGTTCACTTCTCTCGGTATGCACTGCCGTGAGAGCGACGAACTCTACTCGCCTGTCATCAGTCGGAGCAGGGGGAGCCAGCATCCTAATGCCACCGTTATTGGAAGGGCTTCCCAACATTATTAGAATCATAAAAGTAAACTGAATGAAATATGTTCCGTCTTGAAAATGTCCCGTGCACTATTTAATAATCAACCAATGAAACTGAAACGCAATCAAAGCCATTGTTGACGGACTTAATCGAGTCACCTCTGCTAACAAACAGAAGACCAACGAGTATAGTGTAATGCACTGCAACGCAACAACAGCTTCAAGCGTTGTGGTTTTGGCAGTAGATCTGTTAGTCTACGGGCCACCTATCTCGTCACCAAATTACCGCCGTTTAAATAAACAAACAAATCATGACCTAAGCCGCATGAGAAAAGTAGTCCAGCGGCAAACATGGTTGTAGGAAAACTACCGTTCCATTTCAAACTTATCAGAGCGGACTCAGTAATCTTTCAAGTTTCGACCCTTTGAAAGAAGAACGAGTGCCAATGTTATTGATTTTAGGTAAATTTAGTTCATCGTGGCGACAAGCCCACCACATGTGCGTCTAAATAATTACTAAATCAGCTCACAATATTGCTTTACAGCCTTAATAATCACGCTTAGATAGGGAACAGCAACTTCTGATAAGAACATTTCTGAACGCTTAATCTTTATGAGGCAATCAACTTAACGATGCTACCACCGCCAAATCTTAAGTTTTCTGAGAGCTGATGTTAAGTTGCCGAACAGTTTTCGAGTAGCCACAGAAACGTTATCCATTACTGCCCTTCTCATATAATTTCATGTCAACACAGATGTTTGCGAAAGACATGCCCTCTTGGTCCTCTTCCCTTGCTCCCTTCCAATGCGCTTTGCTGATCAGGATCTTTCTGGGAGGAGCGGTGAGGTCCTTGAAAAATAAAGAATCATTGGCAGAGCCCTCGTTCGATCATCTCGACACACAGTCCCGTCTATGGCTTAATTGTACAAACAGTCGCCTCAAGTCAGTACAGATAAGACGGAACGGATAACTTCAATGCGCGAATGCTCCGCGTCTCACGGGCGCACCGAAAAGGACCGCTGAGCAAAGTAGCTCTTGAGTGCGACGAACAGAGAGGGTGCGCGCGAGAGGCAACGGGAGAGGGAGGGATACGATACCAAACAGACAACTGGATCTCTAAGTTAGTAGCCTACTTCGTTAGCGTGCTTATTTTAAAATGTTTATTCGATGTAATGTACTTCTTGCACCCAGAGTAGTAAAGTAACCTAAGCTCCAACATAATAAGTGGTAATCTCGGCGGCAATGGCTCTGATACCCAATGTTTGTTTTGTATTTTTCTAAACACAACATATTTTAAAGTTACATGAGTTATCAAACTAAAGTAGGCTATATTTAAAAATAATGCCTATATGCGTAATAAATATGGTCACGACCAATGATTACCCTAAATTGTTTATGTTCTGATTGGGATTATCCAGGCACAGATGTGCGTGTTGGGGTCCAACAACTGTGGTACCAAAACAGAGTTGTGAAACATCAAGCGCCCATGTCCAGTATCTGACTCATCGGAAGGAAGGCACGTGAAACGCACAACGGGCAACTGCCATCAAACGACCACAATAAGCTCCGAGGTTGTTAATGACGCTAGCACCAATCCAGATATAGCTTTGTTCAGTCAACATATCAATATCACTCCAATGTAATGGAAAAAAATATGAATACAATTGCACTCATTTAATCAGCGTTGTGGTTGTCATTGCCGACATTACCTGCGGACCTGAACGCCTTTTGATATGTCCATGAAACCACACATTGGACGATGATTATGTCAATACAGATGAGTTATCTTTGTGCATAACTTAACAGCATTGCCAAAAGTCTGACAAAATAGGACCAGATTTACACAAGCCAAAGAATCAGGTATAGCCCACTCTTGCACATACCATTGTAGACTATCCTCAGACACAACATCAGTATGGACAAACAAACAAAAAAAAAGAGGGTGGGGGTGGGGTGTAAAGGCGGAAACTGAACAAGCAGGGCTCAGAAGAGCGGACTCAAGCCCAGGTGCTCTTGGGTCCCCACAGACACAGGTTTGTGCTCCACCCTAAGATGCAGCGGGACGTGCATACAAGGAAAGCGTGTTTTGATAGGTTTCGTCAGCACCCTAACTTCCTTCCTTCTTGTGAGTGACAAGACATCTTAGTAACCACACACCGGCACAAGATAATGCTTACACACACAATTGCTGCTGCTCAGCAACAACAGCAGCAGCAGGAACATGCAAGCAACACAGAAATACTTTGCAGGTGCAACTTAATCTATAGTTTCAGATCTAAGTTTGTAGATTGCTTAGGCCTACTGTTACCGCTGTATATGTTGCATACAGCTCAGAAAGTTCTAGAGAGAACTTCTACTAATTCTGTCAAAGTATCTTTAAGGGGCTGCACAAATGGCAATCTTTTGCAGAGAGAGTGGGACAGAAAGTGAGAGAGAGAGAGAGAGGGAGAGAGAGAGAGAGAGACAGTTCAGTCCTGTTGACCCTGGAGCACCTATGTGTGGTGGCGCTAGAAAAAGAAGGAGAGTTGAGGCTGAGAGCCCCTCGCTGGAGACCAGAGCACAGGCTGGGGATCTGATGACTATAAACAGCTGGCAAAGGTCAGGGTTAGAGAAAGAACACACACACACACACACACACAGACCTATGCAGACTTGCAAACACACATATGCTTGCAGAGACGCAGGCACAAATACACAGACTGACAGACACACACATACACACACACACACACACACACACACACACACACACACACACACACTCATGGCTAGTTTTAATTGATGGAAATAAGCATAATTCACACAAATGAACGAGCCTGCATGTATGCACACACACACACACACACACACACACACACACAGACGCAAACGCACACACACGCACACACACGCACACACAATTAATCTTGTTAAAAATAAGCCTGCACCCACATTCTCCGAAGCTCATGTGCCGTAAAAGCACAAAAGGCATCATCAGAACACATGGGGGGGGACCAGCATATTCCTCCCCCACTTCCTGCTCACATGACGGGAATTACGAGTCTGGGACAAAGGAGACCAAATGTCACGAGGTAAACCTCCTCTTGCTCTTTCTCTCACTTTCTCTCTTTCTTTCAGTCAGTTACACTCTCTCTCTCTCTCTCCTTCTCTCTCTCTCTCTCTCTCTCTCTCTCTCTCTCTCTCTCTCACACACACACAAGCACATACGGTACACAGCTCCTGCATTCTCTCACACCCCTACACTGCTGAGCCCCCTGGATGGCGGGACGGTCGCACAGGGACCTGGAGAGGCCTTAAAATACCCAACACAGCAGCAGTGGTCAGCAGTGGTGAGATCCCGGCCCTTTGTTTCCACTGGGCACAGCTCAGCTCAGGACCTTCAGCACCGTTCCAATGGCTTTTTCCCATACTGGACCGTACTGTAGCTTACCAGCCTGGTGCCCTTCTGGAAAACTCCTCTCTCTGAATCTCCTCTTTCCTTCTGCTCTCTTTCTCCTCTCTATCCCCTCTTTTTTCTTTTTCTTTGTTTGCTGTTGATCGGCGATTTCCGATTTGTCCTAGATTATGCTCAAATAGGGGAAAAACACAAGTGGCCTTTTGGAAAGATGAAAATATCAAGGGAGGAGATTAGCATATTTTGGAAGCCTACTGTAAGCCTTCAAAGAGGTTTGACAGTCTTCATAGATGGAGTGGATTTGGTGCTGTTCTTGCCCATGGATGAGGAATCAAAGCAACTGATTTCATTTCACTATTTCACCACCATTTCTCATAGTCGTCATCATTCTGACAAATAAGTGTAACAATTCTGAACAAGCCTCAAATCATCTTTTGATTATTCCGAAAAGAAAAACAGAAATGCTTTTTTGATTGAAACAATAGTCTTTTCTCAGGCCTGGGTGTGCTTTTTAAACAGTGTTGACAGCTGTAAGGCCTACTTGGGTTGGGCCTTTCCTTAGTTTTTTAGCTTAAGACGCACTGCGCAGTACAGACGGCTGTCCTTTTCATAAGGAACAGGGCAAATGGTGGAAACAAGTATTTGCGGTCTTCAACCTAACTAGAAAGGGGTGACTAGCTGGGACCACAGGGTATGTTACAGAAGCACCAGTCCCCTCAAAATAAATGTAAAAGACTGGAAACTATTTGTTGTGGCATAAACTTCGCTTCGGTAACTTACTGTAACTGGTGTTGCCTACCCGTAATAGTCCTGGCACAAAGCATTAACTGGATGTTATGTTATGGATCAAAATGAACTTGCTAAATGTTCTCTCAGTGTTGAATTATTCCCATGAAATCCAAAGCAGTTCAAAGGAGCATTGCATATACATTACACATATGCATATACATATGTATTATTTCCTTCCTGCCTAGTTTTGTCTCACACAGAACAGAACTGTGTATTTGTATATAATTGTTATAACTGTATATAAATAAATACAGGACAAAAAGTTTTAATAGGCTAAAACTAGCACCAGCAACGATACATGATCAGTCTACAGTTCCACGCGTCACGGGGTAAGATCTGCACGGTAAAAGATGTCGTCGTCTATTACAGTATGTGGTTAGTAAACTGCACTGACTGTCAAAGAAAAATAAATGTAAGAAAGGAAAAAAAAGTCAAAAGCTCTTAAAATAGGAATAGGTTCTTCATAGAAGCATTCCCATAATAAAAGCCCTGTAGAAAAGGCAATAAATGAGCTTCTGGGTGAAAACACTAGGGATTCCCTTTTTAAATAGCCAGCCAACAGTACAGTGGGCCTACATTCACAAAGCTAATAGGGCAACTCGGTCTCTCTTCCGGGTTAAAACATACTGTAACGTGTGACTGTGTGCACAGTAGAGAGACATAGTGACATCAGAGTTGCCAGGATATGAGTGGACACCACAACCCCACACACACACACACACACACACACACACACACACACACACACACACACACACACACACACACGGCTCAATGAGGAGCATTGAGTTCTTCTGCACGAGAAACGTGTGGGTGAATGGGTGTTGAAGACTCACATCCTCCCCCCCCGCTCCGTGAAAGGAGCTTTTGTGACTCCCTCTCTTGCACCCCCCCCCCTCCCCGGCTCCAAGCCGTGGCCAGGCCAGGCACCAGGGCCCACAGTCCCACAGCTGGAGAGGCGGTTGTAAAAAACAAACGGGTTTCCAGGGGAGAAAGGGAGGGGGGATCTGGGTGGCATTTTTTGGGAAAACTTCTTTTGGCAGAGGTCTCCTTACTAAATTCGTCTCTCTCCCTCACACACACACACACACACACACACACGCACACACACACACGTTCTGTGGTCATTCTGCCTGACTCCTGAACACAGAGGCAGGCTGAACAAACGGGCCCTCACAACCTGGATGTCCGAATGTGGTGGCCAGAGGCCTGGAGTGTCTGGTGGGAGGTGTCTGCTCTCTGAACTGAAGTCTACCATCCACATCTACCCCACCCCACCGCCTCAGCCGGACACAACACAACTCTGTCCGCTGAGCTGGCTGCCTCTAGTCCCCTGTGTGTGTGTGTGTGTGAGAGAGAGAGAGAGAGAGAGAGGGGGACAGAGAGACAGAGAGTGAGTAAAAAGAGAGAAAAGGAGAAAAATTTACTGAATCATAGGGGGCAGGACAGCTGGGATAGGCACAGAAAGACAGAGAGAGAGAGGGTCTATGATTGCACCCGTGTGTGTGTGTGTGTGTGTCTGTGAATGTGTGTGCGTGTTATGTGAATTCGTTCATTTGTTTAATTCACATGATGGATACTTATGATGGACATCTTGATGTTTTGTTTTCTTGTACACTATATGCTTTGGCAACACTGTTTTTTATATGAATAGTCATGCCAATAAAGCTTGTTGAATTGAACTGAACTGAAAATTGAGAGAGAGAGAGAGAAAGAGAGAGAGAGAGCATACGGGCAGAGATAAAGTCAGGGAAGAAGAGAAAGGGGGAGAGAGACAGAGAGAGAGATGTAAACATTTAAGGAACGATGGACTATGGGATAAGACCAGAAAAAAACAAGGGAAGCGGGACTGGAGAGACTGAGAGATTCCTGGAGAGGTCTCTCAGTCCTCTCTGGACGAGGCCCCACATAGTCAGCTGTGGAACATCACCCAGCCCAGTAGCCTGGGCTCGCCCATGCTTCCTACGGCACTGCACAAAATTTCACCATCACGTCAGTATGGCCAACGCGCCTATTTACTGCTTTTCCAATGCCAGAAACCCCGGGCACCAATGAGAAGCGAGCTTTCACTCCAGGGTGAAGGAGGCGGGCTTTACAAGTTTACTTTAGATTCAGCCTCTCATAAAGCGGTCAGTAGCCTACGTGAGATTGGCCAGCCTAAGCTTGTATGAGCTTTTGTCGCGAAAGCCAGGCTATAGGCTACTCCCAGCACACAGACCTCAATAAAGACACACAGACAGGCTGTGTGATTTAACCTGCCCCTGCCAACATGGTAAAGATTGATCCCTCCCTCCCCTGAGCATACAGTGCCCTCCATAATTATTGGCAC
>JASCQY010000068.1:2141660-2149160 GCA_030264315.1 Sardinella tawilis
GCCTCAATCAGTTTCGCGGGGCATATTCATTACTGACAGCATCGTCTGCACGCGACTTAGGTCTGTTGACCTTGTTTAGTCCTAAATGTATGAGCGCTGCACATGATACGCTGCTTTGCTAGCTACCGGCAGCTGACATACCGTACAAAGAAGCTACGGGCATTCATATTCATATTTCACATTTTACTTATCTATGCTAGGATTTACTTTACAATAGCAGGTAAACAAGCTATCTTTGCACTTGACAATTCTGAAAGTGGCCTCGACAGTATAAATTTACCACCATGACTATGTTGTTGTTGACTCTTGCCATGAAGCAAGAAACAATGTGAAACTGTCCAACGTAGTGTATTATGTAGTACAGGTTACCTCGTTAACTTAGCACTAAAAACACAAACATCCCAGCCACTTGTCAATCTTAAAAATACAACCTATTCGTTACAGCTTGCCAGGTTAACATTAACGTTACCTGTGTTGACCTAACCTTATATCCCTCGGCTAAAGCTAACTTGTGAGCCATTATTCAAGTTACTGCATTCGTCCTCAAACAATCCATGACCGTAATAACCAGTAACATAATTTGTTCACGTTAAGTTAGATGCTTTGTGGCCGTCCTGATTGTACAAGCAAAGTTTGATTGCGTTCCCTACAAGTTAGCCGGCTTATTATCAAAGAAACGTGTTAAGTAAATTGGAATACTGTATGCTTAGCGCTAGCTTTGTTGTTCCCTAACGTTAGTCTTAGCTACGTAATGCAGTTTGGCAGTGAACTAACGTCATGTTACACACATGAGACGTTTGTCTTTGCTTTCCAACCATATTGATTAAAATAACAGTCCATTCAGGTTGTAATATACAAGCGTTTCCTTTTTATTGGAAAACTACATAGCTAGAACGTTTGCTAACATTAGACTCCCAGCCTTGATTCAAAGGAATAACGTTAGGCCGGTCATCCAGGATGACAACACTAGCTGGCTACTCAGGCCGCATTATCTGTACTCCACATTAAAACAAGGGCTTGAATGATAATCACATGAAAGTTCCCTTAAAACCTTTGTAAATATGTGGAATGGCACCCTAACCAATAAAGACTAGGTTTGGATCTGTCCTTCAGACCAATCAAACCTCGGACTAGATTCCACCAATCAAGGTTTCTACGAGTTCATGTAGTTTTGAAACTGACGCCATTCGGGCTCAACCAATTCCGGACCTCAACGAGGAATACACTGTTTAGAAGAGCCAACATGGTGGACAATGTATTACGGTGTCTCGCCGCCTCTATTCCTTACCACTGGCCACCAATAAGCGCTTCAGAGAGCGGGGAGGGAAATGGCGCCTATGTTCATCCTCCAAAACAATCGTCTATTGGATAGAACGGATCATTGAAGGAGAGCCCACCAATTGCGCAAATTATCGCGAAATATTACAAATAGTACACAAGAATAGAAAGGCGTTCACAATGGAAATGGTTACTTACTCAGTTTTTGTTAGTTGTTCACGGTGAAGTCCAGTTCAGCGTATTATTTAATTTATTTAGGCAGCAACGGGAAACAAGATGGCCGACGTCTTGACAACTTCTCCTCAAACCGGAAATAGGCTTACGTTTACGCACGTACGTGGTTTTTAAAGGATGGCGCTACTAGATGGATGTCTATGGATTTGGTGCAGGCGATGATAGTTTTTTTTTCAGAATTATATTTTGATATCAGTGTATAAAAGGAGGAATTATAGTCTACAGTACTGGATGTTTAAATTGATTTCTAGAAACGCATATCTGGGCTGTTGAGGCCGCTGAGCTAAATAGTCAGGGCAGAAAAAAATTGCCTATAGGGCCCCAGGGAGGCCACATAAAATTTCTTTTATAACTGCCTTAAATGTGTTATTTTAGTCAGCAGGCAATTATATGTATATAATATAATTATAAGAGACCTAATCATTCTGTTGAAGCCTGATTCGACAACACTCCAGTGCCATAGACTGCAGTGCCTGACACAGACAGTGTCTATTGTCATAACTGCATTATCCACTCCATAAAATAGGCCAACGCTAAATAAAGTTTTCTTAACTTCAGTTGAAGAGCGATGCAAGTTCATACTGGTCCCATCCATTTTTGACACCACTATAGGCTAAGAGAGAGAGAGAGAGAAACAAGGCAATGTAGGCATCAAGGAACAGGTTATGGTAAAAACCTCTGCATGCAGCCTGCATTCTCAAATGCCTCCACTAGAGCGCGCCAAGAGGACAAACATTAGGCATAGACTTTGAGACGTGAAACGTGTAGGAATGTCTTGGAACTAGTGATTTGCTGGCAATGCCACTTTAACCTGCAGAGTCCAGCTGGACAGCGTGCAAAAACAGCATGACCAGCTTGATTAACATGGTGACCCCAGCATATCCAGCCAGTGGCCTGACAAGATGAACCATCAATAGGCCAACTAGAAAGTATGGTGAAACCATAGAATACCAGCTGTATCAGTCTAATTGTTTTTCATGGCATCTCATACTAGGCCTACCATCTTAAAGCAGCTCTCAGCATAAACTGGCTTTTAAACTGGAAGGTCAAAATGTTGTTACATAGCCTACGGTTACAATTAACATGATAATGAGCACCTGCCTCAAGCGAGCTTAACAAATGTGTTGATCATTTTCTAAAAAGGGTGGGGGTATAATTAATGCCATTTACCTCGGCAAGGGAAAATGTAGAAACCACCACTAACAGTAGCCCATCTGTAGTATCAGTAGTTTTACTAGCTTTTCTGTTCTGGATCAGCATCTCTACTTTGTTGTTTCCAAATATAAAACATCTGGCCTTTCCCATATACCCCCCTTCTTGCCACCACAATTAACAAAGTAGGAAATGTGTAATTACCAAAATGATTGACTGAAATATTTTTCTGGAACAACTTGGTGTGCACAATTTGTAAATGTGAGTTAATATGTCGCCATCTGCTGGTGAATGTACAGAACATGTGTTGAACTAAAAGTTCAACATGAATGTAAAATATTAAAGAGTATATTAAAGTTACACGCAAAAAAATCAGACTCATTACTCATACAGGTTTTTTTCATTAAAGTAAACCTTTACTGGTACTTTCACATAATGGCCACACATCAAAAATTGCTTACTTTAATATAAACTGGGAATGTATCAAGTATAGTCTATGAAAGTGCAAATGACAAATTCAAGGTTAATGATTTGCCTAAGGATGAAAAAAAAAATGTTAATGTCTTTTTTTTTTTTTGTAAAATATGCCACTGCCATCGCCTCTTAAATAAAGTAGCAGGCAAGTACTGCAGTCCCTCTTTTCCTCCCCTGGGCACAACATTTGGCTGAAGGATGAGTACAACTGCTGAAGTTCAACCAGTGATACAGAGTGACAAAATGAAAGAACTCTCAAAGTTTACCAGCTCTAAAAAGAGCACTCCTACCTAACATGGTGCAAAAAACTGTCTCTACTGCAGTTCTAGGCATTAAAGGACACACTCTGACACACTGATTTGGAAACCCATTCCAGAACAGCAAACGGCGAATCCACAACCTCAGCTTTTTGTAATTAAAAGGCCAATTCACAATATGTGAATCAATATAATGTAGACAATTGTTATATATTTAATCTTTTTTAAAAAATCAAAATGAGAAGGGAACTCCGTTGTCGTAAATAAATAAAGCAAATAATAATGACTATTATTACCTATAAATTGTACATTATTTTAAATTAAGTTAAATTAAACTACTTCTTTTTTTTAGAAGCACTTATTCTTTAATGTCCTTGCAATGTATGACTGTATGCAGGCCTCTGCAGTAAAAAAAAAAAAAAAAAAAAAACATCAACCAAACCAAAACAGAGTTGCTATATATGTGGTTGAGTGTCTGTGGTGGGCCATCAGATGGCTCATTCTAACAACAACAAAAAAGCTGCAAAAGTGTGAACGTGATGGTCTACAAAAAAAAAAAAAGCTACTATGCTACAGTGAGAAGACAAAAAAAAGCAAAAAAAAAAAACAGTAGGGGGTTAAGGTTAAGAAATATCATTTTCGATACTCAAATTGAGTATCTGCGTTCACCATGTGAAGTGGCCGAGTCCATTTCACTCATTCCCACGCTATTGGACCAGGATGGTGGAGGAGGAGGAGGAGGAGGAGGCGGCGGCGGTAAGGAGCCGGCTTTGAGGACAGTAGAAATAAAGGCACGCTTATGGGTGCAGCCTTATAAGCATGTCTGAAGAGCAGCAAAAAATTGTTCCCCCCACCCCCCCCCTCCCCCAACTCACCAAGCACACTCCAGAGACATCCTCCTGATCCCGTTCACTATGGGTGATACTAATACAGCACGTCAGAGAGAAGAGTGGCAACGGGAGACGGCAAATTCACTCACATGATCAGTATGCATTTACCCTTATCCTTGTTTTTTGTTTTGGATGGGAACCGTTCTAAGGTAATGCGCAACACATCTTGGTTAGCATTGAATAAAATAAAAGACAACAGTATAAAAATGAAAACAAGGGAATAAGGGGTGGGGTTGGGGGGGGGGGGGGGTTGTCTGGGTACGGGGAGTTTGATTGGCTCTCAGCAAAAAAGAATTAGGCACAATTTGTGTCATAAACCGCTGTTCCTGCAGCACTGTTTGTAGTGTTTCTTCAATCTGGCCTTGGCAAAAAAAGAAAAAAAAAAAAAAATCAAAAATATATATATATAAAAAAAAACAACAAAAAAAAAGATTCACTTTGCTTAACAAGCTCTGTCACCAGGCCTCTCAAGTGTCATAAGCCTAGCTCCACAGTCTAAGAAGGGGTGACCACAGCAGGCCAAGTGCCTCCCACATGTGCAGAGCGAGATTAAGGTGTCTGATTTGAAATGCTTTGATATGCTTATGACACATTTAGCAAGGCGGTGTGACAGAGAGAGGCTATGGAGAGGTCAGCAGAACACGCTGGAGGGGTACAACCCATCTAAACCCTCTCCTGTGCGCACACACACACACACACACACACCACCTCTCTCCTGCCACTCACTCGCACACACTCTCGCCAGTCTATTGTCTGTTTTTATGTCTGTCACCTATACCTGTAAAACACCTGTTCCCAACCACAAGCACGCACGCACGCACGCACGCACACACACACACACACACACACACACTCTAATTATACTGATGAAGGAGGGATTAAAAACCTGTAGAATACTAAAACCCAACAGAAGGGAGAGCACACAATGGTAACATGAGCGATACTTTAACTCAAGGTGCTTCACCGTAACCATTCATAAAGCGTCTGCAAACACTGTTGAGTATCTTATAACACGCTACAAGCACGCCAAAGACACAGGACACCCACTCGCAAGCAAGAGACTTCAGAAGCTGTTTCAAAGCGGGGGGAGAAGAAAAAAAAAAGATGAATCGCTCTAAATGTGAAAAACAGTGCATCAGCCTGGGTTCTGCACACTGATGCTAATGGGAGGTTAGCGCTGCATACTTGTGGCAACTGTTATAACATCTTGTCAAGCGTTTATTAAGGCTTTATAAATGGCTGCCTGAGAGCACTTCAATTAAAGTCAGTATTAGCAATTTCTTCTTCATTTTTTTTTTTTCACTGGTGTCTGGAGACAGAAGTACTTCTCTCGAGTGACCTGAAAGATTTTTCATTGATGCATTCTCAATTAAAATAAGCAATCCTGTTTCACCGCCATCACCACAAAAAAAAAAAAAAAGAGAATAATTATGCCTCCTGAGAGGAGATGTGGCGTTTGTTTTTCCTTCTTCTATCTCTCTCTCTCTCTCTCTCTCTCTCTCTCTCTCTCTCTCTCTCTACAATTATGATTAACAAAGAAACTACTTCAGTCCAGCATCACAGGGCCTAAAAGAGGAGGAACTTACTGCCTCTCCAAAACATTCCATGACATTCTCTTTTTTTTTTCCAAACCAGGCAGTGGACGTGACATCCACGTTTAGCGGCTTCAGTGATCCCCATGGCACCGTCTTCTTTGCCTTCCTCTCTCCTAAATGCAGTGTTGACTGTTAGAGTCTGGGTATGTGAGGAGCCCTCAAGACTAGGTAAAGGTGTGTCAGTCGTCAGTGAGTGCTTTGTGTGTGTGTGTGTGTGTGTGTGTGTGTGTGTGTGTGTGTGTGTATGTGTCTGTGTTCATGTTTATGCATGTGCGTGTGCGAGTGTAGTTCCTCAGACAAGGTGCACCTGCTCCTCCCACTCAGAGGGGAGGTCTGTGAGTTGGGTGTCGTCGTGACGACAGCCAGTCTCTTCCTCCACCACCTTTACTTCCTCCTCCGCCGCCACCACCACCTCCTCCTCCTCCTCTTTCTCCTTCTTCTCCAGCTGTCGGGGCGGAGCCGAGCTGTCCGTCTCCGACGGCGTGAGTGCCACGCCCACGCCCACGCCCACCTCCATGCTGGGCTTGGTGGTGCTCGCTAAACACTCGCAGCCCAGCTCCAGCAGGTCAGGCCTCTCCAGCACCAGTGTCCCAGCATCCTCCAGGACCGGGCAGGGAGGCCACAGCTCCTCCTCCTCTTTGCCCACGTCCGTCTCCTCGTGCTGGGGCTGCTGCTGCTGCTGCGTGGTGGGCCCCTCTGGAGCTTCCCCCTGGAGCTGGAGCTGGAGCTGGGAGTCGTCTTCCGACGGGAACGGGAGTGTGTCGGCGGAGGCGTCCGTGGGGATCAGTGCAATTTTCTGCGGGTTCATGTCATGGAACCAGGCCATGATGTTGCCCAGGAGGTTGGCGTTCGCCGCCGAGGGGTCCGAACAGTTGGGGTCGCCGGGGGAGAAGGGGTCGGAGACGCTGACGGAGGTGGTGGTGGTGGTGGAGGTGGTGTTGGTGGCCGTGACGGAGGAGGAGGCCGACAGGGAGGACGAGGGGTCCCCGTAGGGCCGGAGCAGGTCGGCGGGCGGCACGTACTGGCCGGTGATGCCTCCCAGACGCATGAAGCTGTCACCAAGCTCCAGGAGCTGCGAGCTGCTGAGAGAGGCCCGCGGGAGCTCCAGGGCAGCCGGGAGAGCAGGGTCCAGCCGCGAGGGCAGCGACGAGCCGATGGCCCCCAGCGAGGAGGCCTCGCCGCTCAGGCTGTCCTGAACGTCCGTGTCGCCGCTAAGCCCCGACTCCTGGAGGGACAGCTGGATGGCGAGCAGGATGTTGGGGTCGTCCTCGTCCAGAGAACCAAGTGCCTGGAGACCGAGGATGGAGACCGAGCTAGATTAATAATCATCATCATCATCATCATCATCGTCATCATCATCGGTGTAGACACAGTGCACTTAGGTTTGCACCTTTGGTTCTCAAAATTGGGGTCCGCGAAAAAATTTGCTACGAAGTATAAGCTTGGGATAAATACTAAAGATCAGCCCAGTGGCACTGTGCACATTTTGCAATAATAATTGACAAATGCAATAATCACATGCCTATCTAAACTTTTGTGCCGTTAGCAGAAATGTTTTGGAAGAACAAATCTTGCATTGCTTATTTTTGTTGCGAATGAGGGGTCCTTGAAAAAAAATTC
>JASCQY010000068.1:2151660-2158268 GCA_030264315.1 Sardinella tawilis
ACACATGATTTGTATCTCAAAAAAGAAAAAGGCTTCAAAGCAAATGTCGACTGGACCAACTACATACACATCAGCATGCTCAAGCCAACAGACATGCAGACCAAGCAGAATCTCCTAGAATTCCTACAAAGATGCACAGAAAAGTTGCAAAGAAAAGAGAGGGGCACACTTTGAACGCAACACCCGCACCAGGCCAAACTTTTATGTGTGCGGCCAAAAATAAATTAATTTATAAAATAATAACAATAATGTAATGTAAAAAAAAATATCATAATGCTTTCAGTCCGTTTCAGAAGACGGCTTACAGACGGTCATTTGCTTCATCGTTATTACTGTGATTTTAAAGTCCATAAAATAAGACTAGCCCAGTCGTAAGATGGGGGTTAAATTTAAAAACACAGAACTGTGCTAACTGTCAAAATGTGCCTGAGGATTCAGTATCTCAGTGCGATACAGACCACTGTGACTCCAAAACATCTCTTAGAAGAGAGCGTTCTTCGGCGCAGCCCAAAGAGGAAACACTTATGTTGTTATGGTTTTATCTAGAAAAACAATCTTCCAGATGAAACTTTTATTGTTCGCTATTTTGAGCCGAGTGAGCCTCAGTAAGTTACAAATCATCTGAATGATCATTTGGCTAAGGAAATATTTCTGCCAGATCTATTTTTAGTAAAAAGCTACATAACTATACATAGCTACATACACAACAAGCTACATAACATATGAAACTGGAGTAACATCAAGTTGCCCAATTTGAACTAGGAGGTTCTGATCGTGGATCTCCAATTTAACCTCTAGTTTGTGACACATTGGAGAAAATGGCATAGAGTTCTAGTTCAAATAAGGAGCTATGTGGAGAACATACAATAGGCTCCCTTCCCACACATACAGTAACACCTTCTGGACAAGAAAAGGATGTTTGTGCTTGTGCTTATGCTTATATTTATGTTTGTTTATGTTTATGGAGTTTGGCAGACACTTTTATCTCAGGTCAAAATCAATCTAAGAGTTTTCTGAGGCCCCTCCAGTTAGCTTCCTCTGCTGGGCCGTGGAGGAAGAGCCCCTCTGTTCTAAGGCAAACCCACCCATGGGAAGTCCATGCCTCACCACATCTCCTCCCCCAGCGCCAGCTAACTCTCCTCAGGCTCCGCAATCATCCTCCACAAACGGCTACAAACAGGGACAGAAGGGAGCGCTTGATGTTGGCCATTCACAGAGAGAGAAAAAAAAAGAGACTATGACACTAAAACTCAAAATTCTGAAGGCTTATTTGGAAAACAAAAAAAAAAAAAAAAAAAAAATCCAAAACCAAAAGGAGTCATTCCGAGCCTTGCCTGCATGCTCTAGAGAATGCATGAGACAAAGGAACTCATTCTGTGATCAGAGCAAAGCCATCAGCGTGGCTTGCTGTCAACCAAAAAAAAAACGCCATCATAACGCTAACTTCATCTGCGAGGTTCTGCACACCAGAGGATTGTGGGTAACTGAGGGTGATGGCGCACAAAAACCCTCTCAGTCAACGGAGAGCCTTTGTGACAGTTTGGTCAGTTACCCATAATCCTCTGCTGTGTGGACCTTGACGGCTGAAGTTGAGGGTTATGTTGACGCCGTGTACACTGAAATAGACTGGTGGCCGAGCCCGGTGTGGGCCGGGTGTGGGCCAGGTGTGGCTGCTGCAGTACCTGCGACTGTCCTCCCACGTGTTCATAGCCCTCACTGTGTCCGGTCCCTCCCACAACGGAGGGATCCCGCAGCATCTTTGGACACAGAATGACACGGGTGGTGACCTTTGAACTTTTTTCCCTCGGACAGTCATTCATACATACATACGTACATACATACATACAAACATACATTTAGACGCTCACACACACACGCAGGCAGGCACACACACACACACAGGGAGTCTAGGTAGATGGGTTAGGTAGGTTTCTAGAATTAAAACACACTTGTACTGGCGCGCAAGCCTGCTTGTAGCGAGCTACATGTTAGCGAAGCCACAGAACAGCACTACAAGAGAACTACGGTATGCTAGGACTCACTGGACTCATGGCATGAGCCAACACTCACCTCAGGGGATGCAAAACCCAGATACTCCCAGTCCCACGTCCCCCCGGCAAAACTGTGGACAGAAGAATGAATTTGGTTTAGTATACCGAGTACACTGAGTACACTTAGCTAGAACTGAAATCATCAATAGAATACAGTAGTTGACACACAGTGGCATCCATTCATTCTAAACATGCTCAATGCCCCAATTCTGTTACAACAACAATTCTGTCAAGTCTGTAATTGAATAAATGTTGTGGTAATCTATCAAAAAAACCAATTGACTGAAATACCATTTAAAAACCCTTTAGGACCTACTAACAATCCTTTAAAGTTTTGCAGATCTATGAAAAGACCTCCGAGACCATTTGTCAACCCCCCCCTCTGATGGGTGTGTGCGTGCTGATGTGGGATGGAGCGGGGGACCCTCACAGTACCTCCGTCGTGGGGCCTCTGGCGAGTCGTTGGGGGCCACACCCCGCGCCACGGAGGCCAGAAACTCGCGCCTCTTCTGCTGCACCAGGCAGGCGGCACTGATGATTTTGTGGCGAGGGGTGCGGAGGTAAGGCCTGTTGACTTTCTGAGCGAGGTCCTCCGTTACCATCTCCAGATCCGTCTACCGCCAGGACAGAGAGAGACAGACAGAGGGAGGACAAAATGGAGCGAGGGATGAACAGAGGGATGAAGATGGAGGGGAAGAGACAGCAGAGTTTCCATCTGACCACTGTCCTTCCACTGCCATACTGTAGTGCTAGAACTGTACCGTTATGCTAGCCTAGCCGCGCTATCGCCACGTCTAAACAACGTTTGGGTCTAGGGACTTTCAATAGGGAGAGAAGGCGAATTAAAAGGTTGTCATTCAAATCTCTCTGCAGCAATTGGTTAGGTATAACCAATCAGCGCAACGAGTAGGCTGACATAGTAGCCTACCTAGAGCGCCGGAAACTAGAGGATAGGGGAGTTCGTTTGTTACGCCCGCCTTCTGACTCTACACTTCACGGTGATTCGTCGGCCAGCCGTAGGAACATCCCATAATAAGCCCTATAAAGAGTCACTGGACGTCCCTGGCAGAGAATTACATTTGTTGCCGATAGGGGCGTATAGTGCGGCTAGGCTACCGTTAT
This sequence comes from Sardinella tawilis, assembly GCA_030264315.1. NCBI lineage: Eukaryota > Metazoa > Chordata > Actinopteri > Clupeiformes > Clupeidae > Sardinella > Sardinella tawilis. The sequence goes on from JASCQY010000068.1 coordinate 2,154,834, forward strand.
GCTCCTTTAAAAGCTAAATAACTAGCAGCAAAGTCAAAATGCACTTGCATGTGGTTCTGAGAACCTGCTAAACTTGGCTTGACTGAGTACCAACAACACTGTTCCTAGTTCAGTCCAGGCCGATGTCAGGCAAGTGAGACGAGCAGTAGCATCAGTATCACAAAGCAGGAACTTCAGCTTCAGGATCAGTATACAGATGCTAACATAGGAAATCAGCTGAGCAATAATGTAAAGAGCTGGAAGAAGTTCCGCCACAGACAGAAAGGTATGATTTTGAGTTATGATGGATGTGCATCTCATTAATGCACCTCCAGCAAACAATGCAAGCATCCTAAATCCTCAGATCAGCTAAATATTCTACTGTAAATAGGGCACTGGGCATTTAGGGGGATTAACTCATCTCTCCCTGGACATCACAGTGAAAAGGTTTTATTTTCAGGGTTCACAAACCTGCATACATTCAAATATTTCTTTACCAACCTGCATAAGTTCAAATATTTCTTTCTTTGTGCTTTTGGGTTCTAGAAAGAACCCGTATGGATAAGAGCACTTGAGAATGCGCCTGGTCTTGAGGAGCTCCTGGACGCCGTCTTCAATAAAAGTAGTGTCTGGAGGAGAGCCCTCTCCTGAAACACACACACACACACACACACACACACACATAGAGGACAAAGGTTATGTGAAGAAGGACAAAAAGGCCTTTAACAACACAATACAAACTGTTCTGAAAAATCAATGTTTAACTAGTAATACATTCACATTCAGTATATGTGCAAGTCTGTAAAAAAATATGCATCTATTCCAGTCTGGTAGCTGCTTGAATATGTTTATCTCTGGAATGCCTCAAAGTTAATAATAAAAGAATCCTCTCACCACCCACCATGTAGCTAATGATTACTGTAAATATGGAATATATGTGTGCTTGTTGTAGACCAGGGGTGTCAAACATATGGGCTTGGAGGTCGGATCCGGTGCATAACAATTTTGTGAATGTGGTCCGATTGAAAAAAAAAAAAAGCTTGAAAATGATTGGAGCTCCAACACAAGAGTGGCAGCCCCGCATAGATGTCACTGTCGAACTCAACTATGTGGTGCATCATGGGACCGCTTACCAACAGGAAAGGCAGACAAAATGAATTAGTGAGGAGGTCAGGACACAGACACATTAGGACACAGACGACTGTGATGGTGAGGGTCAGAAACTAAAGGAAACATGCATTTTGTTCATCAACTGTTCGCAGTCACGCACGTCGATGAAGTATGGCGGCCCTCTGAGGAAAAGCATAATGCTCATGTGACCCTTGACACCCCTGTTCTAGAACTTTCTTAGGAAACATACTGTATCAACTCTACTCTCTTTCAAACATATCAACACTACTCTCATTGACTTGTTCTATGCACAGCACTTCTGTTGCTGTTTAGTCTCAACAGCTTCAGCAGCCAAAATATTTGCCTTTGGACATAATAAAGGTGACCTTTTGCTGCCCTGTGTGTCTGACACTTACTTCCCATGAACACACGGCTCAGTTGTTCCATCTTCTCTTTGGCTGTTTTAAGGAGTCGCTGTTCCAGCTATTATCAGAGAGCAAGTTACACGTTAATAGTGATGGGATTTCCACAGCATAGAAACAGACATAATATCTGCCATAGGAGATCATTTGAGCATGTTATATATTGATTAAATTAAATTGTCTATTAATTATATATTCAAATATTGTATTTACAGAACGTAATATTTAAAAAGTTACTATGAGTTACAAAGACAATTATATTGATTCAAGGCTGAAATATGTGACATTTCCAAAGCAGTTGTATGATGCCAATGCAGACTCACTTGGTAACTGTGTTCATGGTTCTTGTAGCGTGTGTAATAGTGCATGAAGCGATCGAGTTCCTGATAGCTTTTGTGCTTCTTTTCCGCCTGAGAAAAAAAAAAAAAAAAAAAAAAGACAAAGGGGTTCTTTTGTATCAATGTGCAAAATGCTATCAGTTTCTCTTTCTTTCTCTCTCTCTCTTGCTCTCTTTCTCTCTGCCACACACACACACACACACACACACACACACACACACTCTATCGAAATGTCTATAAAAGCACATTCAGCCCGAGCGTCTCCTAGAACAAATGGGCCTGCAAGCCCCCCACTCCCACCCCCTAGTTTTCGGAGATCAGAGACACGCGGCAGTAGAAAGCTTTTTCACAGGCAGACAGTCTGTAAAAAATGACCGACTCAAGAAGAGAATGGGTCTAAAAACAGCCCATTTCTGCAAGAAAAAAAAATCCCTCCTCACATTGTGTGACACAGAGACAAAGGCTGGCCTGTTCCCTGCCGGTTTCCTGCTGCTTTCTCCGGCGAGAAAGAAGAAACCGTGACCCAGCAAGGTGTTGGTGAGCTCACGAATCAGATTAAAAGACACACCATGGATCCGAAAAAGGCCCATGATGAAACAGGTACAGCACGTCCCGTCTAAAACAGGGTTTTGGTGGGGGTCTGTTTGTACAGTATGTACACTGTATGGACAGGAACTACAGTACTACAGGCCTGGACAATGGCCATCAAAGAACTCCGAGGCAAAGGGGCCTCTGAGTCTGCAGTTATTTTGATTTTGTCATGCAGACCAGATTTCTAGAACCTTCTTGTTTACTCTCCTGAGATAAATATTTCAGAAGGTAAGCCTTGAAACGGGGTCTGTGGAGAAAAGACAAGCGGGCATGCCAATCAAGTGTATATGTGTGCATGTGTGTGCAGTCAAAACAGTACTTGTAAGTCCACAGCTGTCTCTCTCTCTCTGTGTCTCTGTGTGTGTGTGTGTGTGTGTGTGTTTTTGTGTATGTGTGTGTGTGTGTGTGTGTACCTCCACGGTCATCTCCTTAGACTGCTCCTCCACCTGCTGAATGACCTCGTAGCGAGTGCAGCGGTAGTATCCACCTGTAGAGGAGCTGTGCTTCTTCCACTCCTCCAGACAGATCCAGCAGAAGTCATACTTACACTATAAATACACACACACACACAAAGACAACCATGCCAGTCAACAAGGGATTGCCAGCTTTATTACATATGACCAGATCACATTGGTTAAAGGGAACATTGGGAGATAATCAACCCCTACTCCTGTCATTCCAGGTCGAATTTACAAATCACCAACTAACGCTGACTGCACAGAGAAAGAGGGCATAGAACGAAACAGAATTTCCTTGCCCCGTTGGTTTAAATTTTCCCCATTCTTATTCCTCTTGCCAGCATTCAGCAACCTCAAACAACGGGGCTATGGGTCGACTCACTCCGGACTAGAATCGGACAGCTCCGGACAGCTTGTTTTTCATATCCGGCACGTTTCACACAACCTTTGATTATACAGTGGAAACCGGTTATAGTGATCACGGATATAATGATCAACCGCTTATAACAATCAAAAGGCTTGGGACGGAATCATTTC
>JASCQY010000068.1:2176327-2187568 GCA_030264315.1 Sardinella tawilis
GTGTGTGTGTGTGTGTGTGTGTGTGTGTGTGTGTGAGTGTGTGTGAGTGTGTGTGAGTGTGTGTGTGTGTGTGTGTGGTTGTGTGGGGGCTCTGTGTGTTTTTAGGTCACACAGTCTGCCCCACTCGTCCTTTCATGGAGGCCCAACCCTGCCCCCCCATGACGCTCTTCACCTATCTGTCACTCATTCTAAGTGGCCTAAAGGCATACCAGACGTGGGCATTCCCATAAACAATCCTTCAGCAAAAATTAGGCAGCGCTGAATGTGGGCTTTGATTAAGAACACAAAGGGAAAACAATTAGGCCCACTGCAACTGGCACCATTTCCTCAGGAACTTTTTTAGCCTCAATCTCAAATTACCAGAGAATGCGGCAGCAGGCAAAGCAGAGATGATTGAGCACCTGGCAACAGTTGTTTCGACACAAAAAGCCCCGTAACTCATTGAGGCAACGTCTGTAACCACCATCCACCCTTCCACAACTCAAATGAACTGCCAAACACCATTTGCATTGCAGCTAGATCTGAATTTTCATATATACATTCAAAACAATGACAGCTTTCTGCTGCAGTTGGACAAGGGGCCTACTGTCAGTGACCTCATCGTCACGATAAGTTAACTAGAGGATGAAGTCAGTGCAGCCCATCCACAAAACGCTGATGTCTTTCCCCAGTAACTCTTAGGTTACTGTGTGTCTGTGTCATCAATTAACCTAATCTATATGCTCACATTTAACTGACCTATGTATGTGTCAAATGCAAGACGGGTTTAAGGTGCCTTCTTCAGACTCAACAGAGACAGAAAATCAATGTGATGCAATGGTCTGATTTGGTCAGGCAACCTTATCATGAGACATCCCAGTTCTGAGAAAGCAATAAAATGGAATGAGATACACTATCCAGGAAATGAGGTCAAAACTGAAATGGGATTAAAGAGATGACATTAAGTACAACTAAGAAGTAAATTGGTTAGATTTCCACAACCTCGGTTAAATGCCACAGCCATCTATGTTCTGAAGCATGCCATGAAGTTATGGAAAGTGTAGGCCTACTCCTTTGCTGTGATTCGTCACGTTTAAAAACAATACTGTGTTGAGACATGTATGGCACGAAGAGAAATAGAGAGTGCTACCCTGCTATGGTCTGGATTGAACAGGCCTGACAACAACTCGCCTCTGCGTAAATTATATGCCAGACAGCTTCCACTTTCCCTTGTTAGTGTCTGACTCAAGCAAAATCCTTTGTACCAAAACAGATTTCATATGAGACTGGCCTAGTCGGCGTTCAATGGAACAAAAGGGAACGAGTAAACATAAAGGTACATACGTAAAATAAGCAGGACATTACGCCTTTTTGTGTATATTTTACTTTGGTTGAAGAGGAAGTCTGTTCTACTGATCGTCATTTTGTTTTCTTTGTTCGAATCCCTGACTCCTGAAACAAGCTAGGCTGGCTAAACTCTGCAGCTAGCTCACTGTTAACGTTAGCGAAGAACATCATGGCAAACCAACCTAGAGAAACACTTGTCGCTCAGTTCACTAGCTCCTGTATAATTTAAACTTGCGTAAAATTAAACGAATAGTAAAAATAGGCATTGTCAAGGCAATTGCCTCCGTAGATTGGAAGAATAATGGAACAATTACTCGTTGAAATGCAATGTTCCTAGCGATAGCTAGCTTACATGAACGTAGTGCGCTCAAGTTTTTTTTTCTCATGGCTAGAACCTACCACGTTACCTGCTAACATTTACCATAATTGTTACTACCTGTGCAACCATCACGTGAAATGAAGGATAACTTTAAATAACCAAGCATCTCTTTTGCCAGTTTTATTAAAGATGTCATGAAACGAAACTATTAGAGACTGTTTTCCAAGTTCATGTAAGTAGCTAACAGAGCGACAGGATGCACATCTAGAGTAACATAACCAAGCCTTTCTAGACAAGCAGCAAGATTACCAGTCCGGGTAACGTTAGTAGCAAGCTTGAACTGATTGTCAGGTTTTGTCAGCAAATCGCCTTAATGTTACTTGGTTAGTCGTTGTGACCCAAGTATATGTCTTTATAACTAGCTATCAAAATACTGTGTAAGGGCTATCTGGTAAAGAGGAGAAGCACCTGATAATGTTAGCAAATATTACATCGTCACACGATGTCAGCCAGACTGTAAACCATCACAAGCGCACAAATACATGGACGATGTATGCCACATTAGTGTTTTTACACGTACATGCATGAGCGTCACTGTCACTAAAAATGTACTGCAGTTATATAAACTGAGACAGAGGCAATCTAGTTAGCTGGCTATGTCACCGTCTGTTTACTAAGCGAGCACAAGATTCAGCCATCTAGCTAAGAACGGCCAGCAGTACGTACCCCATCATCGATTTGCTTGGACACCGGATGGACGCATCAAAGGAATCTTTTAACAGCGCGACTTGCAACAGCCTGACATGTCAGACCCTCATAACATCATGGTTTATTGGCCTTGAAACGAAGTGCCAAGTGGCATGGAGCACTGCGTCTGCTGTGTACTGACAGTGGAGGAACACTGTTGTCAGATCGTGCAAGCAAGGGGTGGGTAGGTGTGCGTAAAGAATTCCCCAGCTAGCAACTCTCATTTGATTGGTTTTCTGACTATTGGTTCGGACAAGAAAAAAACATCATATCCTGTTTGAGAATGAATGTAATCCACAAACCAAGTTCTAAATGTCTAATTAATTTGCAATTGCAATTACAAAGTCATGATTGGTTTGTTTCCTCTATGTGTGTCTAGAAGGACTTTGGTTGCTCCAGCTGCCCAAAATGATGTTGATTTCTTTACGCACAACATTGTGCAACTGCCATATTTGTAGTAAATATAAATGCACAGTTCTCCATGCATATTATGAATTTTAGCAGAGACAGAAAGATCTACGACATATAATGTACTCGATTTTATCTGGTGTTGATAATGACAACTCTTATTTTGACAAAATGTATCGGGACCACTTCTGACCGGAAACAGCTCTATTGACGCTGGATTATCAAATGACAGATACCAGGCTAACTTTACATGTTCCTGTCGTTATTGTGTATTTACCTTGCTAGGTGTTGGTCCGTGTTATAATTAGTGTATAATAATATCGCAGTGTCATTGTAACTTATGTTTAGAAGAAACTTTACTGTCGTAACCCGGAACTCGTATAGTGAACCAACAAAACTAACACAGAAGTAAGTTAGCTAAAATAGCAAGCTAGCCAGAGGTTTGCCTGAAGTTAACAGTTAACGTTAGCTAGTTTAACCAATTAATATGGGCCTTCAAAGAAGTTGATGGAAAAGTGTTCGTCTCTTTGGAAGCATTAGGAAACAAGATGGCCGAGGCATGTAGCTCAAATATAATTATGACAACAAAGTGACTTTTTAGGTAAGTTGTAAATTTGTTTTGATGACCACAAAGTTAGCTATGTTCTAGCCAGCTCTTCAGTGTTGTATGTAGCGTCAGTTTGCTACCGTTAGTTCCCAAGTTTGCGTTCCCTTTTGAAGAGGAACACAACGATAAATTCTATCAATATTGAATCAGAATTATTTCTAACTTTATTCTCTAATCTATACTTTCTAAGAATGCTCCAATATAAAACTGATACGTTAGCTGTTGTGTATTATTTTGTTCTACATTGCGTTCCTTTTGATTCAACAAGTTTCTCCAAATAGACGCACTGTCTGAATTATTTCCGGGGTGTGACTTCAACGCCTACATCGAGTCTCTTTAATAACAAGTTAGCAATGTTATAAATTAAGAAATGTTTTCACTTCATAATGTAAGGGTCATGATTTTAATGACTTGAAAAATACTTTAATAATTAGTTCATGGGCGCCACGCCAAACGCATCACAGCACAAAGACATCCTATGGTCTCATTCCAAAATATCTTAAAATGTCCTGGCTGTGAGACTTACATTACTAAATGTTGTTGTTTTTATTGTTATTATCATTATTAATTATTCTCTAATTCAGGCATGAGGCCACTACAAGGGAAATCTCCATTTGGCTTCAGAGAAAAGCAACAAAATGGGAAACCAGGAGCTGGAAGATGTGTTTGTTGCAGTAATCCGTCCGAAGAACACTGTGAGCCTGACCTCCAAAGAATACCGTGCTAAGGCATATGAGGTACAGTGGTCTGATCTATGATTCTCTTACATCTGTGGACATACCATTTAGTTTACAAAGAGTGACAACAGGGTTTGTTATCCAAAGGGTTGACAAAAGGGTTGAAAAGTGGCTTGGTATGCCTTCAAATGTGTGAAAATCCCAGGTTACATTAGCCTGGGAATACCCATGCTGCCTTGCACACTCCTTTAGAACTGCACGGCAGCCTGGAGACCATGGCTGAAATTTTTGCATGAATTTGGGAACCAATCACACAACGGGGAGAGATGGCAAGACAATGCGCAAACTTTTGGACAAATGAAACCTGAAATCCCGTACGAGAAATGTTTAGGTGGTCCCCAGACTAAATCTCACTTGAGATTTAGGCAGGTGTTAGCCAGACTAAGGTTACATAATATTTTGTCCTTTATCACTGACCTGTGAATTTTTCCATCCCATGCAGATCCTTTTAATTGAGGTTCCTCTGGAAGGGAAAGAGAAGAAGAAGAAGAAAATTCTTCTTGGAACTAAGATTCAGTCTAATGGAGACAAAGCCAAATCTATCCTGGACTATGTTGATGAAACAACAAAACCAATCTCCAATAACCAGGGACTGATCGGTAAAAACTTAATTGGCATCATAGTTAAAAAATATCAAGAAGCAAAAGCTTGCAGCTGGAATGGGTAGACATGGCATTCTGTATACATAGATTTCGCATGTGAATTTGAATCCTCTATGGATGAATGTCCCCACAAAGCACTAGATGAATTGGTAACACTTTACTTGAGGTTTTGGCCATAAGAGTGACATTAACCTGTCATAATCATGACATGACGCATATCATGAACGTGTAATGAAAGTCAAAAATGTTTATGACTGTCATTCGGTCTGACTCCCAAACAGTGTCAACTTTACATTACAAAAACCGAATGACACTTAATGACAACAGTCACAAACTTTTAAAAAAGTGTTATTCATATTCATGACACTTTTTTATGATGGGCTAATGTCACTCTTATGTCTAAAAGTTCAAGTAAAGTGTTACCGGTAACACTTTACTTGAGGGTTTTGACATAAGAGTGACATGAGCCTATCATTAACAAATTAAAACAATTAATGACACAGTCATGAACATTTTTGAGCGTCATTACACATTCATGATACGTGTCACGTCATGTTTATGACAGTTTAGTTTCACTCTTGTGTCCAAAACCTCAAGTAAAGTGTTACTGTGTTAGCGATGATGAATCTTAGGCATGAGTGCTAAAGGTGTTCTGTCTCCCTGCAGGCAAGCGTGTGGTGCACATGAAGAAGTTCCCCCTGGATGGGGACAGGGAAGGAAAAGAGGCTTCTCTGTTTATTGTGCCAATCAACGTGAAAGGTGGGAAGCACAGACATTGCGTTCTTTGAGTTCATATTGAATTGGACTGTTTACTGTTTTTGTTGTTGACATGAAATCTGTTATTGTCGTAATACCTCAGAGACACGAAGTGGCAAGTCTCATTTAAAAATCTTGAAGACATTCACAAAATCATTTAGATTAATGCCATTGATTTCAAGGGGACATTTAGGCTATATTTGTGCTCTGGTAGGCACATGCTGCATGAAGTGGGCACAAATATTATTAGCTGTAAACAGGAAATGCAATTACTGCTACAACCTCAGGCCTGTTCTCTTCCCACCTTTCATCCACAGACAACAGCAAACCCACCTACCACCCCGGCAGCCCCAATTTTTACTGCCTGCAGGACATCATGCGTGTGTGCAGCGAGACAAGCACCCACTTCTCATCCATCACCTCCAAGATGCTGCTGGCACTTGACAAGTAAGTCTCCTCTCGTCGCGCTTCTGCTCGCTTGCTTTTCCGGCAAAGCTCACACATATACTATGAAATATAGGTTTGCTTCAGGGGAAGGTGTATGATGGAGGCTCAGCTTATCTGCATCCATTGCCAGATGGGGTATAACCAGAGACACTTATGTAGGAGTAGACACAGCACTTGCAGAGTGCTCCCATAGAAATGTACTGTATTGCAGCCCATCGTAATGGCAGACCTGAGAAACTGGAAGTCCTGCTTTGCCATGAAATTAGCCAATGGCATTGTTGGATACGGTATCACTGACGGTTAGTCTTTTGTTTACCATCTCCGTCGCCATGTTGATAGCCATGCTTCGAACGGCCGCGACTGTTCGTGCAGGCGTAGCGGGCAAATTGCCGTTTTAAATAAAGTCGTTTTTGGCTTTATTTGGGCGATCTATGGGTACACGTTGACGTTTGGGTTTGGGTTTAATTCAGATTTAAACAAGGATTCACACAATATACTTTTTATGTCCATGTGACCTACCAATCTCGAGTTCTGGATATGTCCCCATTCATTTTGATAGGGGTCTGGTCTTGTTAAGCCCAAATAGATGCCCGAAATCCATCACCAATATTGCGACTGAGTGATGAGACTTGCCTTAGAAGGACTTTGGTATAACATACCTCAATATTGCAATTATGTGGTTCTTTTAGGACACCAATGATCAAAAATGTGATTATTGACCATACTAAAGGAATTATCTGGATGATCTCAGCTAATGGAGCTAAACATTTTGTTTCTCTGTGATTCTTGCAAGGAAGCATCAATGTCCAGCTGTTGTTGTTCATTTCATGGCTGTTGTTCATTTCAACACTTTGTTGTTTTGATCCGTCGAGCCGCGTTGCCAGAGTCCCTTTTCCCATGAGCCCCTAGCGGCGGCAGCCGCTTGCTCTTTTCCCCTTCCTGTCGTTTTTGTGCACTTCCTCTCACCACTTCTTCTTTTCCACTCCTCCTTTTCTTCCCCTTTTTCCGTCTCTTCTCTCCTCCTCGTCTCTTTCCAACGCGCCGCAGATGGTTGGCGGAGCAGCACACCGTGCCGCACGCCATACCGGCGCTCTTCCGGCCGGCGCCGCTGGACCGCATCAAGACCAACGTGAGCAACCCGGCGTACGCGGCGGAGAGCTGGCAGAGCGACGGCCCGCTGCACATGGGCTACACGGCGCTGGAGATCAAGAGCAAGATGATGTCGCTGGAGAAGGCCGACATGTGCGTCTTCAACCCCCTCTACGGCTCCGACCTGCAGTACACCAACAGGGTGAGGAGAGATGGAACAGGCCCCTTGGCTTTTTACACTAAACCTCTCCTCTCTCTCTCTCTCTCTCTCTCTCTCTCTCTTTCATTCCTGTTTTGTCACCTCTCTATCTCTCACTTACTTACTTACTCACTCACTTGCACACTTTTTTTTCTCTCTCTCTCTCTAGCTCTCTCTTTCTCACACATTCTCTCACATTCTCTTCTTCCTCTGGCTCTCATACTTACCCTTTCAGTCTTCCACCTTGTATCTCTCTCTCTTTCTGTTTTCTTCTCTTCCTCTCCCTCTCCCTCTGCTTCTGTCTCTTTTATTTCAAACTTTGCCTGACCCTTTCTTTCTCCTCGTGTCTTTCAAATGATCTTTCTGTTTGATGTTGGCTGTTCTATGTTTGATAGCCAACAGTTTGCCTAAAAGGCAGAGTGGATCAAGTGTCGTTGTGTCTGTGCCCTGTGAGCAGGTGGATAAAGTCATCATCAACCCCTACTTTGGGCTGGGAGCCCCAGACTATTCCAAGATCCAGATCCCCAAGAGGGAGAAGTGGCAGCACAGCATGAGCAGCGTGACGGAGGACAAGTAGGGAACTGTGTTTGTTTGTTTGTTTGGTTTTTTCTCTCTTTCTTTCACCCACACTTGTAAATCGCACATAAACAACAGCAGCTGCAAATAAACAAGGCTGCTCAGAGGGTGCCACCACACCATCTCAGCTCTGTTTAAAGGTGCGGTGGATTACTGTATGTTTTTTTTGGAGCACATTTTATGATATTGCTTCAAATCTCCTCCACACCCCGATTGCAACTAATTTATTAAATTACTTAATGCAGAAATAAAATATGTGAAGTCACCTGTGGAACAGACAGGACAGAAAAAAAAAGCACCGTCCCATCATTTTAACTGACCCATGGAAATGATGGGAAATGAATGGTGATGTGTCTCGCAAACTCCTACTAGACATTTGTCCCTCCTCCTTCTGTGCTCGTTCCAAAACATAGTTTACTTAAATGTTTTTTCCAGGATCTCCTACCCTGCCTTTAATCTCTTTCTTTATCAGCGGTTTGTTTTCTTTACTATATTCACATTTCCCAATCACAGGCCGTTATTGCCACACATGAATAATAGTTAGCAGAGTTAACAGAACCCTGCCAAGATCTCAGTGTGTTTAAGTATCATTATTTAATAGCATTATTATTTAATTATATTTGTACCAGCATTCACTGGGATTTCTACAGCAGGAGTTTATGATAAACTCAGTGATGCCAGTAAATGCCTGACTTTCTGTGGTGTGCAAGGCATGTTGCAGCACTGGTTAATGTATGATGCCTTGATGAGTGTTTTGTGTGTGTGCGTGTATGTGTGTATGTGTGCGTGGGTGTGTGTGTGTGTGTGCGTGTGTATGTGTGCGTGTTGTCTGGCCCCAGGGAGCGTCAGTGGGTGGATGACTTCCCCCTGCACAAGAGCGCCTGTGAGGGCGACACTGAGCTGCTGTCCAAGCTGCTGGACGAGGGCCACTCCGTCAAACAGCTGGACAGCGACCACTGGGCCCCCATCCACTACGCCTGCTGGTGGGTATAACCACAGAGACGGGCCCAGATACACGTGGAACAGTAACGAATGTCGCAGTGCACACCATGGATGAATAGTTTCCCCACTGAAGGGGCTATCAGTTGAATGGCCACGGGTGTAGTACATGGTAGAACTGTGGAACTGTACATGGATTGTGTCTTTAATTTTCGTTTAATAAACTTTTTTTTTTTTTACCCCTTCACTGAAAAAAAGGTTAAGCTGTTTATTAGGTTTGATTGTATGTTCATATAGACCATTTTAGCGATGTAAACAAAAAACAATGCTTGAACGTTCTATTTTGCTCCAAAAACGACATCCATAACATTATGGAGACCTTTTGGGAACAGCTATCAAACACGAACTTGAAACAGTCCTTGACAACGGTCTGAACAACCTGGGTTCCTTTGTAGGTATGGGAAGGTGGAGGCCACCAAGCTGCTTCTGGAGAAGGGCAACTGCAATCCCAACCTGTTGAATGGGCAGCTGGGCTCTCCCCTGCACTTTGCTGCTGGGGGTGGCCACAAAGAGATCGTCCAGCTCCTCCTGCAGCACCCAGAGATAGACCGGGTAAGAGCAGCCGGGGACCCAAGCTAGGGTAGGGTAGAGTGGGCTCTGTACCACTGGAGTAAGATGACTGATTGGGGATCAGGGAACATCATGAAAACTTTTCAGCATGGGATGCTAGTGAACACATTAGTCTGATTGTAGAATCCCCCCCCCCCTTCTCCGTAAGCTCATGTTGAGACATCAACTAAAGCATGCTTTTCTGTTACGGTTTTCTTTGTGAAGGTGTGAAGTGCTCATTTGGGTTGTTTGATATTTGCATATCCTGTGAAATGTGGAAGTGACTGCTAATTGCACGCTGTTGCCATTGCTGCAGTGTATCTGGTCAAGAAAATGCATGTCAATGGAGGCTACCAGTGGAATTTTTTTTTACTTTGAATCACGTACCGTTCCTTAGAGTTTTAGCATGAACCTGTGCTGTACTTGTCTAGTAGTCTAGTAGCTGCTCCGGTAGTGATGGGGAAAAGAAGAAGCTTTGGAATAATGCTTTGTGAAACTTGCACCAGCACTTTGACAGACTGTAGGCTACTGTATATTACGAACGGTTAGCTCGGTGATAGCACAGTAGCAGTGGCAGCTCTCACAAACAGTTTATAAGCAGGCTTTCTTTGTCACCGTCACTGTTCACTTATTTATCACACTGTTACTAAGCCGTATGGAAGATGTCCCTCATAATATGTCGCCTAACCGAGTCTCCTTGCCCGTGTGCAGCACATCGAGGACCAGCAGAAGCGGTCCCCCGTGCAGCTGTGCGAGGAGAACAAGCAGAACGACTGGGAGGAGACGCTCAAGCTCCTGCAGGAAGCCAGCAACCGGCCGGTCAGTGGGGCGCGCCTCAAGCATGTCATTTTGGACACCATGCACTTACGGCTCTTGGAAGCAGCGGGTCAAGCCCCTGAGCGGGCTGCCAAGAAGAAGCACATTGTCAACAGACACAGAACATGAAGTTCCCTCTTTTGCTCTTGAGGTTTTATAATGAAGGGATCTCAAGTTGTTCTACTACAGTCGTTACGGTCAGAAATTCTAGGAGAGTCGTGCGGAATTGTTCAAGCTGTTGTGATTTCCTGCCAGCGTATGCGGGCACACGCCCACTAATTGTTATTGGTTAAATATAGGTCATGTGCTGGTCAGTGTATTTTTTTGTGATTGTGTAATGATCATCTCTCTCTCTCTCTCTCTCTCTCTCATTCATTCACGCCTTTGTCGTGCCAGTACGAGAAGGTGCGCATCTACCGCATGGACGGCTCGTACCGCTCGGTGGAGCTCAAGCACGGCAACAACACGTCGGTGCAGCAGATCATGGAGGGCATGCGTCTGTCCCAGGACACCCAGCAGTACTTCACCATCTGGATCTGCTCCGAGAACCTCAGTGAGTCCCCACTCATTCCACTCCCCACCAGCCCAGCCCAGCCCAGCCCAGCCACTGGGGGCCCCCAGAGCTGGTGTCCGTCCTTTATGTGGACACGGCTCTGCCCAGAGTGGCACAGCAGCGCCATCTTCTGTTCAAAGGCCCAAACTGCCCAAACTTATTTACAAGGAGGTGTTGCATGCCTGCCTGCCCCGTAGAGCAAATATGGATTTGCATCAGTTGTAGATGCTATCCTCCTGTTTGGTTTCTGCCCTTGGCTAAATGTAAATTGTAACATTTTTTGTTGTTGTTGTTTTTTTTGCTTTAATGTAACCCTGACATTATATTCTATTGAATGTAAGGACTCCAGTCTGTAATCAAGTATTGGTGATTGAATTGAATTGTTACAGTATATTGTGTGCCCAAATAACACTGTGTGCCATCTAAATGGCTGTTATCAGAGCTTCTAGTGCTGATCACATCTAGTCCCAGTTTGGTTTTTGTATAGTGTCTGTGTTAGTCTTTCCTGTTT
>JASCQY010000068.1:2243572-2257090 GCA_030264315.1 Sardinella tawilis
GAAAACGTTAAACTTAAACCTGCCTGAACCGTTCGGAACGGAACGATTGGAAAATAATTTCGTTTTCAAGCCCTGGTGTCAACAAAATGAGACATGACATTTCTCTCCGTTATATGCAGCCCTTCAGACAGTGAGCAGGGGCTCTGGCCTCTAGAACCAATATTGATATACAGCGGCAAACATTATTTATTCAGACTGAACCAGTCATTCTCTTTGTGACATTCAATAATGCTCACTCATTCTCCTTGCCCCTCTCTCTCTCTCTCTCTCCCTTTCTCTCTCTCTCTCACACACTCACACACACACACACACACACACACACACACAGTCCTCTCTGCCCTGTCCGTCTGCTCGCTCTCCCTTTTTCAACTTCACCACATGTCCCCCCTGTTACAGAGGGACTTCTGTGCTCCATAACAAAGTGACTCTGTTGGGCAGGGTGGCACCAGCATAAACCACAAAAACAAAGTGCATTCACCACTGACAACAGATACGCAGCAAAACAAGTCCATTTTTATGCTGTGTTATTTCTTCCTCCCTCCTCACACACAAACCAAAACCCCCTCATATACACACACACACACACACACACACACACACACACACACACACACACACACACACACACACACCACACACACACACCACACACACACACACACACCACACACACACGGCTTCTTGAAAGTATGGAGCAGCAATGCTAATCCATGCCTGACATGTAACCTGCGTGTGTGGGCAGAGCGGGGCAGACACACAGAGAGGTGCATTATGGGAATGTTCTCATTCAGCTGGCTGTCTTAAGGCTGAGCTGGAGGGGATGTGAGGCCAGATCTGCGCGCGCACACACACACACACACACACACACACACACACACACACACACACCTTCCCTGACTGAGATCACGGCATGAGGAAGACATAGATTTTATGCATATTTCAGGAGCCGTGTAATGAGGCGCTTATTTTGATGGGGTAGGTGACATTTGGACGGTTGGAGTCTTCTCAGGGTGTAACCAGCCCTACAGTCTGGGCGCCTGATGGAAACTTACAGTCACTCTACAGTCACTTGTGTTTTGGTGCTGGTTCAACAGAGACGGCTAACCTCATTGACTCCAATCGGTTCAAATCTCCCGGGTCCGTCTATCCTTCAAAAATATACCTTCAAAAGAGAAATCTATACCTTTCAATGCTTTTCGGATTACGTTGTACCAACTATTACATCTGACTACATCTCTTTCCATTGAGCCTAATTGCCACGGCTCTAGTCCTCAGACTGATACTCACTGTCGGGGGTGTTTTAAATGACAGTGCTTCTGATGAGCTAAAGTCGCCATGCAAGATTTATGAGCGGCGGTGCCAGTTAGCGCTCCCGCTAGCTGCTCCGTCAGCAGCATTCCAATTAAAACAATTACTGTCATACCTCATAACTCACACGGGAAATGAGTTACCAGGAGCCGGGGCGCTCCGAACGCTCGCTATTGGCTAGAAATATCCACGTCTAGATCTGTATTTCAGTCATGTCATCCTACTGCCAATATTTAATTTCAAAAAGAAATTTCGAAATTCAACAAGTTCGACGAGTGCACCACGATGACACTCGATCGTAGCTTTAGGACAGTAAGGTTCGGAGTAGTTGTCTCTGCGGAGGTTGTCTGCACCACTGACCTCCGGCGGGCCCAGTGGAGTGGCTGCTGTAGGGCCTGAAGGCCTCGGCCCTCTGCCAGGTGGGTCTGTGGGGCTGCTGCTGCTGCTGCTGCCCCCTGTTGGTGGCCTCCAGGAGACCCTCCACGTGGCGCCCGATGGTCTCCTCTGCCGCCGCCGTGGTCTTCAGCACGTCGCTTAGCACCTGGCGCAGACGCTCATTGGCCTTGCGGAGCAGGTTCCTGCATGGGCGGGCACACACAAACATACACACACACACACACACAACCCGACAGACAGGCAGACACACACACACACACACACACACACACACACACACAGACATATAAATAACATGCACAACACAGGAAAAATATATTTACACTACCAAAAGTGGACAAACATATCAATTAGCTATCAATTACTGTAGCTAATTAGAAACACATGGATTCATTAAATATACTGTAGTAATACTGTAGTAATTCGAAACACATAGATTCATTAAATATTGCTATACTCTATTTACTCATTGATTGTCCTGGGTCCCTTGGTGCAGCCCCCCGCCCACCCAGCCCAGCCCAGCCCACACACACACACACACACACATTCATCCCCTTCTTAATGCTCTGAGTCGGCCCCTCCCCTTGTTGCACTTTTTGGATATGCACTTTTTTACCCCCCCCCCTTCCCCCCTCTCTTTTTATATGCACTACTGGCGAAGGAACTTCACAATTTCACTGCATTTTTTACAGCAGTAACTATATGCATGTGACAAATAAACCTCCTTGTATCCTTGTATCTCAAATCATTTTACACCTTAGTAGCCCATATTGATTGGGAGACTAACTGCCACTAGCGTGGCTACCAAGGATACGGAGCAAACAGCACCCAAGGGCTGCGTCAGCGTCAGCAGCAGCAGCAGCAGCGCTCTCGCTCGTGCCTTAATGACACCCAGGAAGAAGAATGGGCGAGGCGCATAAACACTCAGTCGGTGAGCAAATACAATGGCACAAAATGTGCGCTTGGAGAGGTGTGCTAGTTCTCAAGCCTCTCATCAATCTAAACAGGTTGAAAAAATGATGCCTCGGATGAGGTAACAGGGCAAGAAGCTGCGCTTAAGTTAAAGCTTTTTAATAATAATAATAAAAAAAAAGTTTTGAACTTCAAAACACTTTTTCTTGACATCAGTGACTTTTTAGTGCACGGTACCTTTCTGTGGTGATGAAGTCGGAGGACGCGTCTTGAGGATCTGGCGTGAGGGCGCCTGCTGCGACCCCTCGCCCCGTTTCCTCCTTCCTCTTCCTCGCCCGCTCATCTTCCTCCTCCTCCTCCTCCCTCTGCTGCTGGAGTTGCCGGACAGGCAGAAGAGAAAGCACAGACAGAAAGCCTGTCATTGATGCCCTTCAACTCAGAACCCACACACACACACCAACTCCCCTTATGCCTGGGCACCCATGGCTCACCGCTAATAAAATCACATTCAAATTCAGTAGGGACACAGCAGAACACACACACGCATCTACAGACACGCACTCACTCAAACACAAACACAAACACAAACAGAAACTCAAACACAAACACAAACACACACACACACACACAGACTCTCTCTTCTCCCCTCACTCAAAGCCCTAAGAGTCCTAAAGGGCAGCAACATTGCTATCAGCTGAGCTGCCATGGCAACAAGTGCACCTGTGCTGTTGGCCGGCTGCGGAGGAGTGAGCCGGCGCCATCTATTGGCCGTGAGCGAGAGTGCAGGCTCAAAGCGCCACGGACAGGAGCCGGTTTTTCAAATATGCATGACGACCAACTGTTTGAGTGACACAGGAGCAAAGCTCAAGTAGGCGAAATGGAAGCGCTATCAAAACAAACCCAGCGTGTCCGCATGGCGCTGGCTCACTCGGAACAGTGAGCGAGGGGAGCAGAAGAGGAGGGAAGAAACAGACAGTCGGAGCTCACAGAGGGGGAGATGGAGTCTAGGTGTGGGTGTGGGGATGGGGGTGGGAGTCACTGGTACCTGCTCTGTCTGGGTGGAGGCGCTCTGGACGTCGGAGGAGCTCTGTGTCTGCCCCTCTCTCCTCATGGTCTGTCCATCGTCCGATTGCTTCATCTGTGTCTGTTTCTGATCACACCGGAGCATAGAAAGACGCTATTATTGACATACCCCTGTTTTGAAGCAACACCCCAGCATTTGTGGAAATATGTTCATTTTCCATCTCCCCATGAGTTAATTAATTGAGCCATACCTTTCTCTTGCACATCCGGTCCTTCTCTGAGTCTGGCGATACCACTTTTAGCTCCAAACTAGCATGTATCATTGAATCAGATTGGACCGTTAGCATCTCGCCTGGTCTAATGCGAGTCAGTGATATATGCTAGCTTGGAGCTAAAAGTGGTATCACCAGACTCAGAGAAGGACTGAATGAAAAGGAGAAAGGTATGGCTCAATTAATTAACTCGAGGGGAGATGGAAAATGAACATATTTACACAAACGGTGGCGTGTTGAGTGTCCTACCATTAAAATGGGTCCATCCTAATTTGTCCAAGGACCAGTGCTGTGCAACTAACAGTCATGCTACTGTTATGTCTGCCTGTTTGTCTGCAGCCCTGTTGGCTGTGCATGGGAGGCTGGAGTGTTGAGCTGCTGAATCTAATGACTGAAGTGGCGGCTCAGCTGTGCGTGCTTTAGCCGTTTACCACACAGCTGCACCTGGACCAAATCCTGCTGGCCTCCTACTCCAGCTGGACTTAGACAGTACACGGGTTTCCATTCAATTTGTAAATGCGCATTTAAGGTAAAGCAAATAAAAAAAAATCCTTGATGGAAACACCTGCAAAGTCGCGTCAGTCACTTAATGCGAATACAAATTGCAAGATGCGACTAAGGTAAATGCGAATTAAGTCGATGGATACAGTTTAATTCCTGAATATTCGCATTAACCGCATTTCTGTCCATTGACATGAATACCATAGCTGGTCAGAACATTTATTAGCTTAATGTTCATTTCTTATTCGCATTACACAGTTGATGGAAACGCGTTGCATAGTCGCGAGCCAAATTAATTCTATGCAAATATGAAAAGTGAATAATGTTGGATGGAAACCCAGTGCATGAAGAGCTGCCTGATTGCTAATTGAAATCAATGACCAGCTGTGTGGTGAGTGTGCTGATGTGTGTGTGTGTGTGTGTGTGTGTGTGTGTGTGTGTGTGTGTATATAAACACAGTATATATATACTGTATATGTCATGGAGAGGAGGAGAGGGCCTTTATACCTGTTGTAGCTGTGTGGTTAGTGTGCTGAGCTGTGTGTGTGTGTGTGTGTGTGTGTGTGTGTGTGTGTGATGAGGAGGAGGAGGAGAGGGTCTCTATACCTGTTGTAGCTGTGCGGTGAGCGTGCTGAGCTGTGTGTGTGTGTGTGTGTGTGTGCGTGTGCGTGTGTGTGTGTGTGATGGGGAGGAGGAGAAGAGGACCTCTATACCTGTTGTAGTTGTGCGGTGTGTGTGTGTGTGTGTGTGTGTGTGTGTGATGAGGAGGAGGAGGAGAGGGCCTCTATACCTGTTGTAGCTGTGCGGTGAGCGTGCTGAGCTGTGTGTGTGTGTGTGTGTGTGTGTGTGTGTGTGTGTGTGTGTGTGTGTGATGGGGAGGAGGAGGAGAGGGCCTCCATACCTGTTGTAGCTGTGCGGTGAGCGTGCTGAGCTGTGTGTGTGTGCTGTGTGTGTGTGTGCGTGTGTGTGTGTGTGTGTGTGTGATGGGGAGGAGGAGGAGAGGGCCTCTATACCTGTTGTAGCTGTGCAGTGAGCGTGCTGAGCTGGGCGCTGAGCTGGAGCTGCTGGTCCCTCTGCTCCTCCAGCTGGCGGGCATGAGCCGCCCTCAGCTCCTCCAGCGCCCGGCCGTGCTCCTGCTCCTGCTGGCCCAGCTCACGCTGCAGCGCCTCCAGCAGCGACTCCGCACCAGCACCCGCATCAGCCTACACACACACGCACACACACACGCACACACACACACGCGCGCACAGACACACAAAAACACACACGCATACACACAATAACAAACACGTAGTGTCATTTAGACAGCCTTTTCAGAACTACAGCTCATGCAAACATGAGCTCATTTGTACGATCTCTAAAGAACTATCAACTATATCCAAAGTATCCCATACCATTTCTACAAACAGCGAGTACATGTTTATGACGACTAAATATGAAAGCTAAATGAACCCACATTAGAAGATGGCATAAGTCTGCGAGTCGACCATGTAAGAATAATAAATAACAATTTCAATCATAAAATTCCTTCTAAATTAACTACACCGAAAGACCTTCTCACTAGATGACCTGAGAAACCATTAGACAGATTAAATGAAATGACTTGGAGGCTACATTATGCATGTACGTGTGTATGGGTGTGTGTGTGTGTGTGTATGTGTGCGTGTGTGTGTGTTATTGCTTTCCCTGTATGGAAGTGAAGGTAGCACACACACACACACACACACACACACACACACACACACACACAACACCTCAGATATTGCTCATATGTCCAGTCCATTAGTATTGGCTGCATCCACTAACACTAAGAAGCTCTCAATATGCACATATGCACATGAATCCAGCCCCTGAGCTGCCTCTCAGACACACACAATATCATCAGCAGAGAAACACATGCACAGCCGAGTGGATAAGCATCCCAATCCAAAATGCAATATCTTGCTTTAATACTTAACTGAGCATCCCTTGAAAACGAATACGTCCTTCAGAACCGCCGTTTGCAGACATACTGTAAACTACACAAACTACGCAGAGGTATAGTCTACAGTATGAGCGCCGAGCTTCTGGAGACTGTAGTCCTGTGCATATTATGAATATAATCTAGGAATATGATCTATGAACATAATCTATGAACATAATCTATGTAATCATCAGAAAAGCAGCGCTTGCGACAAAAGATAACCTGTCTCCACTGATTGTCCAGTGTGAAAAGAGCGGGCGAAATCGTTACCTGCCAAGAGAGCCGAGGCGCGTCCCCTGCATGCGAGTGCGCGAGTGGCGTTTTAATTCGAGTCAGGGGCCACAAGCGAAATGGAATTAATAAAGGCCTCGTTGTGGACGCAACGGTGGCCCTGCGCTCTGAGCCTAATTTAGAAGTGTGCGGAAGCCGTGTCGTGTGCGCGTCGGGAGGGAGATACGAGATCCTCCTCCTGTCGAGTCGCATCGCCGCAGCGGTGGCCCCCGCAGCCCAGCGAGGGCACTCATGCGCTAAATGCCCTGTGAAGAGACCGGCCCGGCCGGCACAGGACACAGCACAGCGCAGCACACACTACACACAGCACTCCACGCTATAGCACAGGCTTCAGCAGCCTCTCAAGGCCTTTTCTTCCCTCTTGCACTCTTCCTCCTTCCCTCTTTCCCTTCCTCCCTCGCTCGCTCACTCTTCCACTTTTGGCCTCGGAGGATGGGTGCTTGCTGACTGCACTTCCTCATAGGACACACACACACACTCTTTCTCTCTCTCTCTCTCTCTCTCTCAGACACACACACACACACACAACCCCCACACACAACCCCCGCACACATGACCGTGCGAGGATAAGAGTGGGAGCTGCATGCACACCCCTACATGTATGCAATTAAGTCCATTGTAGGTTTGTCAGCCTTCTCCAAAAGAATCAGTTCCACTTGAGCGCCCCTCCGCTGTCATAAACTCCTGCAGTCGCCTCCCTCCGTCACTAATGTCAGCCGTGGCCTTTTGTGGCACTTGAGGCTGTTTCTCTTCCCCCTCGCCTCCTCCTCTCTGAAGGCTGCGCCGCCTGCTGAGCTGAGCTGAGCTGAGCGTCGGTCTTTCAGAGAGAGAGACAGAGAGAGAGAGAGAGAGAGAGAGAGAGAGAGAGAGAGAGAGAGAGAGGCTCCGAGCGCTTGGCACCATGCAGACCACATGAGTGGCTGGCAAACAAGGCTGGAACAGAGCTCACCTTTGTGTGGGGCTCGGCGTGGGCTCGCGCCGTCGGGCCCCATGCCACCGCCGCCTCCTCCTCCTCATCATCATCATCATCAGCCGCCGACGCCGCCCCCGTCGGCGTACGGGTCTGGCCCGAGTCCGGCCCGTGTGCCTGGGCTGCCCTCAGTTGCTCCCTGAGCTCCCGCAGCTCCGACTCCAGGCGCCGCACCTCCTCCTGGTGCCTCCTGTGCACCTCGACCGCGGAGAGCCCTGGGCCGTCCATCACCACCTCCCTCTGGTCCTCCTCCTCCTCCTGCTCCTCTTCGTCCTGCTCCTGCTCCTCCTCCTCCTCCTCCTCTGGAGGCTGGGTCTGCATGGCAGAGGTGGTCTCCCGCGCCTGCTTGGCTAGACGAGCCAGCTCGGTTTGTTGGGCAAACTCCACTGACATCTGTACTATGACCTGAGAGACAGGCAGAGAGAGAGAGAGGGAGGGGCGGAAAGAGAGAGAGAGAGAGAGAGAGAGAGACGAGGGGAAGGGTACGAGAGAGTGGGGTGGAGGTGGAGGAGAGGGAAAATAAGGAAAGATAGAGAGGACAAGGGAAAGAGAGAGAGAGAGAAAGAGAGAGAGAGAGAGAGAGAAAGAAAGAAAGAAAGAGGGGTAGACAGTGGGGGAGGGAGACGAGGAGGATGTGTGAGAAAAGGACAAACTAATTAAGAACTGGGTCATACTGCGGTAATGAATAAGAAAACAAGATTGACATCTGGCCCACACACTGAAAATGCCAGGAGGAAACACAGCACATCAGAAGACCTCGACAATCCATAGGACACCAGCACACAAGCTCACTATGGCAAAAATGTACAGTATACATAGAACTCCATAACAAAAACACACTGATCTCCATCACTGTCGAGCAGCGTCTACACTGCTAAATGCTAAATATTTCAAAAACAAAATAGTACTGTACAAATATAGTACATAATTTTACATATTTAACTGGCTGTTCCCTTCATAGAACTTCCATGACATTTTTAATCGATAAAAAGAAGCTTCTGAATCTTATTATATCTTTCCTCACTTTCCTCTCAGTTTCTCTCTTCCTTGGCTTTTTATTCCTTTCTTTCAAATGTACTTTTTAATCTCCATCTCAATCTCTCTCTTCCTTCACTCTGTCTGTCCTTGTCTGTCGGTCTGTACCTTGGCGATCTCCTCCTCCACCCTCTCCAGTGAGTGGGTCAGCTGCTCTCCCCGTCTCTTGCTGGCCCGCCGCTCTCCGTTGACCGTTACGCGCCCCTCCTCCTCCTCCTCCTCCTCTTCCTCTTCTCCCTCCTCCTCCTGCTCCTGCTCCTCCTCCTCCTCTCCTCTCCCCTCTCTCCGCAGGCGCTCCAGCTCGGCGCGGTGCTGCTCCTTGAGGGCGCTCACCTCCTGGAGGTACTTGTGGTAGAGAGCCTGCCGGAGCGACTGCAGCTGCCGCGACAAGCCCGCCGCCCCCGCTGCCCCCGGCGCCTCGGACCTCACCGACGAAGTCTGCAGCTCTGCCTCGATGTCGGCATCGTCTTCCAACTAGCCCAGAGATCGAGAAGAGAAGAGAAAAGGAGAGAGAGAGAGAGAGAGAGAGAGAGAAAAAAGGGGAAGGAGAGAAAGAGAAGATGACAGGAGATGAGTTTGTGTGTGTGTGTGTGTGGGGGGAGAAACGGCCGTGAAGACAGTGTGAAGTCCCATTTAGGGCTCGACAGAAAGAGCTCCATTTAGTTTGACAAACAGAAAAAGGCTTCAGTGATCAGTGGGTGCCGCCGACTTGGCTGACTCCTCTCCTCTCCCATAGAACAGCAGACTGTGTGTGTGTGTGTCTGTGTGGTGTGTGTGTAATGCCTCGAAGGCTGTTAGAAAGTGAACTGCCACCAACACAAGACTTATAGAACCCAGGAGCTAGTCCCTTAAGTAGTGGTGCTGCCGTTTCGCTTTCCAGAACATTCTTCCTGTTGATATTTTCTTCTACATGTGTAATATCGGTCGTTCGGCAGCATGTGAGCTTCGCATCTGTTTGTTTTATGTCTTATCTGTTGTTTTATCTGTTGTCTGCCCGCCTGCCTTTTCCTGACGTCTCGCGCTCAAAGCGCCTCGTATTTTTCAAGTGACCTGTTTTTCATCGCCGTTTACCTCTCCGCGTCTCTGCCCCCGCTCGGGCTGAGATTTCACTTCATCTCGGCTGATGTTGCCATCAAGCGCTCTTCTCCTCCTCACGAAATCTATTCCTCCTCTCCTCTCCTCTGTTCCTCTTCTTTCGAAAGTGTCCCCTCTCTCTCTCTCCCTCTCTATCGCTCTCTCGCTGATGATCGTTTTGCTTCGCTCGTCTCTTCTCATTCACCGCCAAAAACGCTCTTGTGCCTCGCTGCCAAGCCAGTGAACGATTGAGTGCACACGCGGTGAGAGAGGAAGAGGGGGGGGAGAGAGAGAGAGAGAGAGAGAGAGAGAGAGAGAGATGGCTGGGAGGAGGAGAGAGAGAGAGAGAGATGGCTGGGAGGAGGAGAGAGAGAGAGAGAGAGAGAGAGAGAGAGAGATGGCTGGGAGGAGGAGAGAGTGAGTGAAAGAGAGAGAGAAAAAAAGAGAAAAAATGGGCTTGTTCACTTGAGCGGAGAAAACGGGCCTTTCATGGTGCCTGAAGAGCGTGTCTTTGGCTATTCTATTCTGCTCCGCCGCTGATGCCCGCGCCACAGCTAATAATACAACTACTACTACTAGTGCTGTCAACGCGGCCGCTACCGCTACTGCTACCGCTAGCGCTGCTGCTGCTGCTGCTACATCCAGGCTTACATAACAGCCCCCTTCAGCTTCCTCTGTCAGTGGAGCAGAGCGGATTTCAGCCTCGGTTCGGTACGCTGTGCTGTGCTGTGCTGTGCTGTGCCCTGCTGTGCAGCGAGAGAGTAGAGTGGAGTGGTGTACCGACCCAAAGATCTGGGGCAGGTTTTGGCCATGGGCACAGTTCAGCTGTTTGTGCTGACGCCACCATGAGTCACTTGATTTAAATGAGTGGTTGGTCTCTTCCTCTCTTTCTCTCTCTCTCGTTCTCTCTGTCACCCACTCTCTTTCTCTTTATTTATCTGTCACTTGGAGCCAGGGACTTATGTGTACTGAGACACATGGGAGAGGAGAGGAGAGGAGAGGAGAGGAGAGGCATTGGGTCGTACTTCAGCATCAATAAGAGTAGGTGCAGCTGGCAACAGTCGGCCACTCTGACAGGGGGAGCAGTGCAATTTCAGTCAGGGGACATGACATGCAGTGTTTTTTTGGATAACGCTGCTTTGTGTGCTCTTTGTCAGCATAGTATTCATGCCAATTTCATCTTTTTCTATTGTAACAAGAAATGTGTCATTCCATTTAAGTACACAATTTTCAAGGTAACGCTTTTATGACATCTAAAATACTGCAGTTAAGTTCCAAAACTAAATCAACTTAATCTAAAGCTAAGAATCAACTTAATCAAAAGGTTATAGACTATCCTACTGCCATGATTTGGCTCCAACAAACAAACAAACAAACAAACAAAAAACAAATAAACAAATAAATAAGGATGACTGACCTTAAACCCTTCAAGTTGCTCCTCTCTCTGCACTGGGTGCTCCGAGACGCCTGGTATGCTGAAAGACAAGACAGATATTGACAACTTGATCATTCTCCCCTCAATGGTCAACGGCCCAGTTTCCTTTCCCATCAGCGTGAAAACGCTCCCTACCGATCAATCCCACGGAGCGCACACTCTCACAACAACCCTTCACACGCAGTCTGCACCGATAGAGTGCATCAGACAAGCTCATAAAGCACAGCTCTACATGATGCTCTGTTCTGGATAAACGTCTTAATCTCATCAGCACCACATAATGCATCAGATCATATCCTACTACATGCACTACTACAGTAGAATGACAATGGAAACATTCCACGTGAGGTTTTGAATGGTGTGTGTGTGTGTGTGTGTGTGTGTGTGTGTGTGTGTGTGTGTGTGTGTGTGTGTGTGTGGAGAGGCAAGGTTTGATGCTGAGACTCACCGAAGTCAGCCAGTTTGAGCTCGCCCGTGTCACTGATGAGCAGGTTCTGCGGCTTGAGGTCGCGGTGCAGGATGTAGCGCTGGTGGATGTAGGACAGAC
Source organism: Sardinella tawilis (assembly GCA_030264315.1). Classification (NCBI taxonomy): domain Eukaryota; kingdom Metazoa; phylum Chordata; class Actinopteri; order Clupeiformes; family Clupeidae; genus Sardinella; species Sardinella tawilis. The sequence goes on from JASCQY010000068.1 coordinate 2,255,300, forward strand.
CCCGCAGCAGCTGGAACAGGAACAGCTGCAGGAGCCAGAGCACACACACACACACACACACACACACACACACACACATACAGAGAGAGAGAGAGAGAGCCCCCATTAACACCACAATAATTCTCACTGGACAATTGGCAAGTCCACATAAAGAATTTGGATGCAAATTCCTCGACGTCCATTTGCAATAAAGTGCAATACAGAACTAGAACTATATCTATATTATTTTTATACATTTTATTATCAGTCCAACTCCAACTGCAATTTTTTTAATATAGACCGTTTCAGGTTCTAATTCCATAGCTGGTCCCCCAGGACTTCCTGTTTAACATTCCATAATGTTATGTTAATGTAACAGGAAGTAGTTGGGGACCAAGATAGAATGTTCAAGCATTGTTTTGTCCAGATATGGAACTAGAACCTGAAATGGTCAATATATTTCTGAAGACGGACATTGTTCATTTTGCATCTTAACTCTTCATACTGTCATGGAAAAAAAGAAACGTATGCACATTTTTATTAATGAATGCCAATGCTCTTCTTTACGCTTAAGATACACTATGCAAGAATTTGTGGTTAATTTACCAGCTTTGCGGTCACCTTTCTGGCTATATGCATCATTATGGTAGCCTGGCTTTCGCGACCATCAAAGCTCATACGAGCTCAGTCTGGCCAATCTCACAGACTAGCCACCTTCTCAAAGGCAGAATCAATGTTAAACTTATTTAGCTCGCTTCTCATTGGTGCCTGAAATTCTGGGACAGTAAATGCAGTAAATAGGCAGCTTGGTCATACTGACTTGAACACGAATTTTGTGCAGCGTCACAGGAAGTATGGCAAGCCCAGGCTATCACCATGGAGCTAGTGAGGGTTCTCTTGGCTCCCCCTGCAGTCTCTTAAACACATAATGCTTTTGTTCTCACTCCTTCCCATCGTACTCACAAAATCAATTTTCTAATTGAAATCCATTGTCTGTTTTTCATTTCATAGAGCTGTGGATAATTCATGATGTATGGTCACCTTTACAAGTCAAAAACAGTAAAGGAAGATCCATCTGACCTGACGGTCATTTTAAACCGTATTTGACCTCCACTTGCACACAGTGCAAGCCCCATCACCAGCTCAATACCCCTACCTCTGCGTCTCTCTCTCTCTCTCTCTCTCTTTCTCTTTGCGTGGGCACTGCCCTTCCTGTGCCCTATTGATGACTGATTCAGCCAATAACTAGCATAAGCCACCACTATGTGATCCATCTCATCAATTAACAAAAAAAAGAAAGAAAAAAAGTTAAAGTGTGTTCTCATGGATAGCTGTTGGAACAATCTATACCTTTAAAAAAACACACAGCTTCTGAAAGGACTTTTATAGAAAATCACTGAAGAGGAATGATCCCAAATCCAAGCAGTTTGTTTCGTTTACGTTTTGCTGTTTTGTTTGCGTGTAGTTGTTTTTTTTTAGCCAGTGGAAGACTCCAAATCCCATCATCCCCCACCGAGAGCTATCAGAGGCTTGGTCAATTAAGCTGAGTGCTGTGGCATGTCGAGGCTCAGCCGGCGTGTGCAGTCACCAGGGTCGGCGTGCGAGGCACGGACGATTCCTCTGGTAGGGAGAGGGACCGGGAGCAGGAGGGCCGAGATGAGCATGGGGAGTGTGTGTTTGCTCATGTATATCAAAACACACTATGCCGAAACACCCTCCTTCATTAAGTATGTGAGTGTGTGTGTGTGTGTGTATGTGTGTGTGTGTGTGTGTGTGTGTGTGTGTATGTGTGTGTGTGTGTGTGTGTGTGTG
>JASCQY010000068.1:2269531-2283767 GCA_030264315.1 Sardinella tawilis
CACACACTTTAACACCCACCGTCACAAATGCACATGTACACAAAGACACACACACACAGACACAGACACACAAACACATTGTACTACATCTCAAATTCCCACCAGGCCTGATTTACTCAAACTGAGAGGCCCCTGTGGCTGTTGAGTGAGCAGATTGAATTAGGCAGGCCAGGCACGCACACACACACACACACACACACACACACATCGAGTGGAGCACAGGCGGGGTGGAGGTGGGCGCAGGCTAAGTGCACTGCACTGTGGGAGATGACGGCTGAAACAGCGGGGGCACGCTGCACTGTGTCGCTCTGTGCCGCTCCACACTGGCAGACCACACGGCCGGGGCCAGAGGCCCAGCCTCCAGCCTCCAGTCTCCAGCACGCCCCAGGAGGCGTTAATCAGAGCCACTGACATGGCTCAGTCTGGCTGTCAACTGGCCTGGGGACATGCAGAAGACTGAGGGGAAACCGCTAGTTACATCTAACAGTACATGTACCTGCCTTTGTCATATTATGTAAGCTAAGCTACATTTGAGAAAAAATCTTTTCATGCATTGATGAAATGTACTGTATGTGTTCAGATTCTATACACTATAGCCAGATCGAATTGTCCTTCTCATTCAGTGTTGGAGTTTGTCATGGAACATATTGCTGTGCACCCAACTTGCTCTCTCCTCATACATGGAAGCTAACAGGGTTTTTTTTCCCTGCAGAACTATAGGCGTACATGAAAGACTACTTGCCTGCTGTGCTATGAATTCACCATAACTTTTTAATAGTGAAAATATAATGGGCAGTTCAAATGGACATTCTGTCACATCCATCACGGCAAATAATGGCTTGGTATTTGAACGATTAGGCTACGTGAAATATAGCCAGTTCTACAGCCCAAAATTTCACGTAATCATTTACATCATAACATGCCATCCCATTTTATTGGCATTACAAAGACAAAAAGTTACGTCTCCGGGAAATGATCCTACTGTACCTGCCATATTGCGACATGAACATGGTAAACATGACAACTTTTAACATTGGACGAAAGTCAAGTTCTGTGAACAGAAAAGAGCAACAAAAGAAAGTGACCAGAGAGCAGGCTCCAATGACCCACTAAAGTGCTGTGGCCAGTCACCACAGGTCGGCCTCCCCAGCCAATGTCTTTCCCATGTGGTTGGCTGCTCACACAGACACAGGTGTGACGGGGCCTTGTTATTCCAGTTGCACTGGCACTCCCAGCACAGTGGCCAGCCTTGGGACTATGAGGCTATGAGGTTATGGCGGAAAAATACCAGAGGACAACCTAAACCAGTCCCCCCCCCCCATCAGCAGCCGCGGCAGGGAATTCAGCTCAGGCCCACAATATTTAATCTGACCTCGCTGCTGGTAAACATGCCGCTACTGACCGTTTGGCCCACTTGGCAAGGCGGCCCAGTCCACAGCAGTAGGTCGAGGGCAGACAGTGTCACATAATCAGATTCGAGGTATCTGGATGCCAACGTAAAGCTCAGTGGGCAGACATAACGGTGCTTATCTTCGGAGAGGTGCTACGCGGAAACTACCTGATAGTGCTTCCACAGATAAAGCGCCGTCGAGAGAGCCTACACTCGGTAGTGTGCCTGATAGCTAAGACCAAGAGTGGGCCGCAAAACTGTTATCAGTATAGGCACCCTGTGCTAAGAATCACACTGAATGCCGTGTATCCTTGAATTATGATTAGCTGCATGTGAAGCTTATTTATAGGCTACTTCAGTAATAAAAAAAAAAAAATCACAGGCGATCTTTGTAACACAATAGCCTGAGACTCTCCCTCTATTGCTAGCTTGGTTCTTGCTTGATAGCCTGGGGGGGGGGAAATACTGTTGGGTGTGTGGATTTAAACATCGACACACAAACTCCCCACAGCACCTACTCAGATCTGTGGCGTGTCCATCTGAAATCTCACTGTCCAAAAGCTGGGGCATATCTCACCTGACTGCAGCAATAAAAATTGATTAAAAAAAAAAGGGATCCATTCAGACCAGTAGAACATGTGGTTGGTGAACTTCCACAGGATCTCTTGGACATCACCAGATGTCCCAGTTCAAGGCATAAAGAGCTTTGCAATGATCAAACACTCAACACACACACATAAACACCCCAGCCTCTGCTCCAGATCAAGACAGTAAGCCTTCCTTCATGTGTCAGACAGAGTCCAAACTGATTACTTTTGATGGACTAATACTATTAAGAGTGAACCAGCAACACTTAGGAACATGTCGCACAGAACTTGGTCCTCAAGCCTGCTTCTCACCTTCATAGAGGATGCAGTACAGGACTCCGCCAATAGGCTGTGCCCTTAAATAAAACTATTCTGACCCTCCCCTCCATGCTTCATTAGTAATGTGTTGATAGGCTGGGGTTGTTGATGGCCTAAGTGTCTCCCATTTACAAACCCAGGACACCAGAGGTTTGAGGGCTTTTTTTTATGCATGTAATTAATGGAACGCTAAAAGACCGCAAAGAGATATTTGCCGAAATTGATAAAGAAGGTTTTTTAGAAATGCAGACTGCGCTTCCAATCATTTAAACAAATTAATGGTTTTCCCACTTTGGATTATACAAAATGTATCATTACCGGTATGTGTGCCATTAAAACACACACACACACACACACACACACTCACAGTCGAGCTCAAGGCAGGGCAGTAGTGAGCACACTGAGCCAAAGCACAAGGGACTCATGTGAGAGATGCAGCCACTAGGGCTGTTTGTTTCGGGGAGCAAATTAAACAGTTTGTGACCCACACCTCGTCATGCCGCTGAACAAATTAATTTTCGCCAAGGCCACGGCGAAACGGGGGGGATCAATTGGTCAACGGGGTAAAGGGGCCATTTGTCATGTGTGGCCCACTGGGCATCCCGGTATGAAGGGCTACGCTGCCCTGAGCACCGGCAACGTGATCGGGCAGCCTGGACTAGGAAGAGGCAATTAGTCTAAAGGGCCGTGCTGTGCGGAACAATCGATGGTGAATTAAAAGATCAAAACAAAGTGCTCGGACGTGCACTCTCCTACCGACTTAGCATTAGCTGAAAAAAAAAAAAAAAAAAAGTTTAGCCTGGGTAATTGGCTGCTCTGCTCGGTGTGTGTCTGCAGAGTGGGACTCAGAGCCCCTTTCAGGGAAGTTCTGTTTCGGAACTGGCTGGCTTATGTAAGAGATTTATTCAAATCAGCCTCTCTTGTCCTCCCACTTGGAGTCGGCGTCGCGAGTGTTCTACCTGATCGTGCTGCAAAAAAGAGAACTGGGGTGTAATTAAAACAAAATGGTGAGATGAAATCCATTAGATCAGACTGCCCCCTAGCATGAAGAAGGTGCTACTTGTAATCCCCTCCTGTTCAGGACACAAGCCAAAGACCTTCATTACATATATACAGTATACAGTATACATACAGCCAATAATAGGACTGGGGCCCAAGAAGTGACATCTGTGGGGACTTAACCTGGAGCTCTGCGATCCGTCTCCCGTCACGTTTATGCCACCCTATCAGCGAATGCCTGGCAGCCGTGCCAACTTCCCTGCTTGCTGTGACAGACAGAGAGAATGGAAAACTATTCTCTGATATTACCTAACTAATGAGTCGGTCCGACTGGCTGGCTCCGTTTCAGGGACTTCTGCTGCTGGATGGGTGGCTTATGTAAGGTGTTTATTCAAATAAGGCCCCACCTCACTATGGTGTGAAGATCATAGACCACTTGCACTGGGCGAATTAATTACGTCTACGTCTTATAATGTAACCATGGCGACATGGTCCAAAAAACAGCCTAATAGTAGGGTTGTCATTGGTGACTCCAAGATGACTTGCGTGCATTAAAATGCAGCTTGGAAACAAAAGGGCTTGGTCCGAGGCTTTGGCACCAAAGTCTCTCTCTCTCTTCTAGGAATTTCCTGAGAAGCTCTTAAGGGTGTCCATTTGATAAATGAATATGAGTGTTCCTATCAACCAAAATGGCTTCTCTCATCTCAGCATATTGATTTCTTTGTGCTAAGGACTAATAAGGGCTAACGCTCCACTACACGCTCCTTTACAGAACGCTCAAGCAGTCATGCTAGTCTCCTGCCCAAGGAGACCACAGACGCAAACTAGCCGTATAGCTAATTCTGGTATAGGATTCATTTTGTACATGACCCCTGTTCAATAAACGAATAAACTAAACTACTACTAATACTAAAACTTGTAACATTTCTGAGTCCGTGCCACTAAGGATCTATGGGGAAGGTTCAGGAATGCAAACTATGCAGTGGCATCATTGACTCGGACAAGTATACCAACTTGACGCGGAATAGGAAAGATGCCGTATGTCTCAAACTCGGGTGACTCGGTGCTCCTTACGAGGGGGCGAGCAGCTGTCCACGCCTCCCACAGGCGACCAGGCACATGCGGAGACACAGGGCCCTCAGCAGCTGCTACGACCATCAACAGTTGGCATGCTGGTGTACACAACCAAGATGCTAGCCAAGTGAAGAGCCATGCAACACTTCAAACACATACATTCCCATTCTCTCTCTCTTTCTCTCTCTCTCTCCCACTCTCTCTCTCTCTCTCTCTCTCTCTGTCTTGTTTGCATTCACTCTCACTCTCTCTCTCTCTGTCTATTCTGTTTCTCTTTCAAATACAAACGCAGAGCAAGATAGAGAAGGACTGCGACAGAGGGAGACCAAGGGAGCAAAAGAGAAACCTACCGGGAGAAGGAAAACAGGGATTGAAGGGGCTTTGGCAAAAATAAAAGGAACAACTTCTTGAAGCAGTCTTTCATGTGCTCAGAGGTTACACACTCAGATGTGACACAGAGCTGCTTGGCGTATTCCCCGAGACGGGAGTCTCAGGGATGGCATGTTAACCGCAATCTGCCAGGCCTGTTTAATGTTCTCCTCAGGCACAGCAATGAGTACACCCTTGACTTTTTAAAAATTCAACACTGCATTTTGACAGCAGAGAGAGAGAGAGAGAGAGGGTGAGGGAGAGAGACTCTAGTCGGTGGGGAAACAGCCTGTTGAGTGGCTGGGGTAGGATGAGGAAAAGAAAAGTGTGTTGTCATGGTAACTCTAGTTGCAAGCACGGAGGCATTTTTCTGAGAGAGAAGGGGAGAGAGAGATGATAGAGAGAGAGAGACAGAAAGAAAGAAATCTAAGTTCTCCATAAAGGATAGGGCCAGTAATGGTCATTCTCTGAATGTTAGGTGACAAAGACGGGTAATTTTCGTATGTGTTTGACATTTAAATATTTTTAAAAAAATGACAGAACATTTATGAATGCACTTCGCTGCTGCACAATAAGGTCTGTGCATTTCTTTATTTTTTGGATAAAGGACAAATTTGTGTCAACATTTACTTAGGCCTACAGGTACATGTTTTTTTTTTTTTTTCATAAATGCAAGGTCTGAGATCTGCTGTGTTGCCGTCTCTGATCCTCTGGCTTTTCTAAATGTCTGTGACTCAGCATCCAAAACCTGGTCATTTAATGCCGTCTCCATTTGAGCCATCATCACATTGTACCCTATAGAAAGTTTTACTTCACATTAAAAGTGCTTTTCTTCTTGAAAAATTATCTTCTAGCACTTTTGCAATACAGTTTCAAGGGGTTTATAACTGTCAAAGGACACTATCTATAATAAATCTCAACGCAAGCAAATTGACATTGCATCAACTTTGTGTTTGGTCTAACCCCTGCAAACTATGTAACATCATTTGTCAAATAACCAGACATCATCTCCAAGAGGTAGTTGTATGCCTAATGCGTTTACTAAACCAACATAAACCAACCAAACGTGTCTTCTTGACAGCACTATTCTGGGTGGTACACCTCATTCACCACCCATTCTTGCATATTTTTAAGTGAGACATTAAGAGCAAATGTTATTCTTAGGAAGATCATTGTGAATGAAGCCAAAAGTTGTTTCTGAATCTATTGCCATATTTTGAATGCAAAACAAATCTGGTGCATGGCACAGGGTCAAGCCTATGGCTTGGGTAAGGTGAAGGGTATGCCAGTCCCAGTACAAAAGCAGATGGTGACAAAAAAAATCCAGGGTCAAGACCTGGTGTGAATAAGGTGGCATGTTCAAGCTGTAATACTGCACTTATCCAACTAAGCTGTAACACTACAGAGAAAAGCTGCAAATAATGTCTAGCCAACACACTTACGAAGATATTCCTAATGAGTAATCTATGACAGTATGGGAGAATGGTTGGCATAGATGAAGGAATACATAAGATGGTTATTACACTATCAGATGGTGATGACACTAAAAAATACTGACAAATTCTCTCAGATCTTCCCTCAATCAGACAAAACGAATATCTCATTGTTTTCAGACCATATGGAATGACTGCATGGCATGATTCAGAATGCTAAGTCATGGTCTTTTAAGCTTCTCAAGAGATTTGCAGAAATGACACGGCAAAGGTCACTTCTCTAGACTGCCCTGCAAACATCTCCTTTGCACACATGCCATCTGCCAGAATGTGTCCCAACTTACCACCCTACTTACTGCACTACCTCAAAAACACTTATATTTTTAGCACCAGTAGGTGCCAACCCTATTTTTAGTAGTAGACTAGGAAGTCTCATGCTGGTACATTCCTCTTAATTTTCTAAATTAAGTCGTCCAAGTAATGTGCCAATGGGTCAAGCACATGTCGAACAATTTTATACTGACAGCCTACCAGAAATCCAGGAAAACAGCCTTCTTTTAATGTTCCATTTTATATCTGTTTAGGAACAGCCAGCGCCGGCTACGTGTTTGAGCCCCCTTGCCTTGCTCAGCAGGGGTCAACATGACCTAATTAAAATCACATGAATATCTCAAAAGACTCTCATATGAGGAGCTGTGACGCAATGTGTTGGCACAAGCTCGCAGAGAGCACGTCTTGAAAATCCAGTCCAGTCAGCAGTAGCATATAGCATTGGCTACAATGCCAAACCTTGTTTCAATGTGGGTCAATAAATAAAGCTAATAGAGTATGCATCCGACACAAAAGTAACTTCTCTAACTTAACTTGACATTATGTTGGTGAGATGTCACTGCAAAGAGGGCGAGGTCCCACTAGCACGTTTGACAAAAGAGATTAGCTAGCTAACCCACATACTGAACCCCGAAGCTGTCATTGAGGCGCGTGCCATGATAACATTGGAGCGACAGCAGTTGGGAGTGGGACACGGAAGAGACCCTCTCACGTCAGCTGTTTACGGGACGGCGGGTCGAAAATAAAAGTTTTAAGGCTGTGACGAGTCTCAAAACCACCCGTACAGTTTATACTTGTCCCTTGACACAATGCTTAAGTGATGAGTGGAACAGGAAATTCCTTTAAATCGTAATATCTTACCTTTGCCTTGCCGGCCTCTAGCTTTTTCTGACGCTCCTCGTCTTCCATAACCGTTGTCCCTGTAGCTGCTGGGGAAAGAAACAGGCTTCATGCGAATTGTCGCTGCATAGGAGCCAAGCGTTTAAATAAGACTGAATGTGAACATTAAGCAGTCTTATTCCTAGCCCTCATAGCACGTCGGTTTCTCACACTAGGCTAAATGCTGACTCCATTCGACAGCCACATAGTCGGCGCCATGTTATCCACGTAAACACACGAGACTGGCTAAGATGACGTCACGGAGGTATCTCTTCCTATTTTTTTGTTTTCTTAAATATTTTTTTTTTATTCTATCTGGAATGTGACCAGTGTTAACGCATGCCCATGCATTTGTTGTACATTTTCTTCACACGATAATTGCCATGGTAAGAACTTGGAACAATTTGCTAAAGGCGTGTGTATTAAACATTTATATCAGGGGACATTTGCAACCTGTGGGAATCGAGGCTTGTGAAATTTAGCCAATGCAAAAATTGGCCCAATGCATTTCATTAGTTTCAATATGTTTCAGTCAGGAAAAAGTGTTGTAAATAAATCCCTTTTAATTTCACATATAGTCTGCAACATATACTGTATTTATGTTATTTTAACAACAAAAAAAAACATCTATATTTCATTACTCTTAACTTCTGTCGACTCTTAACTTAAAGCAGTGGCCAAAGAAGTCCAAAGGCCCAAAGCCTTCAACATGTTTTAAATGGCCTAGAATACAGCCTTGTTTCTGCTGAACCTACCACCAGTTGGGGATGACGGCCTCTGTCTTCGACTGACGGGCGCTGAACAGCTTATGGTCTGGGAGATCTTGAATTCGACCCATCGTCTCTTGGACATCCTGGACTTGTGGTGTCTCCGTCAGGGAAGAGTTCTGGTCACACCTGTGGAGCTGCTTGGTTTAGGTGGCACTCTGAGGGCCCACAGAGAACCCCAGTCTACTGCACAGGAGTCCAACTGAACGTACTAGCCATCCATTATTGATGCACGAGGAGTGGGGTGTCACCTGGTGTAACTCAAGAAGCTCAGGACCTCATACTGCAGCCAGTTTTGATCAATGGAATGGCTCTGTAGTCAAGACTTTGTGGTCAACAGGACCTTTTCCCCAGAGATGTGAAAGAGTACTAGATACACAGAGGCAGTTTTATGACAATTAGTCGATCGTAATTTGTAATGCCAAGTCCCTTACCCTAGAACCTCTAACAAAGACCTACTGTATTTATTTCAAATTAACATGGGTTAATCCTCTATATTGTTATTATTATTATTATTATTATTATTATATCCACATCATTTTATATAAATCATTACACTGTCACTACAAATATTTTTCTAAGAGAAACCAGCCTGTTTTTAACAACAGTCTGCATCAAACATGAATAGTGGATGTGGTGCCTGGTAGCTCCAATTGTGTTGTGTTATGGTGCAAATGAAGCCAAATGCTTGAGAGAGAACGTTGCGGATGTTTGTGATGAAAAGTGATTAGGCCGCTCCGACCAGACGGCGCTTCAATTAGCCGTGAGTGAAGAGAAAAGGGAACACATCACACATGCCGAGGGCTGAGGGGAAGGAACACGAGGGAACACAATTTGAATAATGAAGATAGTGTGATAGCGTAGTGGCTTTTTAAATTATGTACGAATGAGGGTTTCAACAAGCAGCACATGGTGGCTGAGACTCTACTCACAGGTGGACTCCAGGGGCCTCAAAAGGACAACTGAGAAAGAAATGGTCAGCTGCAATGCAGCAGAGGGAACGGACAAGCATGATCAATCCCCACATGAGTGGTAACCTATACTGTAGGTTATTACTCTGCTTTCAGTAGGCTACTATCTTATAGAATACACATGCTTTGTCAAGAGACCTGTGAATAACATTTTGTGTAGCACTACCATTTGAAAGTTTTGAATCACTCAAAATGATAAACTTGTGATGATAAAACTGTAATTTTTAGTGCAACATTATTAATAACAAAAATTTCCAGAGTTTAATTAAAAAAAAAAAAACAATTTTAATTCAAACTGAATTAGCGACTTTGGGTTAGAAATGTATTATCCTATTACCTCATGTTATTTAATACAATTAAGGTTTTTTAAAACTGGCTTAATCTCTCTCACCCATTCTGCTATGGCCTATTTATTTCTCGTGGGCGATAAGGCAATGGTCAAAACCATAGTGCCCTCAGAGCCGTATAAGTGCCCTTATCATATGCTGCCATCTAGTGCACATGTGTAAGTATTGTCGCACCAGTGTTGAGGTGGATACTCCAAGACGCTAGGGGTCATAACTGTCGTTAGCAAACTCCTAATTCGAATTTTACTCACTGGTGGTAGAGTGACAGGTTTGTAGAAAGAGACGCTAACCTTCTTCGACAATGACAACAATCAAAGTCTTTGAAGCAATCAAGCCAGGGCAGGTGCAATAGTAAAATTCGAAAATTGGTTTGTTATCCTTCATTTTGAAAAAGTTCTGACATTTTTTACGCCTGACTCTGCCAATTGTGGTGAAAAGCAGCTTGCGAATTTGACTCGAGTGACTTGTGTGCTGCTCCTGAACTTAGCCTGCTGACACACATGAATGAATGATGATTTTTTTTGTACCATTATCAAGTAAAAGGCTAATTTCTTAGCCAGTCCGAAGAGAGTGTTTTGTATTTCATATTGATCGACATTTTCTATCACGTGTACCAGTCTGCCCTCGTTAAGCAAAACAACTTGATAAGTTAGCTTCTTCTAACTTACGGGATATGGCGCTACACCATGTCTGGACTTCTTTGAGTCTTCAGAGAATTCTCATTCAACCATCTTTATTGGCTTCCCTTCAATGTGCCCGAACCTTGGTCAGGTCTACCTTAGTCTATACAGTTAATGGGTCTACCCAGATCACAAATCTTGATGGCAGAGGGACAGAAAATGAGTTGTTACTTGACAGCCTAAAATTTCTGGGAGTGGATCTGAAAATGGCCCGTAAACGGCAACCTGGTGTGTTGAGAAAGACAATCACCAATGAACATGGACTAGTAAAATTCCTTCAAACCAAGGGGGCCAGCCGTGAGGATATTGCCAGCATCATCACACGCTACCCTCGTGCCATCACTCGTTCTGGGGAGCACCTCGAGACGCGCTGGCAGTTATGGCGCAGTGTGTTTCGGAGTGACAGTGAGATTATCAGTATCCTGAACCGCTCCCCTGAGTCTTTCTTCCGCTCCAGTGACAATGAAAACTTAGAGAAGAACATCCTCTTCCTCACTTCAATGGGGCTGAACTCCAAGGACCTGCTTCGGCTGCTCACCACTGCCCCACGTACCTTCTCCAACAGCGTGGAGCTCAACCATCAGATGGTGGATCTGCTGCAGGATGTGTGTGTAAGCCTTGGTGGGAAGGAGCCTAGTCAGTTCGCCAAGGCTATCATCTCAAAGAACCTTTATATCCTGATCCGCAGCACCAAGCGGGTGAAGGCCAACGTGGAGTTCCTCCAGGCCTCACTGGGATTGAAGAACTCTGATTTGCTGAATCTGCTTCAGGGAAGTGGGGCAGAGATACTGGACCTTTCCCATGAAATGCTTAAAAGGAACTTCTGGATGCTACAGGAGAAGCTGGAGTCACTGGGCTGCAGCAGAGAGGATGCTAATAAACTCATTGTGAAGTATGCCTCAATACTCTTTGTCTCCGCAGGAAGGACAAGTGACAAACTAGACTGCTTACTGAAGGAACATATTACAGTAAAACAAATTATTGAAAAGCCAAAAGTCCTAGACTTTAGCCTTGACAACTTGAGGTGGCGTCTCGATGAACTGAGAAAGGCTGGCTATGACTTTGATCAGAATGGGATTGGTATTTTGGACAACAGTCGAAAGCGTTTCGAGGCCAGGTTACAGAGGCTGTATTCTGCTAAAGACTGACAATGTTACTTGGCTGTACAGTAAAGCAAGGCTATGTAATGTGTTCGTGTTGACCAAAATGGAAAATGATCTGTAATTCAACTTTGAGAAATAACTCATATGGGTAGCCTAATTGGCTGATTGTATTTTGCCAGATTTAGTAAAAGCCCTGTCATGAACTACAAATAAAGAATATGAAAACATTTGAGTAACAACACTGTGAGAACTGTGTGAATTACACTCATATCTGTTTATGCTTACTGTTGCTCTACTTTCAGTCTGTTTTAACCCATCATTTTCATCAGTCTTAAACTGTTGAATGTTCATGAAGATTACTTGAAATGCCATATTAGTGCCTATGAAAAGCCCAGCTTTTTAGTATGGAGGCCTAAATACTTGTACTTGTATTTGTATACTTGTACTTGTAATATAATGTTTTAATTCAGAACCTGAATGGGAAAGGACAATTCTGTTTGAGCTGTGACATTATTCAGGAGACACTTCACTTCACTAATAAGAAAAACCCTTTACGTTTTTTTTTTCTCTTTTTAAAAACCCTTAACGTTTATAAATCTAATTCATATACTCACTATGTAATTCCACTATTCGCTATGTAATTTTCAGAGCAATTTTAAAAGGCCTAATTTTGAAAATTGACATAGGAGTCGAGAGCAACCGGAATGTAGCAGGATGTAGCTAATAGTAGGAACTATGCTTTTCCTCTCAACTCTCATACGGACGACTTATTTTGTTACACACGAGTAATGTCATGCTTTCGAGTTTGACTTGCTAAAATTGAGACTTTGCTTAGGATCTTGGAATTGTCACAATTTGTTTTGTGACTCAAGTGGTGGTAAATAAATTATTTGTTTACGGAGTAAATCATCCGATTGTGTATGCAACACGTTTTCTTGTGATATTGGCATGTCTTATTCACAGCTGGCTAACACTAGTGAGCTAGCTAACAAGCTAGCTGGCTAAAGCAAACCATATGAAATGTATCTAAATCCACAGCTAACTTTAGCTATTGAAAAACATGTCTTGAAATCAACGATTTCAGTTTATAATTGTTTCAGTGTAAGCTACTGTATGTTTTCTTCTTTAGCACAGCTAACCTCAAACCTCCCGTAAATACTTCGGACAACGTTAACTAATAACGTTAGCCAGTTAATTTTACATGGCTGAATTTCTGGTGAATTGAAACATTGTTTATTTGATCTCGACTGATTAACAAATGGCTGATTTGACAGGGACGATGGATACGACTGTAAAAATTGCAGACACCACTTCCACTAATGGAGAGGAAAAAGGATGCGCCGCAATAAAAACACAGTGAGTTAAAGTCTTCTGTTGCCATGACCAAGATGATCTTAAAACACCTAGGCAAGGGTACAAACAAACTTATTTGCCTAGTGTCTTGGACACACACTGGCCGTAAGCCATTCGAATTTACTTTCTTTTTTTTGCTACAAAGTTCTGTGTTTGTTTTGATGTGTTGTGTAGCAAATGTTATGATTATTTTGTTGATAAAATGGGGGCTAATATGCCAAAATTACACTCTTTGGTTTGAGCTTGGCGGCAGAGAGACCCTTCATACCCCATAACAGGCCATTTAACCATCAAAGTGACTACGAAGCTGGTATATTGACCTAAAAATGTTATATGTTGCCTGGTGTGCCTTCTAAGTGGAAGTTTTCAATAGGCTTTTGGCAAATATTTGGATAGTGAATGATCTAATAGTGAGAATGACTCAGTGTTTATACCAGTAGCTTATGCCAACTCAATATGGAGGATTCAGACTTGCAATTACACCTAAGTGCCCTGCTGATGGAAACATGCTTGACCCTTCTGAAATAAATAATGCCCACTACTGTACCTTGACAGTCAACATAGGTCTTTTTGCCTCCATAAATTCAGGCCTCCATGTATGGCATGAATTTAATAATTGAAAAAACATTTTGAACTTCAAAATGATTTATCATTTTTGGAAAGTCACTTAGCACTTCATATGTAACCAGTATTTCTTGGCACATTAGTGAAGTCTTTAAAATTTAGTGAAGTGGAAGTCATAAGTATCCAAAATTACAGTAGTAATGCTTGAGTACAGACACTTGAAAAACGTACTTTGGTAAATTTACTTAGTTACTGTCTGCCTCTGGCCAATATACTCGGCAGTACTACTACTGATTGGGCCTATCTTCTGCAGGTACCTCACAACCAAAGACAAGTTTCATGAAGTTGTGGATTCAGGGTGGAAAGGTGTCATAGGTAAGGAAGACAATGAAGCCTCAAGTCCAGTGGAGGAAAAGACTGAAGAGCCAGAGGAGAAGAGAATAAAACTGGACAATGGTGCCCAACAAGAGGAGGATAAGCACAACAAAAAGAAGTTCCGCGGTCAAAATAAGTCTAGGCCTCACATGAAGCCTCAACACTACAACGATCGAAGACTCTGTCCCTCAATTATACAGGTATCATTTCAGGGGCAAAAATCCAAGCCCAGTTTATGGATTTTAGTTTCTCATTTAGGGTTGCAAATGATCCAAAATTCCAGGTACATATGCAGAAACTTTTAGTTCAGGAATTTTGGTAATGTTCAGAATTGGAAACTTCCATTGGGAATCATGAGAATGGGAATAAACTGGAAAGTTTGGATAATTTAAAGATACAATCGTGTAAACTTACAGCTATGAATTACTTAAATGAATATTCAATTATTTCACTGAACTACAGAAACACACTGTAATTGAGTAAAAGAGGTGAAATATGATTTCTGCCAACCAGGGTAACTCAGGAAAAGAGCTCTGCACAAGGCTTAGGCTGTCATGAGACACTGTCATCATCAAAACATGCCCAGGCCTCAGATGTAATGATGACAATGAATGACTTAAAGCAATTGACCGATCGCAAACTCCACCCAAGAACGGCAACTGACCAATTATACGCATAGCAACGCAACATGGTAACG
>JASCQY010000068.1:2307535-2321207 GCA_030264315.1 Sardinella tawilis
TTGTTAACTGAATGGGGCATAGCGAAATGAAACTGAAAGTAAGACACTATGCCCCATTTAGTTAGTGTTAGTTGCCTAGTCCATTATTCAGCTTATGTTGCATCAATTTTTTTTATTCTTTTTCCTATAAACAGCATTCAGTGACCTTGAATAACAGGGCTATGGATTGATTCACACTGAACTTCTCCTTTAAGCTTCTCTTGTGCTGTTTTCTGCTTTATCAGAATGAATTAGGCACTGCTGTGGAAACGGAGCAACAGCAGAAGACTAAATTGGAGGGTATGGAGAACCGACTTCTTTACTTCTTTATAGCCTAGCAATAGTAAATATTTCATAGGGAGTTTTGGAATTGTTCCAAATTCCATTGGAGTGGAATTGTTTGTTCCATGTCAATTTGTTTGTGTTTTGAATTATGGCTGGGCCTCATTATTGATATTCTTTTCATTTGCTCTGCCTCTCTTTTTAAACATCTCACTCATGTTAGACTGTCAGTGTTTATAACGATATGGCTATAAAAACTGAAGAATCATTCTCAATCTAACATGTATTTTGTCTTACTTGACATGGTAACATACTTTTTAGATAAAAATGTAGATTTGCAAACCAGAGTACAAATAAATAGTCCTTTCTTTAACCTTGGAGCACCCTCTTGTGGTTGAATGTAACAGTGCAAAAAAAGCCCAAAGCACTAAGATACTGTCAACATACAGTTAACTCTCTCTCTCTCTCTCTCTCTCTCTCTCTCTCTGTCATATTGCATTACACATTAATTAATTCTTGTCTATCTTCAATTCCCTATTCTCAGAGGAGTTCAATGTATCAAAGACTCAATGGAGTGATGAGATAACTAAACTCCAACAACAGCTGAAGCAGCCAAGCCCCATTTGTGCCTATGTGAAAAAGAGCCCAAATGCAGAGTGAGTAATAATTAGGCCTACTCTAATATCTTACCAGCACGGTAACACTACCTGAGGTTAGCTTAGACTCACAGTTTTTAATCTCAGATAGTAGTAGTATTCACTTTTTAAACATGTTTCAGTGTTCACTTAATGTGACATATTTACATTCTATTTTAATGTGATGAATGTACATCATCTAATTATAGTCTTTGTGATCAGAGGGGAGGCTTTAGAGTTTTACAAGCAATCAACCACAGCTTTCACTATTCACATGCTGTCCCAGCTGTCTAAAATGGTGCAAGTTTGGGCTATGGTGCATAGATGACCCAAATAAGTTCATTAAGTTGTACAATAACAAAAATCATGCTGTACCTTTGTGTGTCTCGAACAGGAAACTGTGTACCTCAACAGCAACAAATACCACCGTCAGTCCACCCAAGAAAGAGTCGAAAAGCTGATGACTGCATCAGACAAACCTAAGAATGCAACTGCCAAGGACATGATAAATACACACAGCCAAGTTTATTTACAGTATGTGAATCACTTAATGTGAATCAGGATAATATGTTTTATTTATCCACATGAATTAGCTTTATGTACTGTAGGCGAGACTTATTTATTGTCTTTCTTCAAATAAAAAAAAAACAACAAAACGTATTTGTATTTTGAAGGAGCTGATGTATGGCATACTCTGCATGAGCCAATAAATGTCTTTAATGCATTTTTAAACATGTGTCTATAAAATTCTACCATAATAACAATAAAACCTCTTCCTTTACAAGCTCTGTTTGGTAGTAAAAGAAGCATGCATACTTTGGTTAATGCAAAGTCAACGTTGGAGATCTTCTAGAAAAACCGGACAGCAAATTGCCATGAATAATGACCAGGACTTACTAAGATAGCGGCCATTTGTCAGACTGGAAATTGAATGGCTGGATATTGTGATCTGGGCATCAATTTATACATAGTTTGCCATTACACATTTAATAAAATCCAAGATGGCAGCCATTTGCCACTCAAATACCTCAGTTTCTGTAATAATTTGACCAGAAAATGGACCCGTAGACAAAGTCACAGTCCAAGGTTTTAAAACATTGTAATCAATCTCAAACAGAGTGATGTCAGTTAAGGACAGCCAGGGCATATTGCTGTTAGACTCAGCATAGAGCTCAGTGTTGGCTGGTTTACTCACTGTAGTCTGCTAATACTGTCCCAAATGCTATCTAGTTGGCCCAGTGTAGCGTGGACACCATTAAGATAATGGAACCACTTTGGGGGCTGCCAGAGGGAGAAAAGTTAGGAGGATCCTAGGGGGCCCCAAAAGTATTTTATGCCATAGGACCCAAAGTTTCTAGCAGTAGGCCTACTCCAGATACGAAGGGTAATGAGACGTCAATTACCACAGTCTCAGATGTGCTGTCCCCCTGGTCTTTGTGTAAGACAGTCTGTAATCCAGGCCACCAGAATGGATCCACACTTCAATTGCAACAGCTGTTGCCTCAGTGGTTTACTTGACAAGTGTGTGGCCACCATCATAACAAAATGATTATTCAATCACAATCAAGGACAAATAATGCATAAAAAAGGTGACCATTGTGGAAATCAGCGGCCATGTTGTTTTGCTTTTTGTTGTGGTTTTGTCATGGGATTTTCATCTGAAGTGGGCCAGTCGCTGACCTTACTATAGGCTTAGACATAGCCTACTGTAGCAGTCAGGATCAGTTTGTAGGCTTACTTGTTATTTTTCAAGCACATTCTTGAATCGTTGATCAGAATATTGATATTTCCTATTCTTATTATTTTGCTTTGCATGCGTGGGCATTTCACTTTCTCTGTAGGCTGATTTCTATTCTACCTATTTTGGAGCCATCTGCTTTCAGTGCCCACCGCACCTGAAAATAACTAGTTTTAGGACCATGGGGTCGTCAAGGGTTGTGACGTGTCGGGCGTCAATGAGGAAGCAGCGCTGCTGCGCCAGCTGTTGGAATGAGAAGTCTCAGCGGCTTCATCACTTCACTGGAACCTTTTGTGCTAATTTCAGAGAGCAGTGATTAAACGTCGTATTGATATCCAAAAGGAACGGGGATTAGTTACGATTCGACCGTAGTTCATCTGTTCTCCTCACCAAAACGCTGTGGGATGTAAGTCCGGATGAGAGACAAAGGCAAACGCTGGTGATCAAATGATAACTTGAATGGCTTATGTCGTTGCGATGCTACGGTAGATCCATGGAAGAAGCACAAGGGGGAAATGCACTGCTTTTGTTTACTGTAAACCTCATCGATGAACAGTAGCAGATGCCTCTTTGCTTAATAACTCATGTCGACCAACTGTTGGGAGGGGGAGGTTTGTTGATAGTCAAACCATAGTTGCAACGTTAGGCTAGCTGGCTACCTGCATTCATTAACTTCAGCACTCGTTCTCTAAATGAGTTTGAGGATGAATCACATAACGTTACCTTGTTAAGCAGTAAAACGGGATCAACGATTGAAACAGACTGGTTGTTATAGGACGGCATTTTGCCTTGGATTACGGGTTACTCTAATAAGTTGTGAATCAAGTTAGCTCGAACTGAAAAACAAGGTTTGTCTTGGCATTTTGACGTGGGTGACATTTCCTTGTAGCCGCACCAAGTTTGTAATCACTGTCCTTGCTGTAGTAAGCATGAAGCTGAGCTTTTAAGGAAAAGTTATTTAAGTTGACGAAGTCTTTGCGACAGAAGGAACAATTTCGCAAGTTGCAAAGTTCCCTGGACAGACTGTTCTACAATGGAAGATGAAGTCTTTCAACAGGTCATGTATGTTGTCAACCAGCTTGTCACTTGGACAGCTGCCACTGCCATCATATTTGGCGGTGTGGTGCCATACATTCCTCAATACAGAGAGATCAAGCGGACCCAGAATGCAGAGGGCTTCTCTTCCTATGTTTGCCTTGTTCTCCTCGTGGCCAATATTTTAAGAATACTCTTCAGGTAAGCCGTGTTGAGAAGTTGATTTATTGTCAAATGTGGATTAATCCCGTCTACAGTATGGTCAGTCTTTGGTCATGGTTTTACCAGTGCACATGAAATTAACTCAACAGTGAAAGAGCTTTGCTATCTGAAATAAAAGATTCAAATGATATACAGAACAGCTTTCAAACTTTCAGACAAACACTTATCTCTGTCCTGCCAGGTTTGGGCGGTACTTTGAGACCCCCCTACTGTGGCAGAGCATTATCATGATTGTCACCATGCTGGTCATGCTGAACCTGTGCACCGATGTTCGTGTGGCAGCCGAGCTCAACACAAAACGCCGCTCATTCACAGGTCTGTGCTCCCCCCCCCCCCCCCTTCCCTTTCACACAGCCCCTCCTTACTGCTTTACTGCTTGTCATTGAGTGTTAGGAAATACTGTCCTGCCCATGGTGTGTGTGTGTGTGTGTGTGGGTTTGTTTTGGTGTGTTTGTGTGTGTGTGTGTGTGTGTGTGTGTGTTGGGGGGGGGGGGGTGTAGTTGGGGGACTAGGGGTAGGGCTTGGACAATTTTTACAAGATATTTCGGTTTTACAAACTGATATGGAGTAAGTAGCCTACTTCCTTTTTTGTGGTTTACATGCAACAGTATTCACAGAGACTGACATGGTCTCAAATCCCCTTGGTGGTATTTTGCCTGAGTGGCTCATTGGTCTGAGCTCTGAGTTCTGGCAAAAACTTCTGTTACTCAATAGTCATAAGAGAAAGTCACATACTTCTCTTTGGTTAGTGCATAGAAAAACTCTTCAATTAGCGAGTTAGCAGAATTAAGAATTTAGTATTAGACGTCATTCATTCGGAAGTAATCCATAATGATTAGAAGCATCTTTTTTGTTATTAATCATTTTCAACTGCAACTCTGTGCTGTCAAACTGTACATGTTATATACCAAGTCAAGTGGAATGATTACTAAATTCAGTAGTCTTATCACTGGGAGCTATTTCCTTGTAGCATGGCTGGTAGCCTATTGCCATGCAGATACTGTAGAACAGCACCCTTGAGTCAGTGTGTTTGTGGCCTCACACAGGCCTGGCTAGGACTGAGGGTCTCCAGACCTCGCCCCGAGAACATGTGGACCTCTTGAAACAAATAGGACTAAAAAAGAATGTGATTTTTTTTTGTTGATTTTGTGTATATGGGTGTGTGTAGAATGGTGGGTGGGGGTGAGATAACCTTTTAAACTTCAATTGATTTCACAGGTGTCTGAAAAAGGCCACACTGTAGTCCCATGTGGGGCCTCTGTTCTGCGTCTGTTTGATCCCACACACCAAATCTGTCATCCTCGCCCACCCCTTTATACACACAGTCCCCGCAACCCTCCTGCCTGGTGGACCAGACTCTGGCACTTGGCTCCACTTTGTGCAAAGAATCTGGACACTCTCAACAGGCATACTGTACATTTACTTTGCAGTGGGTGGGGACATTTGTTTGAACTTTGAACAGCTATTGGTTCTGCCTTCAATTTCTGTTCGCTGATTGGTTGATAGAACATCTAGTTGGGCAAACCGAAGCCTTAGGAGAGTATCCTGGGGTAGTACTGTAGCGAAACACAATAATTGAACAGGGGTACTACAGCACTGCTCGTCTGGCTACCAACCCTCCAACCTCCGTTAACGTTTTATAGCACAGAGGAGAGTCTAGTCTCCTCTCACCTTAGGAAGCTGATGGAAGCTGACGGGAGGGCAGATGGAGGGGTGGCAGAGACAGGGAGGCATGGCACTCCTGAGCAGGGGGCAGGTGGGGGTGGAGGGTTGGGGTGGTGTTGACTCTGTTAATCAGCAGGGATTTGACTTTGTTTTTCCCCCTCTCCCGGGCTTCTGTGGTGATCTATAAGGAGATTAAATACTACAGAGGAAGCGAGTTGTGTAAGGGGGATTCAGCGTTACGTCACACGCCTGCAGCGACACGAGCGGACAGATAGCAGTAGGTTATCAGGCACATAAGTCCGAAGGAGACACTTCCTAAATCAAATGTGGTATTTTTTAAAATTTACTTTTTAATGAAAATGATGTAGCTATTCTACAGTTAGACTAGCTGTAGAAGGGACAGTCAGTCAGGGCAGACATGTAGTAGAATATTGTCTAATCATTGATCTTTGCTTTAAATCGGTTCAGCTGGAGAAGGGGTCGGTGACCCTCAGGGCATATGATTCTTAGGGCACATTGTAACGGTTAAAGAGTGTCATAAAGACCATTATTGAGTATCAAAAGTCCTTCAGTCCTATAAACTTTTTTTTTTTTTTACAGTGGAAAAAGTCATTACTCCATTTCTCATATCTCGTTGTGCAGGAACGACACACTCTCTTTAAAACACAAGCACATTTTTTCTCCTCCTCTCTGTCTGTCTCTCTGTCTGTCTGTCTCTCTCTCTCTCTATCTATCCCTCTCCCTCCCCCTTTCTCTCCTTCACACACACGCACACAAACACACACACACCTCTTCTGCTACTGGGTCCACGTGAGGTCAAAGACCAACCACTCTTCTCTACTCTTTCCTTTTTTTTTCCCTGTTTTCCTTTTTTTCTGATTTTTGTTCTGTGTCTGTAGCCTCAGACAGTAAGGAGGAGGAGATCAAACTCCCCAAGAAGCTCTTTTTGGGTACGTACTGTTTTTCTGATCGCCACATGGCGCCAAGGTCACCACCACCCCACCCCCATCCCCTCATCCCACATTGTGCCCTCGTCTTCAGTTGCGCTTTGTCACCTAACTTCACGCATGGTCCGCTGATGGACGTCACTCCTATCACACTCTAACCCATGTCACACACCCCCCCCCCCCCACTAATTCACTGAGACTGATTGCCACTCGCCAGCCCTGGCTCTGGTGGATCCATTCTCACTGCATGTGCCTCCAGAGTTGGATGCTTTTATTGTGTGATATGAATCTACCCAGTCTGATTCATCTCACTCTCTGATCTACACTCTTCTCTGCCGTGCATGACCATGTGCTTCTGATTGCAATGCATGATGGCTTTAGATGATTTGAAGTTGTAGTCTGAGAATGCATGCTGACAAGAACAAGATACAGCAATTCTGTGTGTGTGTATGTATGTGTGTATGTTTGTGTGTGTGTGTGTGTGTATGTTTGTGTGTGTGTGTGTATGTTTGTGTGTGTGTGCGTGCGTGCATGTTTGTGTGTGTGTGTCTGCTTGTGTGTGTGTGTGTGTGTGTGTGTGTGTGTGAAGGTGTGCCACAGACGTGCATGCACAGATATTCATAACCTTGGATGGTGTTTAATCTGAATGTTCTCCAGGAAGTCTGATTATGCTTGTCTTAAGTCTCATAAGTTTGTGTTGCGAATGGCTCACAATATGAGAGCATTAGCTACACTGATACCTATTGACAACTTGGAGAATGTGCTGCAAGCTAGCAAGCAAGCACTGAGACACTCTTTGAATGGAAACTAACTTGTTTATGCTTTGCTGTGGAATGGCTGCAGTAGAAACCAGCTGAATGTGCCTGCAGAGAAACGCATAGTCGTGTGCACGCTGGCTGACCCGCCACTGTCGGTCCCCTCTTAACTCATGTGGTCATCTGCTGCTGTGCTGGCGGGAGCGCTCCCAACACTGGCACGCTTGAAAGGGCCCTCTGTCTGTCTCTCTGTCTGTCTGTCTGTTTGTCTGTCCCATCTGAGGAGGGACTCTGTCCCCATGCCGAGGAACAGTGGTTGTTCCAGACTGCTTGGTCTCGTTTGTTTGTTTATTTGTTGTTGTTGTCAATCATGTGGGTTCATTTTGGGGTCAAAAGTGCACATTTGATGTGCCATTATCGACTGGATACAATATGTCTGATTCTCATTCGTCCGGGTCATGGGCCCAGTTGAATGAAGTCCATTTGCCTTAACTAGCTGAACACTTGATCATTATCATCTGGAGTTACAAAGAGTCTTACTGCAGTTCTGCTGTCTGCATACAAGAGAATGCAGACTGTGAAATGAGTTGAAAGAAATGAGCGGATGTTGGGATTGCAATAGGAAGGGACACTAGATGGCACTAGGAATCTAAGGTTTGTGAACGCACCAGGATTATTGAGTGGATTCCGGAGCATTCCTTTTCTGAATTGTCGGGGGGTGTGTGTGTGTGTGTGTGTGTGTGTGTGTGTGTGTGTGCGTGTTTTGTTTTTGGATTTTGCCCACTTTTCACCATCATTCTCTATGGTTATTTGTTTATTTTTTTCTCTGTGTATAACCAAGGTTCACATCCTTAGTTTCAGCTTATTCTATTACAGCAGTAAAATTCAGTTCAGGGTTCTCATGATTTCCAATTGTAGGGGGAGCCAATAAACAGATGAATGGACCCCAGAGAACCAGAGAACTGGTCCAGTGAGAGAGCCAGCAATACTCTATGTGTCTGTCTGCTACCACTCAGCTACCACTCACTCAGTATGGGTCTGCTCTCTCACTGCACCGGCCTCCTGATATTGCATACCCATGTGCTGACTCGCCCCTTGGACACATGGAGCCCCCTAGTGGTGGTTTTTAGAGTGCAGGCTCAGCATGTGGCATGCTGGGGGTTAAAAGATGTCTCGAGTGGATGACTACAAGTGGTGCTTTGGAAATGCGTGCATTTTCACAACTATTTATTTATACTGAATGCACACACACACACACACAATCACAATCACAATCACAATGCACCCAGTGGGTATTCGCTGCTAGCTGGTTCGGCCTTTCGATCGATCGGTTTTTCCCTCTTCCTGATTCACCTCATTAGATTTGACAGAAGGCCATGTCTTTCTAATTGCAACTCATTGGTGTGTGTGCGTGTGTGTGTGTGCGTGTGTGTGTGTGTGCGCGTGTGTGTGTGTGCGTGCGTGCGTGTGTGTGTGAGAGGGAGAGAGTGTGTGTGTATTGATGGACTGAGACAAAGATGCCATGGCAGAGGAGTAATTGTTTTTAGTTGCTAATCCTTTCTCAGGGGAAAGAGAAGGCTAAGGACAGTGGCACTCAGGCCTGTTCTAGACACTGAAAGATTGCCTCGGAGAAATGAATGTATGTGCTGGCCAGCATGACCATCTACTGCCACCTTCCACTTGTATGTACCCAACACATCCTTATGTAGCTAACACACGCACACACACACACGCACACTCACACACACACGCGCACACACACTCACACACACAGATGCAAACATGACACAAGCTCTCATATGCAAGTATAGACACAGTAGACATACAGTACACATGACCTGAACAGGGAAGGAACATGGACACAGAATATTTGTGTGTTGAGTATACCCTCAAGTGTACACCTGTGTGTGTGTGTGTGTGTGTGTCTGTCTGTGTGTGTGTGTGTGTGTGTGTGTGTGTATATGCTACAGTTCCAGACTATGCAGATATTTTTGGCTGGAAGGCTTTGTCCCAGTGGTCTCATGCCTCCTCCAAAAACTGTTCGCCCCCCCCCTGTCCGGCTTTCTCTTCAGACACACAATAGCGCATAGAAACGCCACAGCCCTCCCACATAGCCGGAAGCCTGCGCCACATTATCCCTGCAGGTCCTCTGTGCCAGCACCAATTACCACTTGATTGCTGTGGAGGAGAGAGAGAGAGAGAGAGAGAGGAAAAGACTGAAACGTAATGTGTTTATTGAAACTAATGCATCTCGGCCTTGGTTTAGTGTTTTGGGAGCATTTCAATTGACTTTTGTCTCGTCAGCCATCTGTGGAGGCGCCACGCTCTCTGTGAGCGAGCGTTTGTTTACGAGCATGTGTGTATGCGTGCATGAGACACACCTGTGTGTGTGTGTGTGTGTGTGTGGGGGGGGGGGGAGAGAGAATTTGTTTACGAGCATGTACGCATGTGTGACCGTGTGATCTCCTCCCCCTGTGAGATATGGATTGAGTTTTCCCATCTGATAACATTTGTAATCTTTTCATTAGCAAAGCCGGACCGCTGCTCAGCTGCATCCAGTGAAACCCTTGAGGAGATAACGCGTATTGGGGCTATTACCCTGCCATGCAATAACGCAGTAATCCCTCCCAAATGCACCGCCACGGAGCCGTGGAGATTACGGCAGAGTTCTCGCCCCGATCACACCCACTCTCCTTTTCCTTCCCTCTTTATGATGGGACAGGTGAGAGGTTTGTCGGTAGGCTCTTCGATAAAAGGCTTTATTATGCCTTGGCCTCAGTTATAGTTGTCACATGGTGCCAGCACAGCGTTCTGACCCTTTGTCCACTCGAGCATTCGTAACGCCTTACGGAGCTGACGCAGAATTAGCCTTCACATGGTCCACACCTCAGCTGTGTTTATTGGCCATGAATATGGCTGAGCTGTGGCAAACGGAGGCTCAGTGGACCGTGATATCATGTAGGCTAAGCCTCTAGCCAAGGCGCTGAGCTCTGCAGTGAAGGTGCAGGACTTATGGTAGAGGTGAGAAGTGGTGCTAGTACATTATATACATCCCATAATAGGCCAGTGCAGTGATGTGGCCTTGATTGAAGCCAGTACAGCGAGAGAAGGCCAAAAAGGACAGAGATGCAGTAAAATAGCTAGAAGGGGAAGTGGAAACTTAATACCATTATTATTAATATTATTATCATTATTATTAATGAAATAATTATGCCTTCAATAGTCATTTCTAAAGTTGTGAAGTTTGTTTAGTGGCATATCAGAAGGTGAAGGTAGAGAACTGGTTGATACTGTAGGTTCTGGAAAAACATTGGTGGTTATTTTTAAAAAAAAAAATGGTTAGATGTATTCAAAAGGATCATTAGCGTATCAGGAAGAATGATGATTCTGACCTGTTGTCAGGTGAGCTGTTGATGGGCCCTGATGAAGGACTGGGCTCTGATTGTACAGAGAATGGGGGGGGGGTTGTTATTAAGTCACATTGGAAAAATGCTACAGTATACTCAACTGACTTGCCCTTAACATTTTGCTTTTATGCTTTTATTTTATGTATCTTCAACATTTTGTCAATGCATTGATTTCCCAGTAAGTGAAAAAAAATGTGTGTGTGTGTGTGTGTGTGTGTGTGTGTGTTTGTGTTGGCACTCGCTGCAGTGGAGTGAGATTAGGTGCAGATGTAGTGGTCTAGTCTAAATGAGGCATTGGTGTGATGTTTGGGGTGGCTGGGGAGAGAGGGAGAGAGAGAGAGAGAGGGCGAGAGAGAGAGAGGGGGAGAGAGAGGGAGAGAGAGAGAGAGATTGAGAGAGGAGAGACCGAGACCGTGTTCAGGAGGACATGGGAGCATCTGGCACCTCACTGTGTCCACCCTCTGCCCCCACACACACACACGTGGTCATAGCCAGCTTTGCAGCCCCCCTACTGACAGAGGAGGGCACAGCGGGGAGGACCCGTTTGAAAGCAGTGCCAGACCCGTGCCCACTCACCACCCCGCTGGCAGGGATTGAAAGCCTCAGGGGTGAAAGAGAGAGAGATAGAGAAAGACAGAGCTAGAGAGAGAAAGAGAGAGAAAGAGAATGATGCCACAGGATTGCAGAGAGTTCCTCTTCTTTGGCAGTCACACAAAGACCACAAACATGTCCATGTCATCCCCAAACTCAACACACACCTACACACACACACACACACACACACACACACGCTCAGCTTGTATTAGAGAGACAACACCATGACACCTGAAGTGCTCTCTCTCTCTCTCTGTGTATTTTTAACACCGTGCTGCTTTTCACTGAGACAAGCAAAGGCACTTTCATCATGGGATTGGCCTGCACAGGAGTCCAAGTGGTTTCTGAAGTCGGTGCTCTCAAACAGCAGCGTGTAGCCTGAAGGAGCACAGGTGTGTGATTTAGGGCATGTGTCTGCTGCCGGGACTTTTCTTGAGATATGGTCGTAAACATTGCCAACCCGGACACATTAACGTCGTCTCTGAATGGATGGGATGGAATGTTCCAGGTAATTGATTTTACAGTAGACGGTTACCGCAGTTACTCTGGGCGCATGGAGTCTAGGACTGTTATTTAATTTTGGCTAGATGCTGAGACTGCATTCCTAGGAGTAGTAGAACTAAGGATGCACTGCCTCCAGCAACCTGGAATCGTTCGAAAAAACCTCCAGTCGACAGATTTTTAACTACGACAGAGCTTCTGATTTTTTTTTTTTTTTTTTAAATTTATGCCAATTCATTCTAGATTGCTGTCACTTTTCCACTCGCATTCAAATTGCATGTGCCAGATGCAGCTTTCTCTCTCGTCAGTGTTGTATACATATAGTATACAGCCTATGACTGGTGACTGGTGCCATATGATTGCAGTCTGGCCATGTGTGTCAGTGCTGGACTCTCCTCCCCCATGTGAGTCCATCCAGCACCAGCCAGAGGTTTCCAGCCCGAGGAAAAAGGGGGTGTGAGGGGGTTTACCCTGTCGGTGCCCGACTCGCTGTGTCCAGTCCAGTGTGGGCAGCAATAGGCTGGCGCTGCCCCCTCCGCTCCCCCTTACCCTCACCCATCCCCGTCAGGCTGTGGCTGTTATCAGTGAGGCCCAGACGCAGTGCAGCCAGCCACGCGCCAGATCACTCATGGCTACTCCCGCAGCACTGCCACCTTAATCCCAACAGGAGTTCAACAGGCCCCAGATCAGTGGTTCATACCTGTGTGTGTGTGTGTGTGTGTGTGTGTGTGTGTGTGGGTTGGCATACATGTGTATGTACATATTGGGAAAAGACAGTGATGAGCAGAGTTCTCTCTCATGTCAGTGAAAGATGCCAGTATTAGTAGTCCTGGTCCTGGCTTTGCTTTGGCTCCTGACCACAGGCAGCCAAATGAGGCTAAATCTGCTTCGCTACGGTGGATATGAACCCACAGAAACCTTTTCAGTTGTTGGAGTGTAAAGTAACACCTGCTTTTTGTCTTTTCCTGGCGTAGAGAGTAGTTTGTCATGGTGGTAAGGCTATGGCTGTTTTTTTTTTCCCCAAAACAATTCCGGTTCAGTTGTTACCTTTTAATGAGGTAACTGTCGCTGTGCCTTTTCAAACACGCGCCCTGTGTACTTTCATAGGTGTGTGTCCAGGCACACACACACACACACTCGCACTCATACAGAATGTGTGAGATAGAAAGAGCTTCAGGTTTTTCGACCGCCCTCGGGAACAAAAGCTGTAATTGAGGCAGAAATGTCAGGTGAAATACCAGCAGTTTTCTCTGTCAATATGTCCTTTCTGCGTTTTGATCAAATGCCACTAAGCAGGCATTAGTCCTCACTGGCACCACAGTCAGCCAAAGGATAATTGAGTCAAAAGTTGAAACTGCATGTGGTTATCTATCTGAAATGTTAACATTAAAACTTTCTTTCTCTATATTTTCCCCCTCAGGCCAGTTAAGACATGGTGAAGGTTTGTCAGTGAAATAATTTAAGCCCCTTTAGCCATTTCTCTCCTATTAAATCTCTCCTATTAAAACCTTCTATCTTCTAGCTTTGCTTGGCTGCAGCACCTGTTTACTAGCGTAAGCCACAAACCAACGAGGCCTTTAGCTGCAATAATGCCCATTGCATGCCAGTAATGAAAAATAAACACTATATCCAGGCCTCGTCTCCCCGCTGCAGCTGAGGACGCTAAATATGATGGCGGCTAAGCTAATTGAGGAGGCTGAAGGGAGGGAGGGGAGACGGAGGAGCGGCCGGGGGAATGGGATGCCATTGAAATCTCATTTGGAGAGGAGCCGTGTCAGTTCTTCTCCCGCTTACAGCTGATTGAATTTGCCCTCGTCTCGTTTCCCCCTCTTCAGTGATGATTAAATTCTGAATTGGGGAAGTTCGGCGCCCAACCACCCCCCCCCCCCCCCTTCCCCCACCCCCACCACCA
>JASCQY010000068.1:2352186-2368370 GCA_030264315.1 Sardinella tawilis
ACACACACACACACACACACACACACACACACACACACACACACACACACACAGACACACACACACAGACACACACAGACACACAGGCACACATGTGTACACACACCACCACCACCACCACCACTCATCTTCGCTCCCTTCCACTCCTCTCCAGCTCCCAGCTCTGAGCAGCTCTTTCTCTGCCCCTCCAGGGGAGGAGGAGAGGAGCCAGAACCAAGGCCCAGACTCTAGCTTCTAAATCTATATATCTGTATATAATCTATATATACTGTATACTGTACCTCTACAGCAATACATGTCAACTGGACTTGGCACACGTCTGATTGTGTGCATCATTAAGACAGGATAAGTTTAATGGTCATTTTCTGGCATCTTTGATTTGCAATCTGGACAATGCTTTCAATGATAGTTCAGTGCATCATTTCTCACGGAGCCAATAATAAACGGCAGGGTAGCCTTTCAAAGCTATATAGCTAATATGCCTGAGCGCTTTACTAGAGATCATTTGGTAACTCTGTCACTCTTTGGGTAATGGCTGTGAAAATATTCAAAGGGAAAAGCTGCGAAGCAGGAACGTGCCACAAATCAGCGTTCAGTGTTCAGTGTTCAGTGTTGAGTAAGATTTATGGATTTTTGGACTTGACCCCCTGCAGCTGTTAGAACAGTAGGCTATGCTTTTGTGCCCCTACTGCACATAATGGGCTGACCAAGTTACATGCAGGAGCTCCAAAGCTTGGTTTTGAAATATATATATTTTTTCCACACACGCATTCATTTTTCATGAGTTGCATATTTAACATGTTCAAAGCAGCAGATCGAGCCTTTGTGGAGTTTTTTTTTTTTTTTCTGGCATAGACTAAAAGGGGAAAAGACAAAACAGGCAAGCAAGGGGAAAGCAAAGATTGTAAACTGTGCTTGTATATGCAGAAGCATAAAACTCTGTATGTGTGTGTGTGTGTGTGTGTGTGTGTGTGTGTGTGTGTGAATACTGAGTAAGTGCTGTGTTTTAGTATTCATAGCCCCAGCTAAGCGCTGTCCCTGAGCTGGGGATGTCACTCCTGTCTAGAACTCAGGCCAGCTGCAAAGCGAATCCCAGAGTCTCTTCATCACAAACGCACACAAACATACACACACAAACACAAATACACACACACACACACACACACACACACACACACACACACACACACACACACAGTAAACGAGTACATACTCGGAAATGCAGTTGCTGATGCAGTTTAGACTCAGACACCATTCTCATCAATATACATATGAGGCATTAAACATAAAACAGACACACATCCTACCGTATCACATATTCTGCATATAAAACAGACACACAGTCACACACAAACTGACAGACAGACAGACAGACAGACAGACATGTGTACACACACACACACACACACACGCCAAAACAACTAAAGTCTGCTGGCTAGCTCTTAATATGCGGGAGGTTTTTGCCTACCACAGCCTACTGTTTAGTTCAGTCCCAGTGTGAGTGTATATTTTAGCGATGCTAATTCGTGTGGTGCTGAAACTGTTCACCTGCCCAGCACTGCACCCAAGGGAGCCACATGCCACCTGACTGCGGATGTCTTTGTCCGCCTCTCCCTCTCTGCATAGAGGTCTATTACAACTCTGCTATAATAGAAACTCTATCACAAATCTGCTTTTGCTCTACATTTCTGAACCATTATCTAATATTCTGGGTCCCAAAACTTCTGCAAAAGTTTGCCAGGACGGCTGATGCACCGTGTCTGCCACTACTTATCTTATGGCACTGTTCTCAGAACAGCTCCTTACTCTTCCTTCAGTGTGATTGTTCCTCTGTGATCGCTTATTGACTGGTGCACTGGGAGGCATATTAACTATAACCATCACCACCACAGTATATAAATAGCCTTTATCCACTCTGTGTGAATTCATGTCATTTGATCATGCACTCTGTCCCTCGCCTACTGATTTATTCATTCACAGACTCACACATTTTGTTTTTTATCTTCCCTTAGTCACACACACACACACACACACACACACACACACACACACTGACATCTCCATTAATTCACTTTGTTAGTCAAGTATTTACTTGAGTTCCCTTCCCCATCTGCTCACTGGGGTCCCGAAGTCTGTTCCTCTATCCCTCCGTCTCCTCCCTCCATACACCCTCTTCCCTTTCTCCATTTATCTCTCTCCTTCAGTGTCCTCCTTAAGCCCTAAGCACTAAGCCCAGGGCCCTAAGGCCTTTGAGAATTAAGGGGATATTCCAGTGTAAATCGACCCATAGCCCTGTTGTCCCAGGTCACCAAAGTTTTCCACGCCCTCATGAGTTAGCTTTAGCTGCTGATTTGCAATTCCAGTCATGTTGTACCAATTTTTCTCGTTCTTTTTTCTAATGAAAGCACTCTGCGACCTTGAACAACAGGACTAATAGTTCAATATCCCAGGAATATCCCTTTAGTTGAAATGAATCAACCAAAGTCTATGTCAATCCAGTTTAGTCAAGGGAGTTTAGTGTTCTAGGGTTCAGGGCATAGAGTACAGTAGAGGTGTGTGGATAATGGGATTCAGCTTGGGTCTCACTCACCCGCTCCTCCTCGGCCCTCAGGTCCGGCATGGTGCTGACGCAGAGGGTGACGGCGGTGATGGCCACGAACACCACCGACAGGCACGCGAAGATCTTCCCCGGCAGGCCCGAGTGCGGGTTCTCCACCATGTCCCTCAGCTTGCGCATGCAGCACGCCATACGCGTCTCCTCCAGAACCCCCGACCCGCTCCCACCGCCACCGCCGCCGCCACCGCTACTCCCACCTCCTCCTCCTCCTCCTCCTCCGCTGCTCCCCCCAGCCCCACCCCCGCCTCCTCCGCCTCCGCCCCCACCGGAGTGCACCTCCTCGTAGGACTGGGGCGAGGCCAGCTCGGCGGCCTCCTCCTCCTCGCGGCGCAGCTGCTCCTGGTGCTCCTCCTGGCGGATGCGCAGCTTGCGCAGGCAGCACCACTCCAGGCTCTGCTCCTCCACGCCCCAGTAGAGCAGCTCCTCCTGGAAGGAGAGCGCGCACATCTCGCGCAGGAGACGCAGCTTCCCCGCCGCCAGGAACGTCACGATGGAGCGGAAGGCGGCGGGGCTGCGGTCAAAGAAGAACTCGTTGCGGCTCACGTCGTAGTCGTCGCACACGTCCAGCAGCTCCTCGGCGTTGCTGCAGCCGCGCAGCTTGCCCAGGCGCGTCAGCGGGAACTCGTCCAGGGTCGACCACGGGATACGGTAGCGGATGCCGCCCACGTTGATGATGGCGGGCGTGTCGTCGGTGGAGGCCGGTGGCCTGATGTCGGCGGTGGCCGGGGCCATGCTGTCGATCCGCGGGGGCAACAGGGACTCATGTTCGGGCCGAAGCAGCTGCACGCGCTTGTAGAAAACGCCCTTCTTGGCCGTGCTCTCCTGGGGGTTCTCTAGGGGGTTGAAGTGGAAGGTGGTGAACTGGCGTTCGGAGCTGCCGGCCAGGAGGGCCACTTCCTGGTACATCTCCGCAGCTTCACCAGGCGGGCGGGATAGTCCCCGCCCTGTGTGGTCAAAGGTCAGGAGAGGGGACGGACAGCTAGGTCACCCTTCCAGAAGCAGAGATATTCCCTAGGCGACGCAAGGAGCAGAAAAAAGAAAAATTATGACTAAATGAATGTTTAATAAATAAATGGATAAATAAATTCTGATATAACCTAGAAACATAAGAAAAGCAGACAATATCCTGCTGAATATAGCAGGTTGTAAATCCAGAGCATTACAATAAATTTCTCGTGCTAATCTGAAGGAACACAACAGCTGAATTTAAATGTTATTATTTATTCAGGGCAAAATGAATCCAAATCATATCACAGAGACACAGTGGGTGTTGTTATTGCGCACTGCTCAATGATCTCACCTCATGCCAAGCCAACAGTGAATGTCAAAGCTCATGACGACAAGATGATGATAGCCACATCTGTGCATGAATTTACAAAGATTGTTTCTAATGAAACGGAGGACCTACAATACGCCTCCCCGTACTTGTATTTTTCGGTGACCGGAGTTAAAATACCTCTGTTTGTTCAACTATTTGTTGCCATGAGTCTCAAGGCCCTGAAATTTGCATGGAATAAAATCGAGGCCTCATCCGCAATGAAGGGAGGAAGAAAAGTAATTAAGTTGTTTTTCCCTCAAACACACCACTGCATCTCTAAATGAGACACTTTGGCTTAAAACAATAGCTTTAGCAACGGTTCGCTAATCTGAAATAAATACAGCGCAGTTTAAGTGGAGAACACAGAGAAAGCTCATTTGCGCGAGGATCATCGGGGAGAACGGCCGTTCCGGGGGGGGGGATTTCATCGCTCAATAGCCACTGGGCTTCAATCTCGGCAGCAAAGTCAGTGGATTCACACTGCATATGAACCCTCTATAAATGTCTTTATGTTCGCTGAAACATGAGTCAGGGCTCGTTACGGCTCATCAGCTTGTGCCTTGGAGTGGATGTACCAAGGGAACACGGTCCACATTTTTATGGCCCTTTACTTTGTGAAAGTTTTTATATGCTGTTTTGCTGACTACATTACTTTGCTGATCTGCAAGGTGGCTGCTGAAGTTGATATATTTCAATGCCTATTTAGTTGCACCCATTATGTTATAGTTGTTTACATCTCACTTTACTGCCAACACACACCAGAACCATCTTTTCTCATTTCTACTGAAAAAAATAAACTGGTAACACTACCTGTCTACAAGGCCCAACAAGTTAAATCAAAGACCAGCACGAGTCCTTAAGACCATAAGAAACAGCTGGGCCAGCTGACACAGGATCTACCAGGTCTAGACATTCCTAAGATCTGGACTAAGGACAGGGCCTACTGTACGCCAAAGACTTTTATTCATTTGCTGATCCTTTAATTTTTTTTTTTTGCAAAATTCATTGTTCAAATCTTATTATTTCTCTCTGGTTTCTTCTGGGAGAACGGAACTAGCAGATGATTCCAGGAACATCAGGGGAGATGTGTCTGAAGGAACAAATGTATGAAGTTCAGTCCTTTGTGAGAAATGCATTTTGAGATGTAATGGAACCAGGTACCCAATGGCATATCTCAACCATTTATTTTCTCGAAAGTAACATTTTTCTGCTAAACCAGACAACGTGAGAGTGAAGTCAAGTCTTAGCACGATAGTCACGTCTAGAGTGATTTTAAATACATGCCAGTGAACATTGTGAACTGGAATCAAAAGACATTCAAAGATGATCTAAAATACCTCCAAGGAATGTCACAATCAGAGTCTCCTTGCCGATGAATGATTCATTTAAAGCACTCATGAGATCACACAGCAAGCTCAATGAGCTGCGATGAAGCCAGCAGCAGATATCGAACTCTGTGGGGGAAAAAGAGGGCCTTCCGTCACAAAAGCACCTATGTGACTTGGGTTGCTCACGGGGGAGACATTGTGGTGATGAGAGAGAGCAATGTGATGGTGCTGGCATGCAGAGCAATGATAACATGTACTGTATACATCTTTATGATGATGACGATGATATGTAATCCTATTTATCTGAGGGTTTTTTAATGTAATAAACTGCCTATTTAGGGATATCCTTGAGTGTTTTTCTCTTTCTCTCTCTCTCTCTCTCTCTCTCTCTTTTTTTTTTTTAGGCTGTCCTTGCCCAACATGTCAGTCCGACCTTTTTCTCTTTTTCATAAAATATTGATTGCTGGGGATTCAGAATCCATTATGGGAGAGCAACTGGTGCAAGGCTTGCGCTAACAGTCATCAACAGCAGTTGGAGCTGGCCGCCGGCACGAGCCAAAAAGCCAGCGCTAATGGCAAGAGATGACAGACCAACAGCAACAAGAGCCAAACCCTCGCATGTGGGAACATCATTTTGCCTTGAGTGCAATTTACTGCTGTGGCACAGCAGTCAGAGAGAGAGAGAGAGAGAGAGAGAGAGAGAGAGAGAGAGAGAGAGAGAGAGAGAGATCAGGTAGTAAAAGGAATGATTCCATCTATTCCATCTGATGTATTGGCCATTGTACAGGAAAAGACTTTTTTGTCTCCAAAGCCTTGAAGCCATTTATTGAAGTTAGACATGGGCCTTGCACTGGGTGGGTCTTGACTAATTTAGTGTAGTGTGCTGTAGTTGGAATCAACTATCAGCTAAGCTGGCTAAATGAATGTGGAAAAATGTGTTCATTCTTTTTCGGTTTGGTTTCAGATTTGCATCATTAACCGTGCATAAATGAGACTTGCAAACCCCTCATTAGGGTTATTAGGTCTTCATCTAAGACAGTCTGAAAATATGTGTTTAATATGAGTTTAGTGCAGACTCACTATCAGTGAGAGAAATATTGTTATAGTTGCAGTGTTTTTAGTGGCCTAAAGGGGCAATGACACTAAAATCATGTTAACACTCACAGATTACTTACTAATATTTACAGTGATTACAACAAGAGAAGACCAGAGTCAGAGGAGAAGAGAGCTCAGTGTCAGTAAGTACGGTAAAGCTGCCATCTCTGTCTTACGTCATCATGGCCGTGTCTTAGGGCTCCTGTCCAAATCCATGGGTCTCAAGCACATCTTATCTCTGCCCTTTGAGAGCCACAGCTCATCCTACATCCTTCCCACTCAAGATGGACAAAAGTGAGACAAATCAAATCTCTATGTCTCTATGTCTGATATCAGAATGGCATCAGTGATGTGATAAGGACAACACACTTCATGAAGACCATTCTTTTACAAAGAATTAATGCACAGTATGTAGTTTAAACCCACAGGTTGGAGTAGTTAGCCAAGAAAGATGCACCCTAGAGGTACCTGTAGCAATAGCTTTTTTCAGTGGGTACATCTAGTGTAGCCATGCACCATTGGGGCCTCAGTTTGGTCTAAGACCAATACTTTCTCTTTATCACAATACAGTACTTAATGTTTGTAGAATGTCATTGGACGGTGAAAACCCATTGGCACGATGAATACAGAGCTGTGATGGTGCAAATCAAAGTGGTCAGGGAACAGCGGTCGTTGGAACTGGCGTTGGCATCAGCTCAACTCAACTCAACTCATCAACTCAACTTGGACTGATTGTTCAAAGCAATATCCAGTTTTAAAAGACAGATTCCGCTCCTAGGCTTGAACCTGGACGAAATGATCGTGGTCAGGTTTTGATATTATAGTTTGGCTTGTCAGGCTATGAAGTGTTGATAAGTTCAACTTGCAGAATGGCGAATGAAAGGTTTTTGAATGACAGCAATGAGATCAGAGGGACACTGAGGCTGCACAATGCTTTTCCACAGGAACATGGAACGCACCACACACGCAATAACATACAAGCACACACACACACACACTGCTGTGGGTCCTATGTGCTGCAACAGCATGTGTAGTTTTGCAGCGCGAGTATTGTAAGATCAGTGCATATGCTGATCACGTGACATGGCTCTGTGTCTGATCCTGCTCTTCACACATCCCTGAGCTGTAGCCATTATCAAAATGCTGAGACTGAGGATGCAACACTATTGTAACATGTAAGACCCAACCAAGCTATTGTATTTGCCTTTAAAGCTTTCAATGTGTTTATTATAAAGGCTATATGTTTATATTTATGCTTATGTTTATGTATGTTTATGTATTCTAAAGGCTATATGTATATTTTAGAGGTTCTTGGCAGACAACAGTGCACTCAATTTCCATCAAATGGAGTAAAACCCCGTTGAAGTGAAGAAGAGCAAAGTGTGTGTTATGTTTAAAGTGCATTCATACTAAAAGCTACTAAAACACCAAGATCTACAAAAAAAATACTTTTACTGAAGAGAATAAGTAAAACTAAAAAAAAATACTGCTAAAATAGGTGTGCTCACTCCTGTTGCTCTAACCGCTTGTGACATGGCCACTGACATCTCATTTACAGCGGAAATGCGTCATAGTTCATTTGCATAAAATTTTTAGTTTTTAACTTCTTTAAGTCACTCTAGTCGCCCAAGTGTCGCTCGCCACTTTTGTTGCTCTTGACACTCTTGTCCAAACAAAGTGAATACCTTCAGGCGATTTTACAGCTTTAGTTGCTTTTGGGTATGAACACATGGTAAAATATTATGGTCTGGCCATGCCTTCCAATGCTTTGAGCTCGTTGTTTCACATGCCATTTTTACTGGATCCAATCAGAGTACAGAGAGGGCTGATCCAATCTTTCTAAACCTAAACACCTCTAGCAAACAATCGCTTCTCACCACTGAATGGCCAGACCCTCAGTATAAAACAAAGTGTAGAACGAGGAGTTGGTTTTATTACGAATATTACGGCTTGGCATGACAACCCCTGTGAACCACTCTCCAGAGTGTATACATAGTCATGACATTGATTAATGACACCAATGGCTTCCTCACTTCGGTGTTAATACAATGATGATGAGAGACAGATGTGATGTTGCTGCGGGAGTCAATCCTGGTGCGGGCCATGCAGGGAAGGGAATATGGCCGTGTACTGTACTCCAAACAGGTTGAGAGTTGATGATACTGCCAGAAAGGAACAGCTCTTCAAGATTACTGAGATGACACACGAGAGCGAGCATATAAAAGATCATGGCCGTTTTTTAAAAGCCCCTTGGGCTATTAGGCTTTTATAAGGCTTAAAGAGGGAATTTACAAGCATTACCAACAAACCATGCCAAAGATGCACAACAGAACTGAGTGTAAGTCATCCAATTTGGCAGGATTTGACTCCAGGTCCGGAAGGTTCTGAGCATTTTACGCATGGCAGCCTCTTAATGGAATTCCACTCTCGGCTTTGCATTGTGACCTCGTTTTTAAAATAACAACTTCCACTCACACTTCAAAACTTTTACACTTCCAACGAGCCGGGGCGATTTAACAAACTTAAATTCCCGAATTAATGCTCTGATTATGATGGAAGGCTCCGCAGGTAATGAAACTGGAATGCAGCTGAGGGAAAGTGAATGGGGGCTCACGTCCGCTCAAATTGGCTTCCTCCGGCCTCGTTCTTTACCAGGCATAATCATAAACTATTAGGCAAGTCGTTCACAAAGCAATTACCTCTGGCCAACCAGAGGAGCCATAAACACCGGAGCCTACTTCTGCACTAAAAAAAGACACGTTGAGAGCGACATGCCCTCAATTCCCTTCGCTGTCGGTTCGGAAAACTTCTTGTATTAAAGCTCTGATAGGGGGCCGTTCACACAGCTGCTGGCACCTTTCAGGAGCACCTGAACCCCATATACTGTAGTGCCAAAAGTGTGGAGTTCATGGATGCAGCTCTGTACTGTATCATAACTGAGCGGAATCCCAGGATGGAGAGGAGAGGACTGACTGCACACTGCTGATGTTCGGGTAAAATATCATCTGTTGCAAAAAACTTCATATGAGCAGAAGTTTGTAGTAGTGAAACAGATGGTTGTGTCATTACGATTTCACCCACGATAGCGGCTGAATCATTGCAGTCTCGCTCGTAACTACGTGTAGCCTGGCCACGGTAAGTGCATTTATTGTAGTCTGGAAACACGCAGTTCAGTCTGATTTGACTGAGGTCAGGCACCAATCAAAGTGATATTTGTGCCTGATCAGAGTCAATCAAAACAGGTAGAAGGAAAGCAATTACTGAACTCCACTCTACTGAACCAATATTAGTCTGATGTACTTTAGCCCTAGAAAGAGACATAGAAATTGTGACCAGACTTCAATTAATTTCTCCCCACTGCTAACACAGACCTTGTCTGTCTCCCTGAGCAGTACTGCCTACTGCAGTACCATGACAAACTATCAGAATGTTCCTCTCATTTCCAGGCAATAATCCAAGCAAAACGGATGACGTTTCTTAATTTTCTGTGTAGATTGAAATACATTGCTTGCTTTTTGTAAATAATACCCATAATAATGCTATGATTATAAAGATGATCGCAAATTCCACACAATACTACATCAGAAAACAAAGCTGATTAGAGTGCTCTATAAAACAGTTGACTGGGGGTCAGTGAGGGCTGCTCAGAGCCAGGCTGAGAGTGGCTCTGGGTAAACAGCAAAAGGGGACTGGGAAGATGGATGGAAATGAGATTGTCTGTGGAGCGTCTCCTGGGGATGAAAACAAGGTGACATCTGTGGCAACCCTGGCTAAAGCTGTGTTCACCAAACAGCTCCAGTGACCTTTCTGTGTGTCTGTGGTGACAGACGTCTAATGATGTGGTCTGTGGTGACTCAGCAGATTGACTTTTCATGTCACGCTGGGAAGATGTGCTGCGCTTCTGACACATCCTAGCCTTGCTTGACATTTTGCTGTTTTGAAAGCGACCTCAACGGACCTTGCATGGCTTATGTGGCTGCGTACTGCTGGTGTGTGTGTGTGTGTGTGTGTGTGTGTGTGTGTGTGTTTTAACAAATTGCATGCTAATTAACTAAATAATGTCTTGTGTAAAATCCTCTTGCAGCCATAATCATGCTGAATGGGCTTGTGATAAAAGTGCAATGAACTTGATCATTCTAGTGCCTGCGATATCATGTAGGCTAGCAATATTCATAATGGGAATGACTTGAATATAGAAGTGATGTTTAGATATAGAGTTGGTGGGGGGGCGAAGGAGATATGTATTTCAGAATCAGCTCATGCATAAAAAGCTGAGGGCTATAAGGAAAAGATCTGGTGAATAGATTACTTTCAAACTTAACTGAATCTCTCTAATACTGAACGTAAAAGGTTTGGCACTTGTACAGAATAGCAAATCTCATGAACTGGTGAAGAGAGGACAGGACTACAGGGTCCACTGGGTCTGTGACTGAGGCTAGAAGGGTGAACTGTAACTGAAATTTGATGAAGAGTCCCAAGAGAAACAGTCCAGCAGACACAATCAAAACACACACGCTGAATGCTTGTCCAGAGACTAGACTACTGGTTCACTGCAATGGCTCACATGGGATGTGGCTAATGTCCAAGGGCACAGATGCTTTTAGCTAGACTACAAACAGACTCCACACAGGTACTGTTTGTGCTGGTGTGTGACTGACCCCTACCCCTCTATGATGGTTTGCTATTCCATCACTGCACCTGAAAGAATTAATATTCTCCTGCAATAACTCTGTAGATAATTCTGTTCATTTCCAGTTCTTGGGGTCTAGCCATTCACTATTAGCACATGTTTATTTTAGAACTAAATAGAGTTTACATTTAATGCAGGGTCTTCATTGTGACATGAAAAAAACAACACTAAGGTATAGGCACAAAACATAGGCGACACGCACAAGTTCAGGCACAAGTTCGGACTGGAACGGTAGCCTACTACAATCTTTTCAGGAGTCTATATTTCCTTTTCCCCAAGACTTTTGTCTGATGTTACATCACCACACACAAGCTGATGCTGTTAGTGCGAAATAGTCTATTGACAGAAGTGTAAACATCCTCATGGTCGACCAACATCTGTGTGCGCAACATGCGTCTGATTGAAAATGTAATCTCCATAAATCGGTTATCTAAAATAACAGGCTACTCTTACTCAAGGGTAATGTTAGCAGAAGTGCATATTATATTTTGCATTCTATGTACCAATATGTGATTTTAAGAAATACAGAACTACCCGTAGAATAAATTTGCTTGCCTTGCAAAAAGATTGCCGAACCTACAAATAAAGTCATTTTTATTTCAGCGAACTAAGTAAAACGGCACATTTACACAATTTACAGAGCAAGAAAAAGAACATAGCAAGGTTTATCGTCCAAATTTATGTACAGGCTAAACAGCCTCTCACAAACAGAAACTGATTGTATTCTTGATTGACTGTATTTTCTAACTTAAGGTCAATTAATCAATCTCAAACTCACCCGCTGTGTCTGGCGAACACCCATTGAGAAGAAACTTCTTTACATGTCGGTGCTCAACATGTCGAAAACGCACAAGATAACAGAGGTGATTCCATCGATCCTACATATCGTTCACGAATCCTCATCACTCCAATCAGGTGAGAAGAGCCTATCTTTACTCCGCAGGTTTCTTCCATCCAGGCGCAGAGAGGGGCGAACCAGGGAGAGCAAGTTTCACGGTTTACTCAAGTTACGAATCTTCAGCTCAACCGTTGTCGTGGTGAGTCCACCGGCAGAAGCTATAAAAGAATGCAAAGCAAAAAAATCAGCACAACATCCGCTCATAAGAGAGTGATAGAAACAGACGAATTCGATTAGCTCTTACAGCTGACTGAAAGAAGGGTGTAGTCGCGATTTCGTCTCTCTCCTACATCGGAGCCGCGTTCGCAACGCATCCAGCTCAGCTCCCTTGTCAGTTTGCGCAAATTGATTGGACTAGTTGGGCCAGTTTGGTGAAGAAGAGGTTGTTGCACGCGGTCTAACCAAATGTTAAGGACATGGGGAAACAGAGAGAGAGACAGCTACTCTGAAACGTGAACATTTATAAATTTCAAATATAGGCTAGGATATTTATGTTTTTTTTTTTTTTTTTTTCAAAAATGGCCCACTCAGACTGAACGCTTGACTTAGATGTTAAAATGACATTGAAATTAAAGACTAAAAGTGACCAAAATTACTATCTTTGATGTACATTTTCGTTATTTCTGTGCTGTATTTCTGTACTGTATTTTTCACTGACACGATGTTCACATAATGCTGACGTTAGCATGAAGAAATTCGACACATTCAAACTGACACACTGTCTGGTAAAAAGCATCGCATCAATAAGCCCATCATGATCATTCGACCACTGAGCGCTTCTTCCCGCTGGAGGGAGCCCAACTTAGGCTTAGGCTATTTCGGCTGGTCAGTACTCAACACAAGGGAGGTTGACGTAAAGGTCTTGATGTGTTATTGTCTTGTGTTATTATGACAAGATTGCATTCAGGTAAATAAGCAGTTTTGCAAAGCTCAGGCTCTCCACGGTGAGATATAGGGAACTGAACTATAGGGCAAGAATTCATTTGATCATGCAGTCAGAGTGAGTTTGCAATGATAGGCTCACAGTTATGACATGCAGGAGATACAACATCTGCAAGGTTGACTGTCATCATTAGGCAAGCACATGCAGTAGCTGCTACAGAAGTCACTGATTTCATCAGATAGAATTTGACCCATGG
This sequence comes from Sardinella tawilis, assembly GCA_030264315.1. Classification (NCBI taxonomy): domain Eukaryota; kingdom Metazoa; phylum Chordata; class Actinopteri; order Clupeiformes; family Clupeidae; genus Sardinella; species Sardinella tawilis. The sequence goes on from JASCQY010000068.1 coordinate 2,365,272, forward strand.
ACCTCTTTGTCACTTGACATTGTAAAAACACATTATGAGATACAGTAGGATAAAGATATCAATTGTAAGAGGTAAGTTAGTAAATTATAGCCTATTTAAGAAGCACAGTGGAGCGCTTGAAGTGCTGCACAAAAACAGATTTTAAAAATTGGGAGCTATTACCAATGAGTTAATAAATGTTGCCGTAAAGATGTCATAATAAGACGCTGTAGCCTAATTGGTGACTCTGCAGTTAAACTGTTTAATTTGAAATAAATCCATCACTGTTAACACCACAGGATTTCATTTTGATATCTCACACTGTCAGAAAGGGGATCTTTGACCTTATTTAGAAATGAATTGAGAGACTGCCTGAAGACATTCTCTATGATGGAGGAAAACATTTTAATCCATATTTAAACTGCACTGGCTTTTATTGGGAAATCAAGTACAGTGCAATAGGAACCAACACAAACTAAACCAGTGGTTCTCAAACATTTTCAGTCATTCCCCACTTTGGAAGAGAGAGAATTTTCGCGCCCCACTTGTCCCTCAGACACAAAAAATGATGGCAAAATAGGCCCAATATGTTCATGTTTTGGTGTTTTGGTTTATAAATAATTTGTCTCTTATAATGAAATATTTAATCATATAGGCCATACTGTAATACTGTAAAAATACTGCTACTGTATATGCAGTACAACACAATACAGTGCAGTTTTTGTGTAGTATTTTGTCCAAATTTTATTAATTATTACCTAACGCGGTCAGTTTCAGAGAAACCTTTTGCGCCCCACCTGTCATATGTCCACGCCCCACACTTTGAGAAGCACTGAACTAAACATAAGTTTTTATGTGGTCTAAACCTGTGTAGCAAGTCCAGACAAGGGAATTGTGCAGGTTGCAAAATGACCAAACTGGACCTCTAAAACAACAAAGTCGGCAGGTATGCAGTTTGTGGATAAAAATAAGACATCAGAAAGGTTCCTCCATCCGATGCAGCTGGCTGGTGGCGGGGGTCATAGCAGAGCTATCGATTAAGTAATTTCTAGTGCGCTAAGAGGAGATGCAATTAATCAGGCCGATCCGACGGAATCTTTAGGGAATGAGCGTTCCTATTGACGCGCCTGTGTCTCTGTGACACACTGTGCTGACGCCATGACTGAGGAGCCACCCGGAGCCATTCGTCTTGTGCTCTGCCTGCATGTGTGATGGGAAGACCTGCAGAGAGGTAGAGTCAGGTGAGGATGTACTGTAGGTACATGTGGACGTGTATGTGTGTGTGTGTGTGTGTGTGTGTGTGTGTGTGTGTGTGTGTGTGTGTGTGTGTGCGTGTGTGTGTGGCTGTTACTGTACGTGGGTGATGTTGAAACATTTCACGCACCATGGCTTGTGTTCTGTTGTGTAATTACTGTTGTCATAGGCATATGGTACACAGCGTGTCTCACCCCACCTTACTCACTGACAAAGGAGAAAGAAACCAACAGAAACACTCACACACACACACACACACACAGAGGGAAAAAAGACTCATAATAATTCTGTGAAAAATGTGTTTGAACTGTACCAAATGCACTGATTTAGTGGCCATACTAAATTATAAATAACCCGGGGAGAGAGAGAGAGGGGGAGGGAGAAAGAGAGAGAGAGAGAATGAATGGATGGATGGAGGGAGAAAAGGAATGGAGCAGATATGTGGTGACTGGACACAGACACTCAGAGACGTTGTTGTTTATTAGCTGCCGCTGTGAAGGGATGATTGACAGTCAGCTGTCTCACAAGAGAGACATATTAGAATGGAAGGTCCTGGGGTACCAGTGTAACTGAGTTCAGCACTGGACACACACACACTCAAAAACACTCTCTCTCTCTCTCTGACACACACACACACACACACAAAAAAAAATTCTGCTGTTTTTGACCTAGATGTGTGTGTGTGTGTGTGTGTGTTTGTCTCCACTGTGTGCATAGCTGTGTGACGGAGTCATGGCTGACTCATCCTAGAGGGATGTCACACACTGTTGTGTGTGTGTGTGTGTGTGCGCGCGCGTGAGTGTGTGTGTGATCTCACATTGTTGTAAATGTTTTTGTGTGTGTGTGTGTGTGTGTGTGTGTGTGTGTGTGTGTGTGTCTGTATGATGCTGAGATGAAAAGAAATATGAACATCGGTCACATCACGTGGACACACACATTCAAATAACACACAGATACACAAACATATACCGAACACAGTGTGTCTTTTCTGTCATATACAGTATATACACACAGCCATACACAAACAGACACAGACATACACACACACACACACACACACACACACACCTGTGAGTTGTCTTCCAGCCTCTCTGTGAGCACACACTGAATCTTAAATGTCAACTCCCCTGTAAAGTTGGTTCGCAAAGCTCATTGACATTTTTTAACCCCCCCCCCCCCTCCAACCACCCACCCCCCCAACCCCAGTCATACTGAATGGAACAAGTGACAAAGCACAGCACTAAGTGTTGTCAGCAGTCTAGAGGAGCACGGACATCGGGTTACAGATCTTGGATACAATCGAGCTATTAATCCTTCTATCATTTTCTCTAATTGAAAAGCACACCCCCACACTCTTCTGTACAGAAAAGCAATCGGAAAACCTATTTTCTACTCTTTTTTTTTCTCAATGTGACAAACAAGAAATTTTGCCTCCATTCAATGAGTTCACATTTATCATGGTTTGGTACATAGCAATGTTTCACCCACATTACTAAATGGCTTTCCTCGTCAGCACATTTCATAATTGACAAAGCATCTGCTTCAAGTCTGTGCAGTATTTGGAAACTTTTTAAACAGATCACCTGTTCCAAATAAAAACTAGTCAGCACAAAAAGGCTGGCTCTGGATTCTGTTTGGTGTCAGATGGAATGAGGAAAAGTGCATTATGCCTGACAAGAGTTACAATCTGGAGCAGAATGAAGGTGCCAACAAACAGAGGAATTACTGAGCGCCCACTGCTGTGTCAGGCCCTCGGGAACATTATGAAGTCTGATTATTCTACAAGCGCACGTAACACACACACACACACACACACACACACACACACACACACACACACACACACACACACACACACACACACAC
>JASCQY010000068.1:2368470-2379904 GCA_030264315.1 Sardinella tawilis
ACACACACACACACACACACACACACACACACACACACAGACAGACACACACACACACACACACACACACACAGACAGACACACACACACACACACACACACACACACACAAAAGCAAGAGAGCAATATTGGTTGAAAGGCATCATGTTGCAGTTCCAGTAGCCTAGGCGGTTTCATTCAGGCCCAGTGGAAGGGAAGTGCTGGGAGAGGCTGAGTAAATAACCCCACGCCTGCAGATCCATCCACTCTACTGTAATGGATTCTTCACATATACACACACTGCAATAATTGATTTCTTGTTGTGGTCACAAGTCTGCCTCCAAAACATAATTATTTGTGTGCAAAAAATGTCACATCAGCTTAAATTTCTACGAAGAAACCTGGATGTTGTGTCAGAGACATGGAAGAGAATCTGTGTTCAGGCTAGCTCCATCAAAACTAGCAGGGCCGTATACATTTAACTGCGCTGTTTTTTTTTTTACACACAGTATCCAAATTCATGTCCAATTTGTACATAACCAACAATACTCTATTGCCACCTCTTGTGAAAGACCCCCGCACACACACACACAAACATATATGCACACATACTGTATACAGACATGCACACACACGCTGCACACACACACACACACACACACACACACACATCAGTATCCAACAGTAAAGCCACTGTTTCGAACACTCATCCACGAGTTATACCGACACTCAGAAGAAGTACCTGCTACCTAGAGGATTGCATTGGGGTTCTTGCTTACAGTACTGTAGGTGCTTCAGCTTGTATTTGGCAGCAAGACTTTGTGGCCTTCATGCTAGTCTACCGTGAAGTTAAATAAACCGAGGGCGGCCACAAACCAAAGTAATGGGCTTCTCTAAGGTCATGTGCGGTCATTCAAGACCTCCATCGTAACTCAAAACATTTAAGTGGAGCCATTAGTTGTTTTCACCGATTTGCTTTTTCAAAAACGGCCCATTTCTCTGCAGGAGCCTAGGGACATTTGTATTTGTGCTGCTTGAATCGTTTGCGCTTGTGCTGCTTGCTATTTTCTAAAGCATTGCCCTTGCATACCATCATATTAGCACGGCTTCATTTCGATAAGGTTACAGCGCCGCTGGCATGGGATTAAGATGCGCCGATGATCGCGCTCCGTGTCGCTGTTTGGACCCTGTCTGACACCATCAAAGGCAGATGCTAAAGCGAGCGATGTAAAACAAAAAGCCTCGCATGATCCCTGCTGAGAGCAATCAAGCTGTAAATGTGAACAAGTGTGTGTCCTTCGCTCGAGTGGGCCCCCCTCTTTCACTCTCTCTCTTTCTCTCTCTCTCTCAAGCTCCCTCTTGGGGCTTTGATTTCTCAGTCCTCAAGCGTAGGACACCGTAAATGTCATGCTGTGCTACTGTAGGCCTATACAGTATATGCCGGATGATTGGTCAACAGAGCCTGTGTGGCTGTAACCGAGTGTCTGTTGTGTCCATTAAGCAAATGAGACGCTCCACTCCGACAGCGAGCTCCTTTTACTATGGGATTTCAGTTATGTACAGCTAGAATGCTCTGATTTATGGCATGGTCTGATTTATAGAGGAGAGTGAGTGACAGAGAGGGAGAGAGAGAGTGAGCGAGTGAGTGTGTGTGAGAGAGAGAGATTCCAAAGAGAGAGTGAGAGAGAGGTAGTGTAGACTTGCTGTAACTTCCAGAGAGTAAAGAAACTGAATACAGCACTCCTCTTCAAACAAATGTTTGGATGGACAAGCAAAGGTGAGGGATCTCTACCTGATGGAGCAGCATGCACAGGGTTCCATTTGATGGTCAAATAACCAGGGGACAGAAGACCACTTCAAAAGGAACAGACATGAATGGAGGCCCTCACAGTGTGTGTGTGTGTGTGTGTGTGTGTGTTTGCAGTGGTCACTCTGGGAGTGCTATAGCGTACTGTAGAGCACAGGGAGAGAACATTTCAGAATAGACAACAGGGGGGAAATGAAACCAAGCCTGGGGCTCTTTGGTTGGCCTGGAAGACAGACAGAAAGAAAGAAAAAAAGAAAAATAGAAAGACAGAGAGAGAGAGAGAGAACACTCCAGTGTCACATTCTACAGTATAAGAGCTAGTGTACTTGAGTGAAATGCATAAAAGACCTACTGTAGAGGCCAGCACTGAACAAGGAAAAGAAATGATGACATTCTGCCATCATGGTGATGGTACGATGGCAAAACTCTATTGAATGGCAGCAAATGTGAGATGCTTACATTAGCCTTAAATGTAAAAATATGAGATGCTTACAGTACACTTAAATGCGCTGATCCCATTTGGCGTCTCGACCTTTGCGGAAACATTGACCACCTCATCATGACTTTTCCCTCGGAGAGACTTTGTTAATAGGCCATGAATCTTGCTTAACCGAATTTCATTCAAAGGGTGATTTCATAAAGGTTACACTTTTCATACAAACTATCCAACACTCTCGCCGTATACCAATGACATCCATCCCCATAAGTGGGTTATCTAAACCAATTCGCCCCACATAATGCCCACTGAGGCCATGGAATGAACCCGCATCAATCTTGATAAGCTGTTCCTACAGCTGCCCAAGTGTCCCAGCAGCCTCTTTCAGCCGGATGGCCCATTCTGTTGGCTTGGAGAGGATTGGACACAATGCGTTTGGGGGGGGGGGGGGGTAACACACACTTGTGTGTGTGTGTGTGTGTGTGTGGAGTGGGGGGGGGGGGGGGTTATAGGACATTCATATTTTGTGCAGCCTCAGACAGGGTTAGATGGAGTGGATGCCGGTGAAGTATGGTCATAATCTCCTCAGCTCTGACAGGATGGAAAGGTCCGGAACGAGACTGATAGGGGCGATTGAAAGGGAGACAGACTACCGTGAAGCCCTTGTCTCATCTTCAGTGTCGCGGTAACCTTGCCTGCCCATTTTGATACGCAGTTCGGAGAAAGACGACGGCAGCAGACTCGTTTTCACGGTGATACAGTATTATTACACCTATAACTCCCATTTGCACTGCCCGCACGGTGGGCCACTTCTCCGGCAAAGAGGATTGGTCTTATCGGAAAATATCACGGCAAAAGGACATGGATGTCCGGGATACGGGAAGACTCAGCGGTGTGTACGGCAGGATAAGAATCTCCGTTCACACACTCCCCTCTTTATCTCCCACCACAGGTCTTTGATTTAGGGAGCAGCTAGCCTGTTAGCCGCCTGCGCAAATCACACATCAATTACTCCATGTGATAAGGGACAGGAATATGTAGAGACTGAAGGCAGAAAAAAGATGTCCTTCAAGAAATCGAAAGAGCAAAAATGACAACCCAGTGTGAAATGCTGTTCATTAATATGGATTTCATGGTGTCTTGTACCATTTATGGTTGATAAAACTGTCAAAAAGGAACAAACAAAGTAAAACGGGTCACGGTTTGAAATACTTAAGGACTACAAACCAAGCCTTTCTCCACACACAACACTGAAGAGCCAAATACCAAACGCTATCTTGTCTTAGCTTGAAGACAACCAAGGGCATTTAGGTGACAGATTAGAATAGGGGCCATAAAAAGATATATGTCTACACTGAAATGTGCAGGCAAACTGTCTTGCACGCACACACACACACACACACACACACACACACAAACACACAAACACACACACCCCTCGGCAGCTGAATGTGTCTCTCTCCGATAAAGCCATCAGATGGCTAGATTGCTCCAGACGCGATAGGCCACTCTGCTGGCATTCGTTTCAGCGGCGTTGACGCCTCTTGCTGGCAGAGCTAATGCCAGTGAGTGTCTTCCCCCCGCTGGTGAGCCGCCGAGCGGGGACGTTCCTCTCCCCTTCCCCTCCCTTCTCTGCCTGGGCCACCTCCGGCAGGAAAGGGCACGGCTGTCTCGGCGAGCTGTCGTCCTGAGTAGGCTAAGCGAGCGGGAGAAGGGAAAGTGACTCCCTGCCCGCTGAGTTCATTTCAGCAGCCCCCGGGGCCACGGTGAGAGTTTGACGCCATCCTGCTGAGCACAGCCCATCCCTGTCATTCAGGGGTGAAGACACCAGTCACAGGCCTGGAGGCTGTCGCTAACTTCACAGATGCTGGTGGTAGGGGATTTAAAAGGAGATTTGCAGTACATCTCATGCACAAAAATACAGCGATAGAAAAATAGCTGAAGGCAAACACAATAAACTGATGCTGTGAGTTGATGAAATAGAAGTAATATTGTCTATAATCAAAATGTAATTTCAGTGGCAAGTCCAAGGGAGCTAAAAATCTGACACAATAATATTACCCTCTTTCTTGACGAGACATGCTATCTCCGCATCCTAAATCTCTATAAAATATGCCCATGACAACAGAGGCTAACACAATATAAATGCTATGTGGGTTGGGAGATGATAAACACCCTCTAAAGTGTTCAACACAAAATATGCTTGTGGAGAACAGACTCCATTGGAAATATTTTGGTGCAAGCTGTAGATAACACTGATGAGACGATTCATTCTCTTGTGTAGCAGGGTAGAACCAAAGATTATAGAACACGGAATTGAACGGACGTTGGTTCCTCTCGCTCCGCTTTTAGCCTCTCTGGTAGAACTGGTGACTCCACGTCTCCCAGAACATTCGGCACTGAGCATTAAGGGAGAAAAACGAGAACCGCTGCTCTAGAACTATGAGTACGCGTAGTCGTCAGTGCAATTTAGACACACACTGAAAAGCGAATCATGTTTTCAAACTCCGAGGCTGGATGCAGTTAAAGCTTTTACATGACTCAGTGTTTCAGAGAAGAGAGCAATTTCCTGCTGAGACGAAAAAAAAGGAAAGAGGATGAGAGAGAGAGAAGGAAAGATAATGCAAGAATCTCAAATGCCCTCCCTTTTCAGAAAACAGTCCATCTGATGCAGTTCAAATGAGGACTGGAAAATGAAATGAAGCAAACTAACGTGCTTAATAGGAGAACACTCATCAGTGGAATGAGGTTGTGCAAATGAGGATGACGAGGCTTCAGTCTCAAATAATGTATTTATCCTTCAAACACATCCAATGGGGCTTGAGAGATAGAGAGAGAGTGCAAAAATGGTTGTACTGCTATGAACTACTGTCCCAAGACTTTTTAAAAATTGGTGCGATTTGACAACTCTCACCAACTGGGGAAAACCTTATTACTGTATCACTCTCCTATTGGCTGGTGGTGACATCATGAAAGAAATCCATTTCCTGGAATCGTTTTGCACTCGAGTCTTAAAAGCTCTGCTTACCAGAACCACTATAAACCACCACTGTTATAGCGATGCTTTGACAAACACTTCCAAGAATTCATCATCATTTTTGAAACCATCACTGGCAGAATCCAGCTTAGCTCCTCCAAAAGTAAAAAAAACAAAACAAAACAAAAACAAAAACCTAACATCTTGCAGAATTACCTGTCACCAGGGAAAAGGAAATTGGCCAAGCTCTCACTTATTTTATTAATTTACCAAGAGATTCAATCTGACAATGGCGCTGGAGAGGTGTGAGGGGCGGATGGCAAGGAGAGGGCCAGCTGTATTGAGCCGTGATGGTGACACTGGCCAGATCCAAATACGCCAAGAGCTCCGCTCCCATTTTTCATCTTCTGATGGCTAAGGAACAAAGCTCGGGGTTGTGTGTGTGTGTGTGTGTGTGGGGGGGGGGGGGTAATTTTGTGCCCCTCTGATCTCGGAGGCCCACTTCAAAAAGGAACAGCAAGGCTACAGTGTAAAACCTTTCAAAAGCAGCATTAGTGAGCTGCATGAGAAAGAGAGGAAGAGAGAGAGAGAAACAAGAAAAGAGAGAGAGAGAGAGAGAGAGAGAGAGAGAGAGAAACACACCGGCATCTTGTCAAGCTGACCTAGTTATTATCAAAGCTAAATACATTAGCGGAATTATAGTGCTTTGAAACGCTGCTGCTGCCACCACTGAAACAGCTGGCTATTTTCGGCACTTCGGCTGGGCACACTCGGTGCGCCAATCTTGAAAGTGTCTGCGCTTTACAGAGACAGCAGCAGCAGCGAACTCCCTTTTATTTTATTATTTCAGAGTGGACCGAGAACATTATCTTCATGAGCAATAAAAGTAAGGTAAGATGACAGTAAGGCGCCTGATCGGAGGGGTCTGGGGGGCCCTGGAGCTCAGAGTCCCAGATTCACCAGGACGTGGAGGCTGAGGCGATTGGAGCATCTTGTCATGCATGTGCAAATGAGAGAGAACTCTCCCATCCATCTTCTGTCTGGAGATGGATGGAAGGGTTTAAAGCAGAAGGGGAGAGGGAGAGTGTGTGTGTGTGTGGCGGGGGTGGTGGTGAGCATAGGACAGCAGCTGAACTGATTTATTCCAAATTTCTGCAGTCATCGGAGAATGGCTGACACTGATGTATTGAAGGGCCATGAGCGCAGATCGAGATCCGAGGCCGAAACCTGTGGCAAGGAGACACAGGCCCAGGAGAGAGTGAGGTCTACATGTAGCAAAAGCTGAGCAACGTGAAAAACGAGTGAGTGAGAATGAGAGTGCAAGACAGTGATGGAACGCGTTACCAGTCATCTCCAAATGACAGGGCAAGGCTGGGAGTTTATGTGGCAGTATGCACACAGACTGGACAGCCTAGCAATTCTGGCCTGAATCCAAAGGCTTTCTTTTGAGTTACAGCTTTGGTTATGAGCGATAAAAAGCCAATCATCATCAGCGAGGTCCATATTAAAGGTCACTGGCCTTTTTATCGACCCATGCGTAATCCAATATGGCCCACATCCAGAAACAGGATATCAATCAGCGCCTATTAAATTTTCCACTGATTCGGGAGCTATTTTCGTTTCACCTCGGCACCCTTCCATGTTTTACTTCAACTGTTCCACTGACCTGAGTTCTCATATTATGATGCCTGTGCTGCATCAGCGGCAGATCTGTCTGTTCTGGAATCAGGAGAATTATTCATTAGTGCCTACAAAACCAGACAGATAGACTTATACAAACAGACATGCAGACATAAACATATCTAAATGTTAAACAAAACAAGCACACTGTTTGCCTCATACTCTATTCTTCAGCTAAAAACATTGATGGATACTCACCCAGCTCGGCAGTCTTCCATATCTTTGTAAGGTTTGAAGTCGTGAGGATATTCTGCATCATTTCACACCTCCGTGTTTTGTCTGATGCCTGGAAGAGTGACGCTGTACATCAGGTCGCCTGAGGTGACAGAATATCGCCTCAAAGCCTGCCATCTCTCATGTCCCCACCTGCTTGGCTCGATTACTGGAGATGAAAGGAAACGTCACTTTCTAGAAACGTCAGCATATCAAAGGGACATGGAGCTGTGGAGGAGGAATTCATATAGTCCTTCAGAGTGTAAGACAGCATAAATTCAAATTTTATGTATTTTTGTGGGGAAACTGATTCCATTTTATGACTCTATGTGGTCCCCAGCACCTGGGATCCTGTGATTCAGTGCTTAAGTTGGCGACAAACTGGTCCCTCTCCTCCCCTTACCACTATTCAAAATCTTCTCATCATCACTCCTCCAGACAGCATGGAAACCTGCTTGTAAGCATTTCTCCTGAACATCCCCTCAGCCACAGGAGAGAGTGCAGCTGCTCACCAGTATGTCAAAAAAAGTGTCACTGAAAAGTGTCATTGGTATCAAGACATGCCAGTCAATCTTATCCACCAATCACAAGGTTCAGACCGGAGCCCCACAGATGGTGAGGGAGCTAAGACTAAGGGAATATCAAATCAAATGCCCTCGGCAGACTGATGCGAGATCAGAGGTGAGAATAAAAATCTCTCTGGGACTAGCTCTGGTACTGCCAGCCGTCAGTCAATCTCAGGCCTGACCTTTCTAACGAACCTCAGGGGTTAGAGAGGGCTGCCTTTCATGGGTGAGTAAAAACACACACAAGCGCTTTAAAGCCTTTGGTTTCTCTGAGCGGCACAGAAATAGAGCGATGCATAACTTTTTCTGTCTGCTCAGTCAATGGAGTAATAAAAGTGATTTAATGGAAGCGTGTGGGTAAATCCAGCAAGCCAAAGAGAGCACTAGGCAGATCTTCCAGGATCAATGGCAGACCTCTGGAGACGAAAACCACCCGCTCCTGGCCAGCATGCCTTGTTAAGCCTTTTCTGCCCTCATAGCCTGCAAGAATAGGAGAGATGTAGTTTTCTTTCTTTTTTGCTGTCTTTCTTTCTCCCCCTCCCTGAATCCAGTCCACCAGTGTCAGTTTTCTGTCAATACAGAGAATAGATGTCAATATGCATATAGAATAAGGCAGCAGTTACATTAAAGCAACTGGTCCTTAAGATAGCGGGCCAGAGTTCACCCAAATCCCTCGGGCTAATAACAGAGGACAACAGGAGGGAGCCTTTGACAGATGATTATGACTCTCTTAGTTCACAATCAATCTGGAGCTCATCAGCGTAATTATGAAGGAATAACCCGGACGCTCCGCTCTGCGGTTCGGAGACTGATGGGATTGCGATCACTCTAATTAAAAATGAGCCCTGGATCAATATGGCTAATCAAACAGGATGTCAGAAGACAGGGGCTCGCTTAAGGAGCAAAGGAAAATGCTGACGTGCCAGAAAAGCACAAGGCCCCTGCATAGGCTATGATACCGTACTGTAGGCTAATGTGCAATGCATAGGCTATAATACCGTACTGTAGGCTAATGTGCAATGCATAGGCTATAACACTGTACTGTAGGCTAACGTGCAATTCAGGCTAATAATATCACCGTCTCACAGGTTCCTGAGGCAAACGAACTCTCAGGATATTTGAGGTGGTAAAGTCCCACAGTAAAACACGGGGAAAGGATGCTTAATTCCCAGCCCTCCGTAGGGTGACTCAGGAAATTATATCGGAGGCAGTACAGGTAAAGCTCTCCCAGACAGCTGTGTTCAGAGATCAGTGGCACCCTGTCGGAACAAAAGCAGACGGGATGCTGTGCGGAGAGATCTGACGCAAGCCTTCACTGTCGGGTGGGAGAAAGCACAGAGGAACAGATGCTTATCTTCCACTGACTTCCTGACACTCACCAGGACATCACTTTTATTAAAGATGACGAGATCGTTGGCAAGAAAAATCCAGACACAAGAGACACCATTTTACCCTGGAGAGAAAAAAAGGCTCTTTTTTTTTTTTGTCTGTGCTACTAATGCGGTATTTGCTTGCTTCTTCATCTTAACACCATGGACATGACGAAAACCTACAAACTATAATGTAAGCTTAGAGTAACAACTGTTCATTAATATCCTTGCTTAGATAGATAACCTAGCTGAACTGATGTACTGTAGTACCTCTAATCAATTGATTTCGCTATAGTACTACGCCAGGGCACCCTTCAAAGACACTGATGCCAGATCAGTAGAAAAACAACTGGTCCAATTAGGGGACAGAATGATGGCTGGGAGAGGAGACTCTACGTAAGCACTGAGTCAAAACTGTAGCCTAACACAATAGGACCAACCTAATGACTTACTAATGGCAGCCCAATAATTGAAAGGTCAAACAAAAACGCCAGGATAGATTTCATTTTGGACTGACCTGCTAAGTTTTAGATTTACCAGCCGGTTTGTTAGTTTATCCAAGCTAATGGATGGGTTAAAAATGACAAAATACTACTGAGGGAACCATTACAATATCTGACCTTTCCAGTGTTTGGCAAACCACACATCAAAGACGAGACTTACAAAACAAATCTTTATTTAATGAAATGAATCTTTTTTTCTTCTTCTTTCAGTAAGGTCAAGTATGAAATAGAATGTACAAATATTTTACATCAGTCTTTTCTTTGAAAAATAAAAACAACAACAAAAAACTAAAAATGCAAAGAAAAGGAACACCAAGAACGGGATGAAACACAGAGCTTTCATTACTGACTCCTGTCCACCTGGGAGACTTGAGATAGAGAGGAAAGGGGGAGGCAGAGGGCTTGGGAGCCAACCCCATTTCATGGTGCTACAACTCACCAACTTGCATGTCAGTCTGGTCTGCTAGCCTTGATGACCTTTCAAGCTTCGTTTTCACTGGGAAATTCTCAATCTGAGGAGGCCTCTGTTATTTCTGTCATCAAGCATCTTTTTGAAGAACTGAGCTGAAGCTTGTATCATGACAACAAAATGCAAATAACAAAACCAAGGTTTTTTTTTTTTTTTTTATATTTTGACTGATACAAGTGGTAGCCTACCAAATATTGACTTTAGTTTCTTGGAACTTCTACAATTTCAACAAAGCAAATTTGCCAGTATCTTGGGTTGACAATTTCATATTTAACCTTGCACTAGTTTCTCTAATGTCTACTCAGTCTTGACCGTCCTACAAGCTGTCGGATACAGCACGCACTGTTTCTGACAAGATTTGGGAAACATCAGAGGAATATACGGTTAGCCGCAAAATGATGACTAGATGGCAATTCTGACAATGTTGCAACCATAACATCTACACAGAGTCAAACGGTGAGGAACCGCTTTAGCAGATCCTCTGAGACTCAATCAACCTGTACCTGAGGGGTTAGTCAGAATTCCTACCGCAGAGGCTGCTCCAGTATTTCTCCTTTCTGCCATTTACTACACATTCCACCATATGTCTGCCTACAGGTTGAGATGGTATCAAAGACAAGGCCCAGAGCTCAGCCCACACTGTCTATCTGTCTGTCTGAGAACACCTGCTGCCCTGAGATCTATTTAGTCTGGTCCTGGAACAGGTCAGTTTCTCTCTCATCCTCCTCAGAGCTAAGAAAGTGAAGACGCTGGGCAAAGAGGATCGGACCCTTTAAGAGTGCACCCTTGACATCAGGATCTTTTTCAGGATCTTTAGAGGGCGGGTGCCTTCTGTCATTCCATGGAGAATTTACTTGCTCAAATTCCAAAAGATTGATAGAAAACAGGAAAAAAAAAGAAAACAGAAATGGTGGACAACAAAAATGATAAAAAGATCATACAGGTCACATTCAGGCGTCAAGAAATTTACTGCTGGTAAAGAACAATCGATCCTAAAAAAGAAATTGAAGACAATAAACAGGAAGTCTGTAAAACATGGATTTTTAGCTGCTGGCCCTCAAGGACCTTTTTCCAGGCTCTTTGGCATTTGTGAACCAATTCATTTAATATTCAGCATTTTTTTTTATTGAATTTGTATAAAAGATCATAGGAAAAAAAACTAACTCAGGTAAAAGTTAAACATTTTCAAAATTACCACTTCTATTTTCACCACAGAAACATCTTTAACGTGTTTTGTCAACAGCTTATACAACCCCACCTAAAATATTATGCTATGGAACTATATACTGTACAAACAGAAATTCTTCATTATTATTCATCTGTCATGTTTACACATTGTATGTACGCACTCTGCCTCGCATCCACACACACACACACACACACACACACACACACACACACACACACACACACACACACACACACACACACACA
>JASCQY010000068.1:2390717-2410684 GCA_030264315.1 Sardinella tawilis
CACACACACACACACACACACACACACACACACACACACACACACACACACACACACACACACACAGAGAGAGAGCTTCATATGTCTCTGTCAGTGTAATTACATTACCACAACAAATGTAGCTGCGTCATCGGCTGGCCAGGGCCTTGGCTGGGCTGGGACAGCGGTGAGGGGTTGATGCGAGCTGACAGGCATTAGGCATGCGCCACTTCAAGGCCATTAAATCTGCTGCAGGGCCATGCAGCGGGCCAGGGTATGAGGTGGGCAGGAGGCCTGTCACGCTCACCATGGCTGCTTAGGGCAAAACGAGCCGTGCTCCACCCACTCCCACTCCCATTCCTGCCATTACAGCTGCAAGGGTCGGCTGCACAAACGAGAGGGGGAGGAAGGGAACACAAGGGGAGGCAGAGAAGCAAGAATCAAGTCGTTCCAACGTGATAAACCAGACGAAAGGGACAATTTAACGAGGAAAGAGTTCAACAAGGAGAGAGAGCACTGAATTTACACCTAAAAGAGGGTGTGTGGCCGTTGCCAAGACGACAAGAGTGCTGCTGTCAACACATGCATGCACAGACTTGTTATGGCCGACATGCCTGACTCTTTATGAAGCCTTGATACCTTCACCAGTCACCAACAGAGATGGTCTAACCCAATCACATGCAGCCCCCATCGTCCATTACCCACAGCCACACCACTAAGAATCAATCAGGCTCCTGTTGGTTGAACCTGGTTGACCTGGATCCCTTAATTACATGGAGGTGGGTGGGGGATGGAGAGGTGTTGACCTTCATTCTATTGCCTGTTAGCTGTGCTGTGGCCACCTACGGTATAGGGAGATGGAGAACTCCACCACTAATGTAGGGAGTGACTGGGTGCCAGGTGCACCATCAGTTGTG
The DNA here is from genome assembly GCA_030264315.1 of Sardinella tawilis. Lineage (NCBI taxonomy): Eukaryota > Metazoa > Chordata > Actinopteri > Clupeiformes > Clupeidae > Sardinella > Sardinella tawilis. Next base: position 2,391,614 of record JASCQY010000068.1, read on the forward strand.
GCTTGGCGGCACATCACTCATTCGATATGAATAGGAAATGACTAATCAATCTGTGCTGCGAGTGAGGTTACGTAATGCGATCATTAGCGTCAGTGGATTACTGATATTTATGCATTCGTTTTCAGCCTGACAGCATCTCAAATTGGAAGAAAGTGACCAAGGCTGCATTTCATTGCTGTGTATGTGTGTGTGTGCGCGTGCATACTTGAGTCGGGGAGCTGGGGGGAATCACTTCTAAATCACAGAGGAGCCAACTACATAATCAATTGTGAATAATATATGATGCGATACGATGTTGACGGGAGTCTCTTCAATCTCAAGGCTGCTAAGCGGAGCACAAAGAGAGCTGGATGCACTGCTGCACGCTGAAACATGATGGATCGCCATGGTGACAGCCGTTCCTGAGGTCTGCCGCGGTGCTGCCCGGGAGACGAGTGGGCAAAGCAGACCACATCTGAATGGCTTCATCGCCCTGGCAACCAAGCATCCCCTTTTATTATTTTTGACTTTGAACCAGGTCACAATTCCCATCTTCTTGATGAATATGGTAACTTCACTGGCATGAACAAAGACCAAAGTCAAAAAACATTCTTGCTTTTGAACGGGATGCAATCTATGTTCACAAATTATTCCTCCATACTTTTTGGTTAACGCAATATCTCTCAATATCTGTAAGAGCTATGCGTCAGAGCTGCATGAGTCCACACTAACACAAAATAGTACCACTTTATCCGTATGTGCACACACACACACATCCCCACACCACACCACACACACACACACTCCTCCCTGCCTTCTGTCTTTCCAGGCTGTGTCGTCCCCTGGCTTTGCCTGGTCAGGGCCATTGCAGTCAGACATCAAAGTTCCTTCACCAAACAAACACGCCCCCTCCCGCACAACCCCACACATACACAGAGACACGCACAGACACAAACAGGGACGCACACAGACACACACAGAGACACGCACAGACACAGACAGAGACGCACACAGACACACACAGAGACGCACACAGACACGCACAGAGACACGCACAGAGACACGCACAGACACACACAGAGACGCACACAGACACACACAGACACGCACAGACACACACAGAGACGCACACAGACACACACAGAGACACACACAGAGACGCACACAGACACAGACAGTGCCCTCCTCTCCACCCACACTCCCTTCAATCAATCGGCTCTCACTCAAACAGCCTTGAGTTACGGAGACGGTGAGAGTCAAACAGGCAGGAGGGATGTGAGGGGATGAAAGAGTAAGCGACAGACAGAAGAAATGTGAAATAATGCTAACAGTGATGAAGGCGAGACAGAGAGATACAGATGCATACATGTGTATATACTGTACTCTATAGCCAGAGAGATGGAGAAGGGTTGTTTGCCCAGGTTTGAGGTGGGAATGAGTATAAACTGGGGGGTTGGCATGTAGTGTAGACTAGTATGGAAGTCCTGTGGACAGAGCCCAAAGACCCCTATTCCCTCAACATCACTGAAAATGATACTGTAGGTACTGACAGGGTTCTCTCTCTCTCTCTCTCTCATACTCCACTCTACTGAAGAGTAAAACTGGCTATAAGAGTCTTGGGTCTGGATGTCCAACTCTCAGAGTGTCCAGACAGGCAAGGTCAAAAGGGGAGGCAGGGTCTGTGCAACCCAGCAGTCTGCCCTTCAATTCTTCCAATGGGCATTAACCATCACAGCCGTGCTGAGCAGACAAGCCATCTTGGATGGGACCAGTTCAGCCATTACAGCTAACATCTAATTATTGTAAAATCCCCTTAGCACAAGAATATGCATAAAACTTTCATACAGCTACCATAGTAGCTGTAATGAACTGTGTGCAAACACATGCACACAAACTTCTATTGAAAAGACAAATCATGTTTTTTAATATATAAATACTGAGTAATCTTGCCAACCGATTATCACACTTTGCTTTGTCAGACTAGAATGTATTAGTTTTGTGGCACAAACTACACTTATTGTTTTTCAAGGCAGAAAAGCAATGAATACCACATACAAAATTGCTGCAAAAGTAATCAGCAGCCAACCTGTTGTCAAAAAGAGCAATCTCTGAAAACCCACAAAAAGCAATCAGAGTTCAAAGGGAGGAGAGGCAAACCCAAAGCAATTACCACCTGCAAATCTTTTTTGGAAACAAAAGAGAGGGTTTTTTTTTAAAATTACAATGGTAAAATAAAGGATAAATAAATTATTGTTGAGAGGTTGCTATTTTGGCAAGCTGTGCAACCAAACACCAGTCAGTCAACACTGAATGCCTGCCTCTCTCCACAGGTTCCCTCAATCAGCACCCACATAATGGGTCACGCCTGAATGAACCATGTTCCGTAGTCCCCCAGATATGAGGCAGATAGACAGACAGCTTTACATTGTTTTCTCTTTCCTTACCCACACCCCATGCTGGACCTGACACTGACGTGTTTCCTGACATGATGAGAAACTATTCCTTTTATCAGATCAGGAAGCCTTGGAGGAAAGAGCAGTCGGTACTGAAGTCAGAGCGACAATGGAGGCAAAGAAAGTGGGGGTGGTGGACACAGAAATGGATAAACAAAGAAAAACAAAAAAGATAAATATAAAGAAAGAAAGAAAAAAAGACAAAGAGGGGAAGATGAGAGAAAATGAAACAGAAAAGCCCTATGGGCCTCCTCGGCCTTCGGACTGCAGTGAGCACGGCTTCTTCGTCTTAAATCTTTTATCAGTCAGCTTTACGCGCAGTGAAACCCCTACTCCTTTGATATCAGAAAACAGCCGATAATTTATTCTCCTGCAATCACCAGACGGCACAAACAACACACGCTTCAAACTCTGTTGCCTAAGGCCTACTATATTTCAGCACTGATGCGCAGGAGCAGCAGAAACACAAACACAAGCACGCAGACACACACACACACACACACACACACACACACAGACACACTTGAATGCATGTAAGAAACACACTGGGCCCCTATAAAAGAGACAGACATACTGCAAGCACACAATACCTAACCATGCATGCATGCCAAACACGCACACTTACAGTACACTCACTCTGCAATCAAAACCCAGGATATCAGACATCTCCCACCGCTGTGGTAATCATTTACGTCTAAATGAGTGTATGAAGGGAAAGTGTAGTGGGGTTGTCGCTGAATAAAAAGGACTGTTATGGGTTTCGACAGTCGTAAAATTGCGGAGGACACACGCAGGGGTCAGCTCCAGGGTCAGCCAATTACGGTAGATGTTTCCAGAAGGGTGGGCAGATGGCTCTGCTGAGGCGTTTAGTGACAGGGCAATGCACTTTGCCTCTCGTGTAATTTACATGTAAGGTATTGCCGGCTTTGTGTGTGTACTATGTGTACCTACAGCATGACCCTAATGTAGACTGTTCAGGTAGAGGTTTGATGCATGCCTACATCTAATAGCATAGCATGCTCAAGGGAGGCTGAATACCTCAAACAAGAAAACACATTCGTATGCGTGTGGTGAAATGCTGATGTGCGTAAATATGTGTGAGTGTGAGACTCAGAAATGGACACAGAAGCAAAAGTAGATGTGTGGTGTGTTAACATGTTGGTTTGCATTAGTGAAACAGCCAAGGACAGACGGATGCCCAAAGCCCACAAACAAAAGATGCAGAGAATGAAGGGGAAAAAAAAACAAAAAACAAAACAAAAAAAAAAAAACAAAAGAAAAGAAACAAACACACACACATTACACATACCTACACACACTCATAGCAAACACTGGTTTTAAGTCATTAGTCCACCATCACAAAATCAATATACATGACTATGGGTGGTAAAGAAAGAAAATAAGTATCCCGTGTGGAAAAGTACGGATTTATCCGGTGCAAAGGCACAGTAACACGTGCACACGCACATCTGTTACAACACGCACAAACACACACCTGCGCTGTGCAAAGCTCCAGTGCAACCCTGTCAAACACATAGCTTTGGCAGTCGACAGACTAGCAGCTTTCATTCACATGAGCGCACGCAGACAAGACTTTTCTCTACCTGTTCCTCCATTAGATGTGCTATGGACTTCACCACAGAGGACGGAAAACAAGATAAAGGAAAAAGAAAGAAAGAACAAAAACAACATAAAAAAAAAACAAAAACAAAGGGAAGATGAAAGAGTGGGTGTAAGCCAAGAACTCAAAAGAAGGGAGGGAGCTGACAGGAAGAACATGCCTGGGTGGAGAGTATTTGATGAACAACAAGGAAAACAAAGACCCAAACACTCAAGAAGAGTTCAGGGAGAGATTTATTTATCAATTTATTTATCTGAGTGAAGTGGTCTCATCAACGAGCGTATGTGAGTGTGTGTATGTGTGTCCACGTGTGTGTACGTAAAAGCGACAGACTAGCCAGAAGAGAATAGGGTAAGGATGGCGCAGCACTCTTGAAATCCACCAAACTAATGCCCTCTCTGTCTGAAACACGTGCAAACAAAACTCCTCAAACCTTAGCGGTGTCAAGCTTAATCAGAACTTACCGTAACAAGCTAACCGGGATGTTTAACTCTCACAGTCTGCTTCCAATGGGGGGTGACTAAAAGTCTAAAAGAGACTTGTGGACACAGTCATGAGGATAAATCACATTAAACTCAAGACCACATCCCATCTCGAAACTGGCTATACTAAATCAATACACCACATGACCAAACACAATTAAATCAAACCTCAGTCAGGGAGAAACAGAGGGGAACAGGGACAGCAAAGGAGGGGAGCTTTTAAGAGCTTTAAAGAACTGAATGAATGAGAGTAATTACAGAATAAATGTCAGTGTGACAAGAAAATGACTCAAAGCTTGGCTCGGGTGGAACACTTAAAAGGGACATCTTCCAAGCGCTTAGCGGAGAGAGGCGCTGAAAGAAACGAGAACAATGAAAAGGTCAAACGGCTCCAGGAAAATTGATGCTAAGATACAGAAGAAGCATCAGAGCAAGAGAGAAAGACCATTACGCCTAAGTGCAAACTTGGTCAGTATAGCAGGCAACTGAAGCACACCAAAAGCTAGCTACAGTATGCAGCAACTTCATCCATCATGCCAACCTGCACAGCTCTGGCTGTTTATCTCATTAGACCAGAAAAAGCTTCCCGTCTGTTCTTGTGCACTCAACCACCACCACAAAATCCTAAGCTGACATTTTATTCAACAAGTAAATAATTTGATGCGAACAATGTGGTCAACAGAGGTGGTGGGGGCCAGGGAAATTTTTGGAATCAATGCCAAGGATTTCTGTGTACTGCACTGTAATTGTAAAGGCAGTGCAAACTTTGAGACAATAGTTGCCTAGAGCGGCATAGAGTAACTATGCGGCATCTGATAAACCCACACAGATCTTCAGGTAGAACTTTCTCAAGCCAAGTCTGGAGTGATGACGCATTTGATAGACGACGTCAGAAACAGTGGATGGCCATTAGAGGCGAAATATAGCTTCTGTCTGTCCACTTATCTTGTGATGAGGCCTTTCATGTCAGGCTTTTCCTCCGCCCTGCCCTCCCTCATTCATGTCTGAGGAGATGCTAATCGTTAGCGTGACGCCTGCTGATGTGCCTGGCACGAACGCTTGACTGGTCGCCCAGCAGGAGGCTCTCGAGATGATGAGGGGGCCTCGGTGGCCACGAACGGCAGCCGTTGACAACGGTCAGGGCGCTTGGCGGCACTGGAGTGGGAGATGATTGCAATCAGCAAATGGCCATGAAGGCGGACAAAGATTAGGATGGATGAACGAGGGAAGGAGGAGTACAAGCAAGGGAAAGGTTGAGTGAGGCCAAAAGTCACTCTAAGGTCCTTGAGGAGTTTTTTTTTTTTCATCCATAAATCTGTCCCATCTATTCATCCACGAAACATCAGAGTGCATTGGGATTTGTTTGCTTTGCTGTACTTGATTTTGTCGTCTTGGAAAGACGTACATTTACTTCATTTACCTGCTAAAGACCAAAGGTATTCTCGTCATGTATAATACAATTTAGGAGAAAATCCCTCTCTTTCAGTTTTCTCCATGCAGCTATCCAACTGGCTGTTAACTCACTCCTAACACTCTCCCTCTTGAAGTGTTTAAATGGGCAGAGCTGTCTGGTCTAATCGGGGTGGAATCAGTGAGCGTTTAGTATGGATGACTGATCTGTCTTTTAGGATGACAGCCTTGCACCAGTAGAGGGTTTGGGGGGGAGCTTTCAGAGGCTGCTGATGCCTCTGATCCCGTGGTCAGCTCAAACGGACCACAAAGCCCACTGTGATTCGAGGAAGAGCAGAGCCTGTTAGTGAGGGAAGTGTAACAGGGCAGCAGTTTACTGAAGGGCTGGAGAGTTGGCGTGATGGAGAGCTGTCTAAAATTGCTTAGGCAAAATGCATTGTGTGTGTCTTTAAGTTTAAGACCATCTTTTCCTTCACTCTATTATTCTCAAAGCTAATGTGTAAGGATGGGTAGCAGCACAATACTTTATTTGGATATTTTTTTACCTATTCATGATCTCTACATGAGAGTGTCTGACAGTAAAAGACAACAGGGTATGTGGCAAAGGCAAATAAAAGAAAGAAAGAAAGAGCAAAGAGAGATAAAAACAAAGAGAATGAGGGAGTGAGAGAAATCTCACAGCAAAGGATATGTGTTATGCATAGTGGGAGAAGGTGCTAGGCTGGCAGACACTGAACTGTGCAGGTGTGCTGTTGATAACTGGCTTGTTCCTGTTGCTTTGCCGTTTTATGTTTGCTTACCCAGTCACAAGAGAGATGGCAGTCCTTCAGTCTTTGCTGCAACAAATCATGAGACAACCATAGAGAATAGGAGGGAGGCTGTCCAAGTCACGATGTTCCAAAATGAAAAACACACAAACGCTCAGCACAAGGCTAAATGCTAATACCAGGAAGCATCATTTAGAAACAAACAAAACCAATACTGGTTCAAATCCTTCACCCAACCCCTCACGAGAAATGACAGAAAAGCAATAGCTGACAACGTAGACACACCAGGTAGTTCTTAAAAGCTGTTGCTTCTGTGCCAAACAAATCAATGATGTAACCAAGGACTGATCTATCCATTCACCTTACATGTCTGTCAAACAGACTGGATGTGGCACCCGCCTCTGAGCCCTTAATTAGCGTCAGACTAGCCAAGGCTAGCAAAAGTCAAAACAAGTGAGGCGGAAAGGATGACAAAGACAACAACACCGACTCGAGTGCACTGAGCCAGAGAAAACAGCATTAACAATAGAGGTTATGCCAGTTGACATTAATAGTTTCTGAAATTGTTTACAAAATTCAACTAGCTTACGACCCTCACTTATTGTCTTAAAACATGGAATGTCAAGGTGGGGTGACATTTTCAATTGCTTGTTTGTTTTATTATTCATGCTTCTGTCCTTCTGTGACCTCTCCTGGCTGCCTACACTTTTCTCGCTCTGACGATGGCAACAAGTGGTAATGGTGATTTTGGGTAACACTCAAGGGGTCCCGGTTATATTGATGTACCTAATTAAGTACAGTGGTATAACTGGTGTAACATGTAATATCATGTATAAGTGTTGTACTTACATCATGTATTTTTATGTACCTACATACCATAATTATGTAATATGTGTATTTGCTAGTACATGATATTACATATTGTTACACCAGTTATATCACTGTACCTAATTAGTACATACCGGTACACTGTAACAGTGACCTCTTAAAATAAAGTGTTCCCTGATTTTGTAAATGGTGGGGCAAGTACGGCTCCTGACGGTACCCAATAGCATACATCCACTATGGGTACACCTGGGCAGGTCAAAAAAGCATGGAGAGGGAAGTCTAACACCAGGCTCTGTAGACAACTCAAGGAGTCCTACTTCCTTACAAGATTCCTCTCCGCATGATGGAGTTTTTCGCTCTGCTGTGTCCTCAAAAATGTCCTCAACAGAAAGGCTGCTGCTAGCCATCTGCCAAACCACCACCTCTAAGAACTTCCAAAAGATTGTGAATGCCAGTCTGCAAAGCGCCAGCTATTACTGCCAAGAAAAGCTGGCTGAACGTAAAGCATGGAAGTCGTCTTTTTATCAAAGACTTTTGTAGGGTTCTTTGAGATGGGGGCAAAAGCATAGGCGACAATTACTGCTGTGCCCTAATGTTGTGAAAAAAAGACCTGCTTAAATAAAGCACAACCACAACCAGCTGAGGCGTCATCATAGGGGCCAGATAAGCACACAAGCACACAAGCAGTCCTGCTAGCTTAGCATGGCAGAGCACTGCTGTAGGCCACAGGAAAGCAGGTAAAATGGTGGGTGGACAAAGAAAGGAAAGGCTGAGAGGGACACATACCCGACTAGATAAAGAAAGGAAACAAAGAAAAATGGAGAAAGGGAAATGGGGACAAACTCGGCAGGCAGACTTAGAAAAGAGCACAAACACAGCTAGCAGAAAACAGCATGAAAAGAACAGGAGAGAGAAAGGCACAGTCTGACAGCCAACCCATGAACACGTCTGAAATGGGCTTAACCTGCATATCAGTGGGGAGGGGCAGAGAAGTACACAGCACAGTGGAGACCCACGCATGCAAATAAAGGAAAATAAATCCCCTCACTGCATTGTATTTGCTTAGCCCCCACAGCTCTAACCTCAGACTGTGTGTGTGTATGTGTGTGTGTGTGTGTGTGTGATGGCAGCTGCAAATGTGAGAAAAATCTGAAAGAGACTCTATAGAGAGATAGAGAGAAGGGGTGACTGAGTGATTAGGCGATGGCATGAGATTACGAGAGATGCTCTGATGGATGTGGCTGTGTGTGTGTGTGTATGTGTGTGAGAGAGAGAGAGCGCGCGACGCTGTGGATCTGTCTGATCAGATCTGGGGGCTGTCTCCGGGGTGCTCATGGGAGGCTGAGCTTCCTGTTTCAATTTAGTCCTTATTCATGCTCCACTTGTCTACTTCAAACAAACAAAATGAGCGTGGCGTGTATGCGTGTGGGGTGAATTCATGTGTTCAAATGAGAGCACAGCTTGAGCTTGAATGAGCTTGAAACAGACCATTTATGACAGTATGGATCGAGTCACAGGTGATGCACATGATTACATTTTGCTTCAGCCCAAGCCATGATGCTATTGTTTTCCGCCTGTGTGCTCTAGAAGCCAAGATAGAAAACACACAAACATACGCAAACACACACATATTTAAGAACACATACCCTGTTGTATATAAAATCTGCGTTTGGACCCCAAGCATGTGAATGTAGAGAAATGCAGCAACAAAGAGTACAACAGAGAGGTCAAAAGAGATGAGCAATCTAAAAAGGTGCAGTGTGTGTGTGTGTGTGTGTGTGTGTGTGTGAATGAGAGAGAGAGAGAGAGAGAGAGAGATGTATGTGTTTCTTTTGGAGTTCCTGAAGCCTTGCGGTTAAGTCTGGAGTTCTCTGATGAGGGCCCAGACAGATACACCCCCCAATCTCACTGCTGTCAGGCTCATCCCACCACCTGAGCCAGGCGCCACGGACCCCGGAAACTGGAGACAGGCCAGGCGCATGGAGACAGGTGTCTGGAAGTCTACCTGGACACATCCTGTCTGGAAACACTCAGACTACTAACAGACGGATGTTTTGGTGAGACTTTGGTGTGTGTGAGTGTGTGTGCTGATTGGAGAACACGGGCAACAGGACTGTGACAAGATGGTTACATAAACCTCCAGCTCTCCGGCTGTCTACTTCTGATAGCATGCCAGGGGTCTTACCTTGGCTCGCTGCCCGAAAGACTGTCTCCATCGCTGGGCTGTGTCTGGCTCCTCTCCTCCTTGGTGCTGGAGCTCGAGAATTGCTGCTGCTGCTGCTGCTGGTGCTCAACTGCCAAACTCTGCTGACTTGTCTGAGGCTTTTCCTCCATTCCTTCGGCGGCGTCTACTCCCTTGCCACCGTCCTCGCCACCTACCTCCATCTTCTCATCCTCCTTCCCCTGCTCGTCACTCTCGTTATCGCTCTCCTCGCCCAGAATGTCGTCAACCTACAAGGAAAAGGCAACAAAGAGATTAGGAGGACAAAACAGTTCTAACAGGCTGACATCGCCTTTTGAATACATGACTACGTATAGCTTACATACATCTGTGAGCCTTTATAAAGGAATAAAATTAGAGGCAAATGAAAACATCTGCGAATTGACAGAATTTTTTGAATATTTCATATCAGACGTGAAAGTGGCACATAAATGCATTCTACCGCAATCTAGAAAACTAAATAACACCAGCGGTGGACACCTTTCAATGAATCACAACCATTTCCACTCCATATGTGTGCACAATGAACACCCAGACAGGAAAGAAGAGAAAAGCCAGAAAGCCAAAGGGGTTAAACTCATAATTCACATTTGGTTCACTTAGGCTATAGCCTGTGTACCGTGTTCTCTACTGTTTGACACCTTTACGTGATGTGTAGGTGGCTTCGGTTCACCTTCCTGTCGCTTTTAATGACATGTCGGCACTTTGCCCGTGGATCAGGCTCTCCAGTCCTGAAGCTTAATTACTCCACTCTCCCAGACGAGCGACAAACACATGGCTCGTCCCCCGATGCCACTTACAGCAGCAGCAGCGCAAAGCGCTGGTGGACACGTTCGGCGAGTTCACAAGGAGATAAGGGGGGAAGGGAAGAAAAGGGACCATGCAGCCAGCCAAACTTTGTTCTTGCTTTGTTACATTTTATACATTTATTCTGATAACAAGAGAAAAATTCAATTAAACTTAAAAGCGTGCTCACCGAGGAGAAACGCTGCGTTAATGCTTGGTCGTGTGTCCTAAAGGGATGGAATTCCCTGGGTATGGTGGGGAATATAATTATGCGTATCTGATTTGATCTCCTCCTTCAATAAAGACTCTAAACTCTGTGGAAAATTGCTCTGCTCAGGCTCTAAATCGCCTAACTTGGGAGAGTAAAAAACATACTGCAGTCTCTTTAATAACATTAACATGATATAAACCAGATCTCTGTATTCGATTACAGAGAAACTTTCCAGCTGTGAGGAATCGCAGGCATTTCATTTATACATTTTGTGTTCTGCACTTGACTAATTCCTCGTTTAAATCCTAGGCAGCTGTTCATGAATTGGCATATTTCCGAGGGCATTGGTACCCCGTTTTTCACGTCTCACTCCGGCAGGTTCCCTCTGAGGCCATAAACACTGCCCTGTTCGAGACCGGCCCCTCCATCACATCGGCTGCCTGCGTCCATCCGCTGATAAGGTCTGGTATCGACCACTGGGGAATGTATCATTCCCACAAGGAGCTTTATTTCCCTGCGTAATCTGAAAGCCTACCAGTCAGGTTGGTGGAGCATGAGAGAGTGGAGATGGTTAATGAGAAAATAGGAAGGATTAATAAGGTTCGGCGGAGGTCCCTCATGTGTTGCCCATTACTTTCCCCATTGCCATGGCTTCCACGCCTGCAACTGGAAAGCCATTTCTTATTTTGTGATCAACATGCTATTGATCTGAGCAAAAGTAAGAGGCCGAATCCCGAATCTTAATAAACATGGGATGTTGTGGTCATTCTTTCTCCATTAATACAGCCTTCCTACAGCCACATGCGAACACATCAATGGCAGGCAGAACCAAGGCCCAGAGGTGGTTCTGTAATTAACCAACAATCTCTATTTCCCCAAAGGTGTGAGTAAAGGTCAATAGGAGGCTAAATAAATGAAAAGAGCAGAGCACCCCAGAGGTCTTAGAAGTGTTGACTCGGTTTCAGTGGATGGGCAACCACAGTAGGATCTATCATTGCCAATACTTAAGACTACATGCATGAACAAAAGGCTCCTACCCCTGATGCTCATGAACTAAACATAGCGATACATCCCTTCCCATAACAACAACGAGGCCTGGCGGCAACTGTGACAAGTGAGTTTCATACCGGTTGAATCAAATTACACCAAATGATACCTCATTCACACAGAGCCCTGCATGTTTCACCAGCAACAGCTGTTGAGAGAGGGGTTGGGCTTCCAATGAGAAGGTTATTAGCTAAGATTATCACCACAGTCAACAAAGGTGGTAGAGAAACTAAAGGCAATGCAGCCTACTTAACTGGTCAAAAATCTTCAATTATTCACCTATTCTACACTTTAGTTTTTTTTTTTAAAGAAAAATACAACCCCACAGTTTAAAATGTGCGATGCATTAAAAGAAACATGAAATGCATGAAAAGAAAGTGGAAAAATGGTCACAACCACAACCTGCAGAACTCACTGTACAACAACGAAGCCAATGTCCCTGTTGGTAGGATAGAACAGAATACAATACTGTTTCTCAACTGGTATGCACGTTTCCATGGTCAGACGGTCAGACTCCATTTTACAGCATTTAAACCATAAAATTAACATTTTCTCCCTACAAACTTGTACATGATTATACAACGTTCGCTCATGTTTACTTCAGAACAGGATAACAGCAACAAATCTCAGCCAATCTACAAGCAGTTATTACAAAAAGAAAGTCACAGTTTTGTCAGCATTCTTCTGCTTTGCTGAGGGGAAAACTTGGAGGCCAATTTAAGCCTCAAAGTCCCTCAGCACACAGAGGATTTACTGGAGAATAACCTGCCATGCATCTTAACGAGCTGAGTGTCCTGTTGCTTCTGTCAGGTCCTGCATTACAGTGCTGCGTATATCACGCCGGCAGTCAGGTACTGTGTGGGAGCGGCCTGTACATCATCGAATGTCCTTCATTCGCCAGGTCGACGCCAGCTTTAATGGCTTGCATCTATCTGGCTGAAGTTATTGGAGAGAGTTGATGCCCGAGAAGTGTGTTCCCAATGTCCGGGTTGAGTTTATTCTAGGCTTAGATTAATGGATTCAGAGTTTAACTAATTGCCTTTGAAAAGCAAAGGGAGTGATGAATGATATGTGTGCCTTGGAAGGGCATGGGACCGAATAGGGAAGGCTGCAAAAAGACAACGTCAAGCTGTTTCAATGTCACAGTCAATTACACAATGTCCTTCTGGGTGATATAGCCTTTGCCAGCCTTTGTCAGGCTCAAAATCAAAGGAAATCTGATGACACAGAGGTTTTATATGGGTCTTAAGGCTAAACTTTTGACTCTGGACATCATAACTGAAATGTTAGCCTATTATTCATATAAATGTAGTTTTAGACACTCTTCTTTGTTGAACAATTACACTCAATAACGGTGCAATGTAGGGCAAAATCAAAATCTAGTCTCAGGTGAACTATAGGCAATGAAGAAGAAAATCAACACACCAAGGATTTTTTTTTTTTAATAAAGACGGGATGATAAATCCCTGGGCCCTTGGGCCCTTTCTGCTCTGCTCTCTTTCAGCCTCTGCATACATCTAGATGAAACGTTTTCCCTGAGCGGGCTGAATCATCGCTGGATTGGACTGCATGCTACGACAGACCCAGACAATAAGGTTAAAAGGTCAACAGTCTCTCATCACTCAGACTGGATTGGTGTTTGTGTGAGCATTAGGTGAGGATATGAAAGGAAATTGATGACTATTTCCGGATGATGAGCAAAATAATCACTCCAGATTACGAAACCCAAGAGTGTCCTCAAAGAACTCCAAAGTGCCGAAGTTCCACAAGTATGAGAGTTGACAGAAAAGTTCAATAAAACGGACCTGAACTTAATAGCTATGACTGCCTTTCTCTTCTGAGGACAGAAACAGGAGCACAAAAGGTCAGAACCAGAGGATGGAGTCCTTCCATTAAAAACCCAGCGTGGAGCAGAAAGAAAGCCATTACATGAAAAAGGTGTTAGAAGTCCAATTACTTGCACCCGAAGTCAAGCTGGCCTGATGCGACATGGACCGTAGGAAACAGCATGTTGAGAGTAAGGCTTTGGTCATAGAGTTTGTGTGTGTGAGTGTGTATGCATTACTTGTGTTTCTATGGGAAAGAAAAAGGATATGACCACTGCCTATCATTTACAGACAAAAGCATCATAGTCAATTTGCATAAAGTTGATCACTTTTTTTTTGTCGGCCTGTCGAAAAAATGAATTAGCCTACATCTCTCCCTTTTGTCACTAGCATACATGGCCTTGCTTTTCACAATGCATCATGGTTGCCATGCATATTCTGCATCCATTTGGATTGATTGCCCATGTTCTCAAAAATCAACACGGCAGATGCAACATTCCCATGAATGCCAAAGATATGGGGTACAGTGTGCAACTGAAAATGCAAGACCACATTGGTTTACGACTGGGTCTGAATTCTGGGGGTCTGTAACATCTCCAACAAGTGTAGTACTGAAGCAAGATATCAATTTCAATCACAATGCAGCACAGCGTAACACTTGGGAATACAGTGCTTGATGAAAAAGCAAGTATTTTCAAAGCCTTATTGTTCTCAAACCATAACAAAAATAGCAGCTATGATTAATTTAAAGAAGAAAAAAATGCGATGCAAAGGTTTTTAAGCATAACAAGGCTTTGCCATGCATTTCCAAATTGATTAAACATACTAACCTACTGTTACTGTACTTGCACTACAATGATAAGTTAATGAGATGACCACATAGATTATGCTGACCCACCTAGATGCATGTGGGATTGGACAAATCATTAAATCAATGAAGCTCACCACTGAGTCAGATGTCTGTGGGGAAGGTCAAAATGAGAAGAGTGTCAGAGCCACGGAGCTCTGGTGCGATCCACTGATTCAGGCCAGGTTAGGCATGCCTGAAGTCTCCTCGATGTTGCCAAGTGACAAAAATGATCCAAGGGAGTCAAAGGGAAAATCAGAGGGGAAAAGAGACACGCATTCAAAGCCTAATGCATGACTGCCTTCCTTCATAAATATGCACATATCTCTGTGTGAACAAATTAAGATGATGCCTTTGCCTTGGGGATACCAGTATAAGACAGACAAAAGATGAACAAAAAAAAAGCAATGCTCAGTGAAGGGGCATGCAGAGTGGTTCCGCCTGGTAAGCACCTGCTGCTGTTGCCCACACAGCACTGGAGCAAATGCTGATTTGAGCGCACAGCCCATTGTGACACTCCCACCCCTGCACTGGCCTCGGGGCCAGGGCTTGACAGCTAGTCAAAAAACACACACAGGCTACAGTTGCAATATGGCACTCGCAGCACACGGACAAACAGCCATCTCACAGATGCTTCTAGTCGAGCCCACTTACAGTAAACTGAGGACTATGAAATGGGTCTTTGAAATGCCGTCAAGGCCAGCCACGGACCAATACAAAAACTGCCTTTGCCAAACAACCTTATTAGGAAACCTTAGAAGCTTGGATAGGGAGCCCAGAGGTGATTATTAGAATGCTTCCACATGCTAAGTGCTTTGGACAGTTTTGTTCCTGTGGGTCCCTGCTAAAAATGTTTTTACTCTTTCACTCTATCTAAAGACAAGAACTCTGCCATATTAGCTGATGGTACTTTCTTAGTACACTATTTAAAGATGGTGTAGTAGGGACTTTGGTGGGTCTTCAAATGAGTGACTGATCACATCCATCAGAGTCACCATAGGACAAGAAGTCCAACACTGACCCTTGATGACTCATATTTTACCATGTTTCCAATGCTTCAAGCTGAAAAGAAAGGGAGACACAACTGACTGAGGATAACTCGGTTCTATAAAACTGCAGGGTATGTCAACAGCATGTCAACAGCATCTTCTATGTAATGCTGGGCACAGGTCAGGGTTTTCTTCCAAGAGTAGCTAAATTGCTAAGGTTGTGTGATGCAGCGATATGAGAGAAGAAAGAGAGCTGGGTTTATTAGTCAGCAAAGTCATCCAACTGCTAGTCTACTAGTTTTTCCTTTTGCAATTGTCCTCCTCTCTGTCCACCCCCTGCCCTTCCTTTGCTTCTTCTTGGCTCTCTCCATCCCTCTCATGAGTCCAGGTTGGTTATTACTGCTGGCTTCAACTCTGGGTGGAAAGAGACTTGGCTTTGAGCCCTTCAGAGGGCAGAGGGGGTTTCTTATGGCACAATCCCAGGCTGGTTAACAGGCTAACGACTCTCTAAGGGGGGCAGGCGTATTGCCAAAAGCAGACACACATACGCAGATATCTACTGATAAAAGAGAACAGACACTCATAGCACAGCTACAATGGACAAAGAGAAGTAAGACAAATAAGCGCGAGAGGTTTATATGCAGTGACAGTTTGATTTCTGAAATCATAATGGCACTATCCAAAGAGATAAAAATGCAGGCTACTAATTGTTATTTCAGGGCCTGATTCTACTGTAAGGACAATGGGAGGAGAGTCGAGGGAGAAGAGTGAAAGAGAAACACAAAGAGAACTAATAAGCACAAACTGCGTTTCAAAATGAACAATGGTGGTGGAGAGGTTAAGTGTAACTCTGTGGCAGCATGCAAGCAAAGAGACAGAGAGCAACTAGGTGAAAAGAATAAGAGCGAGAGTGCAGCCCGGCGGTATTGTGAGTATTGCTGGCTCCTCCATTGTGCTGGAGGCATGCCTCGGATCAAAGGCCATGTGCTTGCGCTGCCAGCCAGGCCAAAAGCACGGCCTGCATTTACAACAGCAATTACCCTCAGGAGTCTTGCCCATTTATTACGGCCGCTTCAAAGCAATCAGGTATGCCCACGCACACACATACATACGCACACACATTCAGAGAGATGCTTGCAGACAGATGTGTGCTCACACTTGCCTCTACACACACACACACACACACACACACACACACACACACACACAAAAGTTTGAACATCTTAGTAAAGAGGGAAAAAAAAAACACGCCATCTGGAGGGATGCACCAAAGCCTGAGTCTAAGGCAAATGTAATAGAAAAAAAAATCCACCTGCAGTCAATTCAATATTATTCTTTTTCTACCTGAAGGGACACACAATTTACCACTGGTCTAGGCAAGACGCCCACACGAGATCCAGAATAAATCCTGCCCACATTATTTTGTCTGTCTGAGAAGAGCACAGAGAAGCAGAAAGCAATGAGGCTGCAAGGGAAACAACAAAAACTTTCTTCCTGACTCATCTAACGGAGCCTTAGATCAACAGGCTGCCGCACAAACCTGTGGATGTCGCTAGTATTAAATTCTACTTGAAAGAATCTGGAAAAAAGTCTGCCCACTCAGGCAGCATTCATCATCTCAGCCTGTAATATAACCGGCCTGCGTAAGCCTAATAAGTGCTATGTCTGCAGAGCGAGAATAAGTCTGGGTAGAAAATACACAGATGATCAGTGAGAGAGACAGAGAGAAAAAGAAGGAGGGAGAGAGAGAGAGAGAGAGAGAAAGAGAGAAAAGACGGAGCTGTGTACGGTCACAAGCCTCAATAACGTTACTGGTGGGTCCCGTCAGGTGCCCGTAAGAGCTGACACCACCCTGATCAGCAGCCCATCAGCATGGGAGGCCTCCTGGAGCAGCTGCAGCTTCGGCAGGGACAGACGTCGGAGTCGAGGCCGCAGTGAGGGGTGACTCATGCTGGGGAGAGGAGAGCAATGACTGGCGAGCGTCTGAAGAGACAGGTGGCAACGGCTGACCACGGCCATAATTATGGTGACCTCTCTGATGATTGAGATGACGATGAGTCACCGGTGTGATTGACAGGGCAAATGACAGCCTGTGATTATGTAGCCGTGTGGAACGCATGACCCCTGACAAGGTCAAATGAGATGGGAGCTGAGCAAGCGAATAGTTTGTACAGGTTTTCACCTTACAGAGACATCAATTCAGCGCAGGCTCTGCTTGGTGAATGATGGAAGCAATGAGCTAATAAAGCTTAAGACAAATAACGACAGAATAAAATAATGTATTAACACAATGCAGAAAAAAAAAACAAATGAGCTATCCAGGACATGCCAGATGCCAAGAGATAAACTGCTTTAATTAAAACCGTGACATGCAATTGCAGATGCTACAATAGCTCAGCCTTTCTTGTAACATGTCCTAGCACGATAGATCGACATCGTGGAAAATACGTGGTTCCTCTCTGCCATCTCACTTGAGCCAGTCTGACTCACAGACTGTGAGTGGGGTGATGAAGGCAGACAGTTGTCTGACCACCACATGAGCCTTTTCAGCATCAGCTCTGCTGCACAGAGCAATCAGAGACAAGGGGGTTGGTCTACAGAAGCATGGCATTTCCTGAATCTGGCCCCATTGAACACAATGATCTGTCCGGGGACCCACAGAAGTCACTGCAAGTCAGAGTAAGAGACTGAGCGAGAATGCGAGTGCAAGTGGGGCAGTCAAAATGTTTGAACAAAGCCGAAAAAACAATAAGGCTAAATTCCCTTGCTTGTTGTACATAAATGTATTGTTCAAATTATGTTTTAGAAGCCTAAACTACTGTATGTCATACCTCTATACTTGTTCCGTTTAGGGAAAAAAAAAAAAAAAAAATCACCAGAAAACTTCCTGACCTTTGGGTACTTTCCACAAATCAAAAGAGAGGGTCAAGCACACCCTTTTCCTTCGGAAAGATCAAGAGAGCTCTCTCTCTCTACATCATAAGACAGGTGTTAGCATTTAGAAGAACAGGGGAAAAAGTGAGGTTATGAACAAACTTTCTCCCCTCTTTTTGGCATTTAAAAGTGGCACAGAGATGAGGCTCATCAGTCTGTGGATAGAAGCACTGTTTAAGTGCCAGTCTGCTCTTACTCTGTGCGTGTGTGTGTGTGTGTGTGTGTGTGTGTGTGTGTGTGTGTGTTAGGGGTGGCACGGTTCATGGAAAAAATCTGAACCGTTCGGTTCGCTCGTCGGTTTCAACGTTTCGTGTAAAGTGCATTGCAGCCTCATGCCGATATCAAATTAAACACCATTCATTCAAAATCAATGATGCTCGTATGTGCGTTTAGCTTTTGCGCAAAAGCACAGGTGTGGTTTGCTGCAGGTCAAGTTGCGTGTACAAGCGGGAGAGAAAAAGCAGGTTGCTCGAATTGAAGGGAGCGCATCTCACCCCAAAACCGCGAGTGTTCTAAACTATTGAGTGACAAAAACAGGCTAGGTACAAAGTGATTATCTTGTTGCTAAGACAGCATAAATTTGGCCGAACAATTAACTCTGACTTAGCCATGACTGCTAGCGAAGCAACGACTAATTGTTGAAGAAAGCCACCTCAAGTTGAATTACTAT
>JASCQY010000068.1:2425450-2436583 GCA_030264315.1 Sardinella tawilis
CATTTTCAGAGCATCAGCTCACAGCAGCAAATCTTCCATCTAAGATCGATATAAGATCAGTTCTTTGCCATAATGTGCCATTTGCCATAATTTTTTTGCAACTTAGGCTGCAACATTTGGTCTTCATGTAGCTTTGGTATAGTGAAGCTTGATCTGATGTGAAGTAACTAGCAGTTTACTACATTTTCTGAGTAGCTTGCTCAACACTGGCTTTTTGTTTGTTTACGAGGAACATCAACAGAAGTGACATCATTCAGGGTCTCATAGTGCACCTTTAATGGTTAACTGTTTCTTTTGAGTATTTAGTATTTATCTGTGGAGAGACATTTTTGCTCTTGATCAGTTTATCAGGTTCTTTTGCAGGTGTAATGGATCACAGAGGAGTATCAACATGGCCACAATAGAGGATGTGTGATTGTTGCCTGGATTCACAGTATTCAGACTTCATTAAAGCAATATGTCCTTCAAGTTGTCACGAAGTTTGTTAAAGCTTTCCATATAGCGGTTAATATACAGGCCTAGTACAAAACTGTATGCTACTCTTACACCTGTATAGTGTAGTTTTTCACAATAAAGCTGACTTTGACTTTGAAGATGCTGTGGAAATTAAGACTGTCATTACATGTTTGTGTAATTCTATGTACAATGATTTAATCTAAGACTAATCCAATATGTCAGAATTTTGGTTTGGCATTGGCTTCAAATATTATGTATTACCCTCAAGGTGGCCACTTTAACAAAGTCTAACAGTGTCACAGTGGCATCTTCCACCCCCTTGAGTGGTTGTTATGCAAATTGAATAGGGCCTTACTATCAAACAAGACTTGATATTAATTTTTAATCCATTGTATTCAAAGCCAACAGCAAGATTGCCTGATGGCCTACATAGAATAGTTGACCACAGTCAGACAGTGAATCTGAGATCTGTCTTTAAGACAATTTTCTCTCATCAGATGACAAGACAGAGACAGAGTAGGCCTACTCGTCCCGCTGTGAAGGGCAGACATTTTTGCATTTTTTTCTTCCTATTTTTTTAAACTGAATACAAATGGTTATTTTTGCCATTTACAATTTCCTTTCCTTATGGGTTTCACAAGGAAAGCTGAACAGCTGAACAGCTACATATGTCATCTCTGGGATGCCTAACATGTAGGTTAAGCTATTCAAATAGCCAACCAGTTTTGTGGTTCACAAAATATTTCAACCTAAAACTAGAAAAGCAAAAAAACATTTACCCCATCTTTCTAAAGCAAAAGCTGTGATGATCTAGACCATGGCATTGTGTATATGTGTGCATATATGTATGTATGGGTAGTCATCTTTATGTGCCAGTGCCACAGACCAGACCAAAATATTCAATGCACATATAAGTTTTGAGACATTTTGACAAGGCTACCCAAAGTTTATGCCTAGGCCTACTTGATTTTTATCAGTAAAAATGTAGTAGGCCTACATGCAATGTGTCGCTTTAAAAACATTCATTAAATAATAAAGGTAGGTTACATTTGTGTTGTCATGTTGGCGAAAAAGACAATACCAAGCCAAAGAGTAGTATAGCCTCCAGGCACTTGATATGATAAAAGGAGGCATTTCCAAACTGTCACCGCCAGACTGCAGTGTGATTCACTGAAAAGCTGTGTTTGTTTGAAGAATCAGTGAGTTAATAAACAATGGAGCCTACTTTTTGTCAAATAGATTCTAAGAAGTTCTACACGGTCCTAAATGACCCTAAAAGAGATCAGGAATGACCCTTCCCTCAACGGTACATACACAGCCCATTTTGTACTACGGAGAAATTCACTGTCGGACCACACGTCACGTGATCTTCTACGCATGAAAGTAGCCAATGAATTTTCTTCGTCGGCTGCAGACCACTAGCGCCGTGACATTCGAGGTAACACAGTACACAGAATACCAGCGGAGGTCTGCAGTCCACTGTTAATGGCAAAAATCTGACCGAAACATGACTGCCGAGACATTCAAAGCTGTAAGTTTTTCAGCCTCAGATAATAATGGCACGGGCATGGGGTCGGGTACAATAGGGGTAAAAAGAGTATGTGTCATTAACTCAGGGAATGGCAGGCGGTTATCAATGTCATAACTTGTCAGTCATGCTATTCAATGCCAAGAGTTGTGTTATGAAGATTGATAGTTTAGTTGAATTGAGTTCTTTATGGAAATCCTAGTCACATGGGTAAACTTAAGACATTGGAATCTAACGTTAACGTTAATGTTAACGAGACTACAACGACCAGAGACCTGGATAACGTTAGATGTGGCTAATAATAATGTGGCCAAGCAATCATGAGAGTTTGAATTGCAACGAAGGGGCAGTGTAGATTGGTTTTGTCATCTCTTCTCTGCCTTGAGCGGCGTCAAACGAGAAAAAAAACAGACTTGTTTGTTACTTGGCATTGTTGCCAAATTCTCCTTAAGTCTGATCTTAAATAGAGTTAAGACGTACAATTCCTTTTGTAGTCTGTAAGAGAATTACTACAGTGATCCCCGTACACACTGCTACCAGTCAGTTGGTCTGTTTACATCGTGGAAAATGCACTAGGAGACCACTAGTTTAGACGTCCCTGACATATCACCCTATGTATAAATCAGGCTGGCTGTTTAGAGACATGCCGTTCTTTAGTCAGCTAATGAAAACAATCCACTTGACAAGATTGTTGTGACCTTGATGAGCATCCATTCCACACTCGTGCTGGGGAAGGGTGGGGGGGGGGGGGTGGATGACACAAGCAAGCACTTGTCTTCATGCTACCATTTTTGTAGGATGTACCCTTGGATGTTTAGTACAAACGATAGTATGTCTGTAGTAGTCCATATTTCTTTCATCCAAATATGCAGCTCCACATGACCACACAAGGCAGTCTTTACAATGTCTTCAGTCTCTTTAACTATGCTGTTGCATGGCACTTATTTGTTGTTGTGGATGGATGTCTACAGTTGCGCCTGTGTCGGCATCACCTGTCCCTGTTGGAGCGATCCCACGCCTCCCCTCACGTCCAGCTGCGTCGATCTCTCCGCACACACAGGTAAGCAGGAAGCTGTGTCAGTGGAACAGCATGCATCATTTTGCCATGAGTAAGAAGGGGAGTAGACTTGCTGACCATCAGCTTACAGCTTCAGTCAGCTAGGCCTCGTTGGGCTATGGACATGATTGTTGCCGGTACCTTTGGTCAGAGTGAAAGAAGGTCTACACCTGCGATAACAGGTCTTTGTCTTCCCTCCTGCAGAGCGGAGAAGAGTCGGGGAGTGGTGAAGATGCTGCTGGGTGTTGCCGTGGGCGCGCCGCTGGCAGTGGGAGTAAAATACGCCGTGTCAGAGCCAAGGGAGAGGAGGAAGATGAAGATTTTAGCTGAAGGCGTGGGACGCTTCTGTAGGTCTGTCTAGACGTCTGTGGTCTGTCTGTCTGTCTGTTTGTTAATTTGTCTCCATTCATTTTATCATTTGTCTGGTCTTTCCCCAGTTGTTTGCGGTCAGTTAACCATAACAAAAGAATTTAGTAACATGCGATGAGGATATCAACTGTCTTTGATCATCTGTTTCTTCTTTGTAGATCGTTGTACGTTGGAATGGTGATCTCCGTAGATTACTGGTGGACATCCAATGTTGCTCTCAGGGGAATGGATGAGGTAAGCTTGGTCATCCCAGTGAATAGTCACAGGCCGTGTCCTTGGCGAAAACAGTATGTCAGCAACCAAAGAGCTAGACGTCGTGTATACAGTACATTAACATATAGTCACATACATGCAGTTTTTTTTCACCCAAGTGTCACTCTAAAATGCTGCTCACACAGAGTACGTATAATGGGTTTAGAATTGAATAAGCAACCAGTGTATATATGGGTGACGTATAGCAAGCGTAAATAGCGGTGAAATAATAACCACTTAGTGAAACCAAAGCTTAAAAACTGGAAAATGTGGACAAATGAAAGTGATCCTCTGTACTGTACATGTGCTGTACCAGGAGTGAGCGTGCTGGTGCGGTAATGTCATGTCCGCCCCTCTCCTGTGACGTGTTGTTGTTGTTGTTGTTGTTGTTGACCTCTCACGTCAGAACAGCCAGGCGTACCTGGAGGGCATGTCGGCGTGCCACCAGCGGGCAGCTGACAGCATGGTGGAGGGTGCCGTCCAAAATGGCGGCCTCTACATCAAGCTGGGCCAGGGACTGTGCGCCTTCAACCACCTGCTGCCCCCCGAGTACATCAGCACGCTCCGCATCCTGGAGGACAAGGCCCTCAATCGCAGGTACAAGGAGGTGAGCGCTTCTCTCCAGCGGCGTCTGGTCATGTAAGGGTAACGCAAGGGTAACGTACGGGTAACGTACGCTCAGTCCAGACAGACACACAGCAATTTTTTTTTGTTTGGACACAGTGCTGCACCCATCACTGTTACTCATATGAGCAAGGCTGAGAAGGCGAGAAAAGACTCTCTTTTCAAAAAGAAAAAAAAAATACACGCTTAATGAAATCAGTGTAATCATCTGTGTAGATCTTTAGGTCCGTACACTTGACAGGGCCTTTTAGTGTGAAGAGGTTATGTTGGAATTCAGGGAAGCACATAACACTACATTCTACCAACTAAGAATCATCATCGGGGGGATGGATATAATTTACATTAGCTACAGGTTGAGTTGAGTTGGGCCTGGGATTCTGTTTGCTACTGATCAATTGTAGTCAATCTTATGTAGGCTTTCAGGTTGGTGTATGGATTGATTTTTGTTTTTCTTTCACAGGTGGATGCTCTCTTTCTGGAAGATTTCAATACGACTCCAAACAAGATGTTCAGAAACTTCGACTACGAGCCGGTGGCGGCCGCCAGTCTTGCACAAGTCCACAAAGCAGAGTTGCATGATGGGACGCCGGTGGCGGTTAAGGTGTTAGGTTTATTCCATTTGTCCACTCCCACAGCTTCCCTGGTCATGCTATTATTGGTCAAAACTTTAGCAATTATTTGATCTCTTCATTTTGTTTACATTTTCTTTTTATCTCCCTCCCATCCTTCTAATACTGTACGGTTTAAAAAGGATAAAATACTTGTATTCCTCTCATTTCTATAAAGATTGTTAATGTTGATACTGGTTGGATGTAGTTGTAAAAGTCTAGTTTATTTCTAGAGTGCAGTTTAAAACAACTCAAGTGAGAAGGAATATTTGTGAAAGGAAATTATTGTGTTTCATACAAGATAAATCACTTAATTATTAAGTGTGTATTTGTTTGTGTGTGTGTGTGTGATATATGTGAATAACCTTGGCAGGTTCAGTACATAGACTTGCGGGATCGCTTTGACGGGGACATCCGAACGGTTGAGATCCTTCTGGACATCGTGAAGCTCATGCACCCCAGCTTTGGCTTCCGCTGGGTCCTCAAGGTCAGCCTTCCAAAGTGCTCCAGCTTTTCCCAGAAATCCTTTTCCAGGACGGCACACAGCAGCAGCCTATCTGCTTCAAGGCTGCTCAGTGATGTTGTTGTTTTTGTTACAGTGATCCTATTACAGTGATGCTATTTTGATTGTTTACATGTTCGGAAATTACTTCTTCAGTCAAAATTATTTTCACTGATTTTTCAGTAAACTTCCACCCCCATATTTATGAACTTTGTTTGTCTGTTTGTTTGTTTACACTGGTGTGTTTTTCAGGACTTGAAGGGCACTCTGGCTCAGGAGCTGGACTTTGAGAATGAAGGCAAGAACTCCGAGCGCTGCGCAGAGGAGCTGAAGCATTTTAAATTCATCGTGGTGCCAAAAGTGTTCTGGGATCACACCAGCAAGGTGGTGTTTAATGTATGCCCCCCCCCCCTCTTTTCATGGCTCCCATGTTTGTTTTAAACTTTGACTCATTACGCTTATGCAGTGACAATTGATCCTGTTCTAGTCTTTTCTTTTCTATTCTATTCTATTCTTGTGTGTTTTTTCCTGTCAATGGCGACCTGTGTACTGTACACTGATTAACTTGTTCTCTCTGAAGAGGGTGCTGACTGCCGAGTTTTGTGAGGGCTGCAAAATCAACAATGTTGAAGAGATCAGGAGACAGGGACTCAGTCTAAAAGATGTGAGTGTACTGAGTGAGTTAAAAAAAACAAGTGTTTAAAATAAATGCAAGAGTATGTGAGATGAGATGCAAAAATGAGTATGTGAAATGAATCCCCCCTGCTTTTTTCCTTCAGACAGCAGATAAGCTTATTCGGACGTTTGCCGAACAAATCTTTTACACTGGATTCATTCATGCCGATCCACACCCAGGCAATGGTAATGAGTGTGTGTGTGTGTGTGTGTGTGTGTGTGCGTGCACACGTATACGCACCAGGGAAAAAGAAAACGGTTTGACTTCTCTAAATGTAGAGGTCAAGTGTCTTCTGATGTTTATGCCTGTAGGCATTTTTCCATAATTGTCTTCATCAGCAGCACTTGACTGGCTTGGCCGTTTGCCAACACTGTTGGATTGTGTTGAGCGAGTAAACTTGTTTTTGTTTTTTTGTTTTTTTAATTATTTATGTTTAAATTCTAGTACTCGTCCGACGAGGGCCAGATAAGAAAGCAGAGTTGGTCCTACTTGATCACGGCCTCTACGAGTACCTCAGTAAAAGGTAAGTGTGCCTGGTGAATGGTGTGGTTCCTAATCATTTAAAGAGGTCCCGTCCTTTTGAAGTCATCAAAACATGGGAGCCAACCTATGTAAACAGGTGTCGAGAGACAACTATGTTTCATGTACATCACCATAACATGTGAGTCAGTTGTGAAATACATCGCTTCTTGCCCTGAAGGCATTAAAGATAACAAAGCAGAGGATTGCGCAACAGCATGAATGACAAGCTCCTAGACATGCACAGACTGTATTTAGCCTTGAACTAGCGCCTACGCTCACTAGCTCCCTCTCTCTCTTTCTCTCTTTCTTTCTCTCTCTCTCTCTGTGTATTTATCTATCTATGCCTGGTCCTTTTTCACCTTACTGCCTTAGTCCTCATTAAACCTTGAATCCTCCAAGCCTGGCATGAATCCACCAGTCATGAAGTTCATTCATACTAGTTCAGCCCTATGTATGGGGAATGGGGGATTACAGGTGATCACTCATTGTCTCTCAACCCATAACCTGTTTCTCTCTCTCTCTCTTTCTCTCTCTCTCTGATAGTGACAGAGTAGCATTATGTAAGTTGTGGCGCTCTATCGTTTTGCGGGACGATGCAGGCATGAAGAGGTACTCCAGTGATCTTGGGGTCAAAGGTGAGCACTGTCTTCATTGATCATTTAGCTGCGCAGTGGACACAGCGTGAATGTGCGTTGTTCATTCTGGGGTCGAAGAGTGCATTGCAGGGGTAAAGTTAGCCATAGTAAATGACCGTAACCCTGAAAGGTCATGGATCCTCTCTTTGTAGCATGGATTAGTCCTGAATTAATCCCAGATTATTCACTTCACTTCACTTCAGATGCTTACAGTACTTGCACTTGGAAAAATAAGCAAACAAAGCTGTTAAATCTCTCTCTCTCTCTCTCTCTCTCTCTCGTCAGACTACTTCCTGTTCTGCGAGATGCTTCTGCAGCGGCCAATCAACATGCGGGAGCTGGGCCTGGGGAACATCCTGAGCCGGGAGGAGACGGCGTACATGCGCGAGATGGCCGCCAGCCACTTTGACAACGTCATGCAGGTGCTGAAGGCCCTGCCGCGGCCCATGCTGCTGGTGTTCCGCAACATCAACACGGTGCGCAGCATCAACATCACTCTGGGCGCACCCGTCGACCGCTACTTCCTCATGGCCAAGAGGTGAGGCGGCCACGTCATGGGCCGAGATGGGTCCGAAGTGATTTTAAGATCAGACATGCATGAATGGAAAATTAGCCACAGGAGAGAGAAAAAGACACATTTTGGCATCATTTTAAAATCCAAAATTGTGATTATTGTACAGTATATGCCTTTATGACTTCTACATGAATATGATTAATAAACTGTATATTCATTTTTATTATTTGTCCTCTTTAACCAAAATCTTGGTTGCTGTAATGTTAGTCTGGCATGGCTTGCTATTGAGCCTGTGTGTGTGTGTGTGTGTGTGTTGGTTGTAGTGCTGTGCGAGGCTGGGGCAAGATCCAGGCGGACGACACTAGAGTGCTGCCCAGATTCAGGCTCTTCCGCTGGCTGAGGACCACCTGGGAGGGCCTTAAGTTTGAGTGTGCCCTGAGGTAAAACCGAAAACCGCCGTCCCACTCAGCAAACTGTCTGTGCCGTAGCCTTATATGGTTTACCATGCTAATATTATACAACTAGATTATATGCAGTACAAACAAGCAAATAGTCATGCCATTAAAAAAACAATTCACGTTGAACAAGTTATTGATATTTATATTTATGACCAGATCAATCACATATATTGTTGTTATTCTCGACTGATCACTTGTGTTGTTATGTGTCTTTACAGAACGGAAATGGCCATGATGAGTCTGACACGCTCACTACTCCAATTCCTCTCTTTCTTCGGCCTCATCACTCTGGACCAGGAGGTTTACCAGTACCTGAAGTGAGCGGGGCGCGGCTCTTACCCACACACACACACACACACACACACACACACACACACACACCCACCCATACTTCTACTTCCTACCTCAGCAGGGGACCCATCCAGTAGAGCACACGTGCGTGCGCACACACACACACACAACTATGGAGGAAGACCAGCTCACGGAGACGTCATTGACAGTGTCTTTTAGGCTTGTGTTATTATTATTATTTATTATTATTATTATTATTATCATCATCATCATCATGATACTGGTGCTGTTTTCTACCTAGGGTTACCCCCCCCCCCACCCCTGTAGATAACATTTTAATTTTACATTTCAAAGTTTTTTAAAAAACTAAACAATGAAGGAAGAACAATGGCAAAAGATATGGAGCTGAGGTGAATATTACTACCTTCACAATATTGTTGGCATGAAGCAATACTATTTATTTGTATTGGTCCCCTCTGACACCCAACATTAATGGACTGAAGTGTAGTCTTACATGAATTGTTTTAACCTTTTATAAATATTTTTTTTTATTCTTCACATAATGCATATCTGAAAGACTTTTATTATTAAATGAAACAAATGTCTCAAATCTAATGAATGCCATTGTCCGATAATGGAAAGCTGATGTGTAGAAACTATGTAGCATTGTAGCAGTGTTCCCATGGGCTGATGCTTAGCCATGCGTGTTGTACAGCTATCATATTGCCATGCCCATGTTTTCTAAAACTGTGAAGGAGAGGAAAGAACACCAAAGCACACTATATGACACTGCTGCTACTGTCAGGGGAACATGCGATTTTAGTATGTGCTTGAAGTAAGTTTTATCTGCTGCCTAAAATATGAAGCTTGTTTTTTTTTTTAAACCATGTGATATACTCTGTTTAGGCACAAGGGGTGGAATTCTCCGGTGTGCGTAAGTTCAGAAATCACTTAGCTGCGCGCTTTTCCACCATTCGCGCCAATGGCAGAGAAGCGTGCAGCTAAGTGATTTTTGAACTTGCGCACCCCGGAGAATTCCACCCAAAGTGCGTTTCATTTAGCACAATAAAATAAGGGAAAATCATCTGGAGGAATTTTGCATCGCTTTCTCTGTAACAATATCTGACTCCAACAACAAAAGGATATCTGCGTACATATTTCAGCTAGTGCAGGTATGAAGTGAATGGCTTGTGTTTGGAGATTTCCTATTGAAATTAAACACCTTGTAAAATGGTGCCATTGCAGTTGAAGTAGGCTACATATCCAATAATGTTTGATGCTTGTGAAGCTGGCATCTATCTACTGTAGTTGAGGTGACTTGATAACTGGCATAACCAGACATCCATGTCTCAACATGACATACTGTAATCTGTGTAAACACTTCAGATGGGGAGTTTTACTCTGACTAACATTGTGGTCATGATCAAGAATTACTTGAACATGACACATGATACAGTCAGTTACACATACTCATGCAAGAAAAGAGGACTGAAAAAGGTCGTTTTGGGTTTTACAGTGTACAGTGAACTCTACTTACTATAAAAATCAGTCCATACAAGAATTGAGGAATGTTTTTTTTTAATTGGTTTTGTTTACAAAATATTTTATGAAACATGATACAGTACAATCATCAATTACCTTTTTTGAGCTTTTGTAAAAAGACATACAACAAAATCATTTTTTTATCCAAAAACATTCTCAGTATTACAGAACACTCTTTTTTTTTCAACTGGTCTGATATTAAACTAAACAATAATTTTGACGTACAGCAAGGTAGATGAACCTCCAGAAACAGGCTGGCTTTAGAAGTGAGCTGTAACTCTGTCGATCTCCAGAAGATCCTCCAAAATCTACAAGAGATGTGTCAATTCATTAGCATGGACAGTTATCTTTTTGCATTTTGAGAGATACAGTACATCTTTTGTTGTTGAAGATTGGGGAAAAAAGTGCAGTTCTGAGAACAGTTTCTAAATCGAGGTGAGGAGCAACTGTGTTTGCTTACAATATCTGAGGTGGTTCCAATCTTCTTGGCCAGCTCACTGCGTTCCATTGTGCTCAGGTACAGGTACTTGTTCAACAGTTCCCCATCCAAAATGTTCCGCACAGGATTCTGTAGCGTTCGTCGGTCTGCGTGCAACATTCTGTCCACATGGGATACCGAAGTCAACATGCTAAACATTGCACTCTGACAAACGTGGATAAATCTATTGAAGCGATAGATCCACAGGGTGGCATCATACACAAGAGTGTAAATGCTTGTGGTTGGCACAATGTGTGTGTAACAGTAGTGTGTGGCTGGTACTCTGTGTGTGTGTGTGTGTGTGTGTGTGTGTGTGTAGGAATCTTTAGGCTATGCTGTGTTAGAAGTCCATATCTGTCTCTGTTAGTGTCTCTCGTCTTCATATGTGGAACCTGTACCATGCTGTACTGAAAACAAATTCCACCTGCTTGCAGTGTGGTCATTAAAGAATCATCATCATTATCATTATCAAGTGAATCGTGATTCATAGTTTCTGTGTTGCACAAGTGGGTAAGAATGCTTGAGCTTCCGTGTATTTGTGTCTGTATGTGCCTGCACACAGTATGATGAGCATCTGTGTGTGTGTGTGTGTGTGTGTGTGTGTGTGTGTGTGTGTGTGTG
>JASCQY010000068.1:2451768-2464581 GCA_030264315.1 Sardinella tawilis
TAAGGCATTCGTCAAGCTCGGCTATCTCAGTCAATGTTCGACCAAGGTAAACAAATCTTCGGATGGGTGATGTGGAGAGACTTCACAGTTCATCGCGCTTTAGTAAAAATAGGTCCGAACCATCACTTTAAGGCATGATGTGGAATTGGCTATGGGTACATAACACCATTAACACCACTACATTTATGAGCCTCATTCAACCTTCCTCACTCTATTAAACAACTTCTAGAAAAGTCTGTTAACTATGAGTCAACTTTGAATTTGAGCTTTTTTAGGTGCTGCTGTGTGGGCCTGAATCCACTCACTCAGAGGGAAGGCCGTGGTCCCGTTGGTCTGGCTGTTGAGGGAGACGCCATAGGGGGGCACACTCTGGTTGAGGTAAAGCAGGGAGTTCACAGCAAACACAACCACACCACCTACATACAAACACAAAGATGCACAAACAAATGCAATGGGTTCGTGTCATTTTCAGAGCACATTCAGCAACACTGACAGAGATTTGTTGAGATACAGCAGTTCAAACAGTACAGCTTTTTAAGGTTTGGAGAAAAAACATATCAAAGTGAGGTTTATTAGGGATTTTCATATCGTCACCTTCCTAAAATAATCACATAAGTCATTTTTTGGACAACATTTAGTTTTTACGAAAATCATTTGTTAATTTTTTAACAAAAAAAAAAACATAAAAAAACTTCTAGGCGATTATTTTAGCAAGGTGACCTGGGTGGCCAATGAAGATGTGAAGAAACGCACAGTATTTTGCTTCCCTGTGGCACAAAATAGTAGAAGAAACACACACCGATTGGCTTAGGCACTGGCATGACCTGCGTGCAGTCAAAGGGCAGGTTGCTAAGCGACCAGATGACGGGGTGCACCTTCTGCATGATGTTGAGGGAGATGGCCACGATGCTGCAGGTGTCCTGACGTACCGCCACACGCCTGTCACACAGAACGCAACACCACAGACATCACTGACATTCATCAACCACTGACATTCATTGGACATTCATAACCCAATTGCGAGGGATAGACCAAAAACGTGCAAACAATAGCTATCATGCTAGATTACAATTTCTCAATGGCTGAGCTGATAGCCAAGTATCATAATAATAGCGATAAATAAATACAAACAAACAATAAATAATTGTCCCACATAGGTGGTTGTGGAAAGTTAAAAGTGGCAATCTCTCTCTCTCTCTAATTTACACATTCTTTGTTAATTTGTTGAGTGTGAGAGTGTGAGTGTGTGCGTGTGTGTGTGTGTGTGTGTGTGTGTGTGTGTGTGTGTGTGTTTCATCTTTTTGGTTGTTTGAGATTTTCTCCAACCCAATAGGCAAGTGAAGTTTTACCCAGGCCAGGTCTGGTTGGGCTCGTAGAGGATGAGGAGAGTGGGCTCATAGTAGCCGTGCAGGAACTTCATGTCAATGATATTCAGCAGCTTCTCATCAAGCTCCCGCACATCAATGATGTAACTGGGGAGAAAACTGGACTTCTGCCTGTAGACGCAAAGAAACAACAAGGATAAGAAAGAGATGCACCATTGCACTGTTGATCAACACATCAGCCTGGTCACTAATTCATTCAACTAAGAGTGAATGAGTGAGTGAGTGAGTGAGTAAGTGAGTGAGTGAGTGAGTGAGTGAGTGAGTGAGTGAGTGAGTGAATCAATCAATCAATCAATCAATCAATCCGTCAATCAATACATCGATCATTCATTTATATTTGGCATGACATTTCTTGAAAGAAGAGTTGTTCTAAAAGATCAACCCACCCTTCTCCAACGATTCCTTCCTGCTCATCTGTCAAAGTGTCCTTTCTGAAGGGGAGCACCACCAGCCTGGTGCCGTAAACCAGCATCACCGCACAGCGATTCTCTGGGTCCACGCGCACTATGGGGATGTGCACATTCTGGACAAAGCCATCCTGAGCGTGAGACAAACAACCAAAAGAACTTTAGTCCGTCTGCTGCCAACCAGTGCTTTGACACCTCATTAAAAAACGGTACATCAAAATTTCAGTAAAAAAACAAACGGTACATCACAGTATACCCTAAGCTCAGGCTCTTCAAAATAATGCAAGGAGAGAGTCTTCAAGTCATGAGTCCCTGGGTCATACTCCACAACTGACAGCTGGAGACAAAGAGCATTCGAATAGGTTAGGACCAAACCTTCAGTGCTAATTCAGAATCATTGTGTCATGTAGGTCTAGTCGGTGCAGCATGGAACAGCAACGTAAAAGACAATGCGCTGACTTACCTTTGCATCTTTAAAGCTCAGGAGAAGGGCATCTCTGCTTGCACCAACCAGTTGGACGCTAGCCATGGACATGACATTGCCAAAGAGAGAGAAGGAAGCCACCTGTTCCAGCTTCTCTTTACGGCTCTTGACATCTACAGAGTAAACCGCAAATCTAATCAGATCTCACAACTTATGAGGTCAATCTGTGTAAAAAACATGTACAAACACTGAGGTACAATTTTTGAAGAGAAACATGTGAGATAAATCACTAGTACGCTTACCTGTGGTCTTTTCTGACTTGCTGGTATTCTGAAATACATAAGCAGCACATAGTTGGCCTCATCATTCTAAGTATTAGCGTCGAGAAAAGCTGAGACAATTTATTTACAAATTCACGCAACTCACCTCCACATCGTGAATGATTCGGTAAACATAAAGCTGTGACGTGCCTGCGACCACCAAGTTTTTCTCTTCACTAGATATGAAGTTACAGTAAACTGAAAATTCCACCGCCGTAGGAGAGTGCGCCTGACGGTACACAGCATACATCCTCCTGGCTCAAGCTAGGCACCTGGCAGTAGGGATAACGAGCTGTGATGGTTAGTCTACATCATAGATTAACTTTGAAAAGCTACTTGTACAACATTCAAATATACTTCTACCTAACATGATGTAAACTGATTTATTGTTCGTTAAATGACAGATCCAATATCAAAGGTACCTTGAAATCCAAGGTAACACTAGCATAATAGTCCAGGCAATCTGTGACAAAAAAACAACCAACCTAGAAGTAACTGCAACAGAAATGATTTTTGTTGTATTAAGTTCCTGAAACCCTCCCATATGACAATGAAATCCAAGGCAACACTAGCATAACTAGCAAGCTAGCTAGTGAGGGTTATTAATCTAAGAAGTTACAACCAGGAAATGTTTACAAATTAACATTAGGGCAAACAACCCTCATACACTCCTACTAGAGAACAGTTTATTAAAACAGAATAAAGCTTGGTGTCTTCGCCTAGCAACTCCTGGCATGCTAGTAGCCTTGATTAGCTATGACTTCAAGTCTGCATGGTAACGTTAGCTTGGTGCATAGATCCAATCAAGATACTGAACAGCGGATATACGCGCCGTACCTATCAATGGATTTTAATATTCCAAAACAATAGTATCCACAAGGTAATTTCACATTAACATTGTTGCTTTCCAAGCCCACTTGACTGTGTTTTGAGAATGAATTAGTTTATCGCTTCGCTTCTCCGCATCCATTCATCACATATCCCACAATGCAACATGCTGCACCCTCTAAATATAACCGTTAGGGGAACAATAGATTTCAAAGAAATGTTCCTACTAACTGAGGACAGTGTAATCAAGATTCTTTGATAAAACCAGATACGGTTGATGAAGTTGACTGTACCCATCTTTGATAAAAAAAAACCTTAACCAGAGAAGGTCGAGGCATCAACATCAGTGATCTTTGCTTTGACCTTACCTGTGAGAAAGACATTAATGCTACTGTAGAAAATAATCGCATAAAACATAAGTGATGTGGTATTTGATGGTTTATTTCAGAAGCCTTCATCATTTTGATGAACAAATAAAAAATAAAGTATTCAAGACATAATGCAGAAATACGTATTTCTGCATACAAAGCATTTGAGCTAAACCCTCACAGTATTTCAACTGATTATCTTCATCCAAATTCATCAAAATTTGGTTTATGCTTTATGCAATTCAGTCTGTGTATCAACTACACAGATCACTGAAAAAAAAAGGATGGGTGATCAGTATGGTGTGTGTGTGCTTGTGTGATTAATTTGACAACCATATCAGTTATCTTGAATGCAAATTACATTCTACATTACTTATGCTTTAAAAAAATGAAAGAAAAGAATTATGGTAAAATAAAATAAAAAAAGTAGTGCAGAGCCCTTTCTGTCTACAGATCACATGCATCAGTTTCATTTCACAACGGTCAGAGTCATTGTTCACCGATAGATCTTCTGGCACGTGACAAGGTACTGTGGGTATGCTTGCGTATCGTTGAAGATGACGAACAGTGTTGGCGATGCAAGTTTATCAGCCACGCTGTCATATCTCAGAGGAATGGCGGAGCTTTCCTTCAGCGGTGCGGTTTTCATCTCGTGTTTCCCGACAGTGTAATCTCCGGTCAGAACTCTGGCCATAAATATAAACTTGTGTCCGTCAGCATTGGGGGGAGAGTATGTGTCTGAGACAGAAAGTGCAGAGTTCACAGCAAAGTAGACTCCTTGGCCATACACAGTGGCTGTGGAAGAAAAAAGAAGTTGAACTTTCTATTACCCTTCTCAGATACAGTAGATGACTTAGGCTAATTGACTACACCTACGGTAATGATATAGGACAACTATAACTAATGATCAGAACTGAACACATTTATAGTTGGAACCAGACATTTACATATGGCCCATTCCTCTTGACAGAACAGGTGTAAACGTAAAGGGCCTTCCTGTATGTAAACACCTTGTCAGTGCTGCATGTGCCTAGCCTGGGAATACCCATGCTGCCTTGCACGCTCGTTCCGAACTGCACGGCCGCCTGGAGACCATGGACGAAATTTTCGCATGGATTTGGGAACAGAACGGGGAGAGACGGCAAGACGATGCATGAACTTTTGGACAAAAGGAACCTGAAGTCCCCAACGAGGAAAATGTATAGGTGGTCCCCAGACTAAATCTCACTTGAGATTTAGGCTGGTGTTACCCAGGGTAGCATGTGCCACAAAATAGACACATAATCTTCATTTCTCATGATGCCATCTATTTTGTTAGGTGCACCAGTCCCCCCCTGCAGCAATGCAGCCCCACAACATGCTGCTGCCACCCCTATACTGCATGTTTGGCATGGTGTTCTGGGGCTTGTAAGCAGGCATAATATACAGTTTATTATTATGGCCATTGCTTCAAACCCCCCATTAAAAAGCCAGACTACAGTTTGCAATCTGTGCAGGAGGACAAAGTCCCTAATTTCTAGAGACAGGTCCTGTGGTTTGATGCCACTTTTTGGCCATATTGATAAATTATACATTTGAAAGAAAAAGAGGGAAATTCGCAAGCCCCTGAACACCATGCAGGATAGTGGTGGCAGCATCTTGTTGTGGGGCTGCATTGCTGCAGGAGGGACTGGTGCACCTAACAAAATAGATGGCATCGTGAGAAAAAAAGATTATGTGGCTATTTTGTGACACATGCAGCACTGATAAGGAGTTTACATACAGGAAAGCCCTTTATATTTACGCCAGCTCTGTCAAAAAAATGGGCCATAATTCCAGCAAGGTGTTGGAATAAGCTTCTGGAAGGATACCCAAAAGTTTTGGCCCAAGGGAAACAGTTTCAAGCCCATTCTACCAAATACTAAGTAAGTGTATGTAAATAAAAAGCTTTATAAAATGAATTCCCTCTTTATTCTAACATTTAACAAATACAAATTATATGGTAATATTTACTGACCTAAAAGACATACGTTTTTTGCTGTATGAATGTTCGATAATAAAGAAAAAAAATGTTTTTGTTGTTATTTCTGAAGTGTATGTAAATTTCTGGTTCCAACTGTAGGTGTCTATTAAAGGTCTCTATAAAACGAATATAACCATTTCATACTTGAAATAACTATTTCAACTTTTATAACACAATATTAAAGTATATCATATCATGTTTTGAAATTGAATGAAAACGGCCACTGCAACTGTAAATACACACCATTTTTCCCACAGAAACTTCTGTTGAAGCCGTGGACGCAGATCTCCTTCACGCTGGTCTCACTGGTACCGTGGAAGAGCGTGCGCTCTACCTGTGGGGCCGTGGAGTTCTGCTCCATGCTGGCTTTCTTCAGCTTGTACTGGCTGTACAGCAGCGAGTTCACCAACTTCTCCACCTACAAAATGGCGCTTGCATTAGATCACCCAGTTCTAGTTTAAGGGCTTATGTATTGAATGGAAATTAGAAATTTGATTCAGGGGATAGAAATTAAGCAAAGGAGATTGCTTCAATTATACAAAAATATTTGCAATACATGCCATAAGTCATGTAAATATTAAATAAAATTGAAAATTGAAATTGTAAATTGTAAAAGTGAAATCAAATAAATACATTTTTAATTGTAAATAAAGCCAAAGAAAGAGTTCAAGTTTTGTAAGATTGCCTACTTTAACAATCTTGATTTTGTTGTGGAATTCCTGGATGGTGTCATAGAACTCTTTCACTACGTCCTGGAACTCGTCGGAGTTCTCGTCCACCCGGCACGCATCGGGAAGGCTGGAAAGGAGGCTGAACTCTTCCTCTGAAGCAGAACACAGGCGCCAACACATACTCCCATAAGTTTGTTGTTACACAGTCTATGGTTAAAAGTTACTGTTGAGGACAATTATGTTGACAGTAGATAAGACATTACACATTCCTACCTGGAACAACAGCAGCAAGGTCAGCCGAACTGACCAGTTTCCTGGCAATGGATACAGACTTCCCAGATGCTACATTAATCTCTTGCATTTTCTCAAAGTCAATGACGTGAGGTTGATGATCAAACAGAATGTCGACTTTCTTCTGTTTCATCTTCCAGGCATTTTCCAGGTAAACGGTGGCCTTGGGAGGATATGGTACATCCGCTGACCCTTGTGTGTGCCACACCCACTCCACCGTTTTTAGGATCTCCGCATCCGACATCGAGCTGCCCATCCTCATCACAAAGTCCTTCACAGTTGGCACGGCTTCGGCGACAAAGTCCTTGAAGCCGGAGACGATGGCCGTGGTTCCCTCGACGCGGATTTCCACGGCGTGTTTCCTCCTGATGAGGTCCAAGCACTTCTGGTGGTGGGCCGTGAGGTTCTTCAGGTTCCTGCTCTCCACCTTCTCCTCGCACTGCCTCAGGCCCGCTTTCTTCCCCAGGGCGATGTCGGTGCGGATCAGGTCGTGGTCGTAGGTGGCGAACACGAGGATCTCCGCGACGTTGGCCGCCTGGATGGCGTCCTGCAGGGACGCCTCCATGGCCTGCTTCAGCTGGGACTCGTCGTTGGCCGGGCCGACCCTGGCGTTGGCGGCTCTGAAGTCCTGCAAAGAGAGTGCCAGAACTTTCTGCAATTCGTCCTCCTCCTCGTCCTCCGCTGTGGCGGGCCTCCAGGTTGTTTCCATGGAGTACTGGATGGCAAGGGACATCCGGGCATCCTCGTCCAGGTTGGAGGCCTCCATCTCTTCCAGGGACTGCTGCGTGGCCAGGCCCAACTCGGCATCCTCGGGCTCGGTCAGAGAAGCGGCCTGTTGGCTTTCCTCAGTTTGCATGGCTGACGTGTCAGTGTCATCCTGGACGTCTCCTCCTCTGGCCGTGTAGAGGTCCTCTTCAGACGACATGTTTTGGGACGTAAGGCTACCAGGTGCATCAGACTGCTTGACGTCAATAGCAGACAAAAGCTGCTTTGCCGCTTCTATGCGAGCTGAATATGCAATCGATTAAAACAAAAATCAGATTCAAAACAGATTCATGACATGTCATGGCATTTAAATGTACTTAAGAGCACTTAGACTTACATCTCTCCATCATTTGATCAGCATCAAGAGTGGCTGGCTTGGAACTGGAAACTAAGGCACTTCCATCCCTCTGAAAGTTCTCCTGAGCCATTATTCTCCAACCAGACACAAAGATATCCTAATGACAAAACACATTGCAGCACAGTTCACAAAACAAAATAAAAAAAGACACATAAGCATTGCATCTAGCTCAACTCATTCATAGACCTCTATCCTCAAATATAAAAAATTGACTACTATTCACTATTGATTAGTCATCTATATACCGTATTGGCCCGAATACAAGAGGATCCTTAATACAAGATGACACCCCTTTTCCAGACTCAAAGGAGACCAAATTTTTCCAGCATTTGAAAATTCTGGTGGAAACTCGTTTAAAAGTCAGCCAATTGTTTTAACATCATTACTATGAAAAGTAATAAAGAATGATATCAAGTTAATTAATCTTCTGGATAGATTTGTGACATTTACATTGAATGAATAGTACCATGTGAATGATAATTGTCCGTAAAAGTGTGAATAATTAACTGTAGGCTGTCTACCTATCTACCAAGCAGAAAACCATGTGCATTAGGCATAGAAGTCTGACTGTGCGACTGTACAGCCTTGCCATGCTGTCGGTTCGTTTAACATAAAAACAAAAAACAAAAAAAAACTTCTTGTCGCTTTATGTATTTTTTTGTCTAGTCTCTTTGGGGCCGACACAGTACTAATTGCACCAAAAGCAATATGATGCAAGACCGCAAGCAATTTAATTTAGAAGTGAGAGACTCGCTAACCCTAGCTTCAGTCAGACCCAGCCTCTACTGATTCATCATGTCTAACAAACACACATGACTTAAGTCATGCAAAGAATGGATGGATGAATAGGTGGAATGGATACGTTAGATCAGTGTCAGGACCTTTACTTTCTGAAGCCTGGTTTCCACATCACTGGTTAAAATAATAGCAGATCATGTCAAATGAAATATGAGGTTTGTTCACCTCATCCTCCAGGGGTTCCCAGTGGACCTTGTCCATGCTGACGTACACCTGGAACTTGGCCTGCATCTCGGCCAGGATGCTGGAGCCCTCCTGCTCCACGAGGAAGCGGGCTGCGCCGGGCTGCCTCACAGTGATGGTTCTGGTACAGATAGAGTCCACCACACTACGCAGGATTTCCTCAGCCATCTGGCACTCCATTGCTTTACCACTGATCTGGGAACAACAGGGAGAGGGGAGAAGACATAAGCATGAATTCTGGCATATGAACAGGATTTACAGAATCTTCAGATTTAGTATCTTCAGTATTTACAAAATAATATCATTTTTTGGTTCTTGTTCATATAATATTAACAATAATAATAATAATAATTTTTTAACTTTTAAATAATTCTTAAGTCTTCTTAAGGGTAAAGAAACCTTACAGTTAATCCATCTCCTGTCTCCAGAGGGAACAAGGTGACCTGGTCAATATCAGCCAGGAGCTGCTCACAGTGGATCTGCAGATACTTCAACCTGCCCGGCTCCATGGTGATCACCGTTTCCCTCTGGATTGGCGTGACGAGGAACTGCTTCACTTTGGTCTGGGCCTCCTCCTCCATGCCTTTCAGGCTCACCACGCTGATTTTCGCTCCTGCCTCGACCACGCTGGCCAAACAGAGGCTGAGGGATTGGCGGAAGGTGGACCATTCTTGGCAGTACAGATTGCACTCATAGTCTTTCAATACTGGTATTCTCACCTCGGAGACCAGAGACTTGATTGACTTGCAAGCCTGGTTCGCCATGCTCAACGACAGAGATGTCACCGATACCGTGCCGTCCATCGCGGTGTAGGACAACAGCAGTCCCTGATCTTTCAGCGTCGGAAGGAGCCTGGCTCTGACATCCTCTCTTGCCAAAAACTCAACCATCTGCGGCTCGAGGGGCAAAGGAGCCTGAGCGATTCCGCCCAGGAACTCCAAGACTGAGCTCTT
Organism: Sardinella tawilis; assembly: GCA_030264315.1. Classification (NCBI taxonomy): domain Eukaryota; kingdom Metazoa; phylum Chordata; class Actinopteri; order Clupeiformes; family Clupeidae; genus Sardinella; species Sardinella tawilis. Next base: position 2,461,522 of record JASCQY010000068.1, read on the forward strand.
CAGCCCATCCAGCCCAGGCTGGTCAGGTGCTGTTATCGACACGCCGTCTTTGGTGATGCTCAACGTGGAGCTTGGATGTGCCGTCTGGAGCTCCCGCAGCCGACCACTCGCCTCCAACAGAGACAATTTCACCGGGTCGGAGACAGCGATGCTACTGTTCACAGGCCCAACGCTAAGCCTCGGAGCTGGCTTAGGTTTGAAGCCGAGTGCAGTCACTGCTGCTGGGGCAGCGGCTGCAACTGGAGCCGGTGCTGCTGCTGCTGCTACTTCGAGTGTCTCCGCTGCTTTACTAGGAGGTCCTGATGAGGTGGGGGAGGCACTGGCCAAGCTGGCTGGGATTGTCTGTTGGCTGTGCTGTGCATGGGCGACAGCCAGCGGCAGAGCTGCTTGTGAGGTTGGGCTGACTGGGTGTGCAGAGCGGGGTATGACAACTGGCACTGGATCTATCTCCATGGGAACAGTACCAGAGATTCCATTAAGACGGGGACTGGATGGGGGACTGCTCTCCGGCAGAAGAGCGCTGAAATAAGGCTTCACGCTTAATTCGGAATTTTCCAGTGTGTGGGTCTTTGTGACAACTTCGTCCACCGCTGTAAACACACACATCCACACACGGATTTAAAAGGAATACTACAAACCAAACCTACAACTACGAACAGTACTAAATGACTGAAAGACTTGAAAGATCAGTCTTACATTCAAAGTCCTTGAAGGAGACTCTGGCGATGCCCTCTGCCATCATTTCGACATGGGTCACTTCCCCACCCCCACCACGACCCTCAAAATATAAGATCAGCATTTCATCTGTGGTGCTTGGGTGAAGGTTTTCTACCAAGATGGAGTCAGTGCGTTCCAGCCTCTCTAGGCCGAGCTTGGCTCCCTCCAGAGGTCTCTTGTAGACTTTGGCAGAGATGCTCTGAAAATCTGGTGTTTGTTAGTTGGGAGAAACAAAGTTACAACAGTTTCAGAGTATGGTAGCTCACAGTGCATTCCTATGTATAACATTTCCAATATATTTTAAGGGTGCATTAAAACAATGTTGCTTTTGGAAGTATCTTGATAACCCAGCAATACTTCTGTTGTGAATCTGCTGTGTTTCTCTTCAAGTAGCTGCTTATGTAATCCTAGGGACAGCCCACACCAAAACATAATTGGGCCCCAAAGAGTTAAGGCTATAAGGGCTAAGTGAGGGTTGGCGATTAATTTGCCAACGAGTAAAGTCTCACTGGCCTAACGCGGGCCCCCTACATCGGCAAGAGGCTTGGGCTGGCTTGCTTGGTGAGGACACTGAGGTATCGGGAGGGAGATTTATAAACATTTCACACACACGGCTAGCTGGTGATACACCAGAGATGGTTTTACAGGAGGAGACACATCACTTAAAAAAACACATTCACAGAAATGTACTATGATATAATAACATAAAGATGGCAGAAATGGCAGTATGGCAGGAATAAGAAGTATAGAAAGTTCTAGGGAATTTTTTCACCAAATGTCATGGGAGTGTTTGAAAAGAATTGACATGTTAACATTTACTATAACTGAGGTAGCCAATGAAGACCCTCAGTGCACACAGATTATGACTACGATTTACATGTAAAAATCCTTTTGACTAAAACTGTTTCAGTGTAACATTCAATGTAAGCATTTTCAATGCTTTAGAGTTATTGAATAGAGTAAGCATTATGCAATGATTAACCTTCTGAAAGTGGCTGGAGAAACTGTATTAAGACCAAGTTTTTCCCTGGTGAGGGAAAGAGCTTGTATTCTTCAGTCTCCACATCCATGACATTCTCCACATAGAGTTCTATCAGCTCGGTGTTGGTGTCAGGGTTCAGACCCCGCAACAGGAACCTATGAGGATCACTGGGGGCTTTGCGCTGAACTTTCAAGGTGGTACCACTGAGGATGTGGGAAGCTTTGGACAAAACTCTTGCAGCAACTGTTAGAAATAAAACACAAAGACATAAAACCAGTTAGAGCAGAAACAGTTAGGCTACCTGTAGAAAATGGCATTAGCCTGACATTAGCTATCGCTAATAATGAACACATTGGTACCCCCTACCTTCAGCATCTTCAAATACGATTGTGGCTTTTCCTCCCTGTCTGTCAAGGGAAGTGAGCGCACCTCCCCCTGACCGTTTGTTCTCGAAGTACAGCTGAAGTAGATCATCATCAATGGTGGAAGGAATGTTGATCACCTCTAAGGTTCGTTCCTCCAGGCTGTCATCTCCCATTCTGATAAACAAGAAACAAAAAAACTGCTGTCTTTCTAGTTTGGGATTTGCAGTGGCTTTGAAAAGTAGAGCAACTGTTGATCAATATTACATCATTCAGTATACTCAACTCATTAACAATTAGTTGGTTTATCAACTGTTGATACTGTTACAGTACCCTGCAGAATAAAGGCAAAATAACATAGTGGTTTGTGTCAAGTGATAGCACACTTAAAAACTAAGAATGTCTAGGTTGCTTAACAAAACTATGATAGCCCAAGCCACAGTTGATACTTGCAGTGAATAGGCTATAGCTTGTAGTAGGCATTATTTTCATTATTAGACCTAAACCAAGTTGACGTAGCATTATCCTTCACTATTTTAAATTACGTACATAAAATCCTAGAGGCAAAATCCTAGAGGCAAACATGAACACTGAGGAAATCAGCAAGCTTTTCGTAACGTAGAATCTTACAATACACAGGAACTCACAAACCTTTTTGACGAGAAAATTGATTAAGAGGCCAAATTATAATTTGCAGCATACATATTTTTCTCCCATAACAAACGAATGTTTTATAATGTATTGTCTGTCTAATGACAGTCAGCTAGCCTAATCTTTCATCAAAAAAGAAACCGAAAGATACACACAAGCTAGCAAGATTGCATGATGGATAGCTTGACTCCCAAAGAAATACGTGGTTTTGGTGTCGTCGAAACTAAAAACACGAAAAGCTGCAATCGTTCAAATGAACTGTTTTCAATAAATTAGCGATTTACTGAACTCACTTGAGTTTGGTGCACTTCTTTCGTTCAGATCATGGCGAGTGTTTTCCATTCATGC
>JASCQY010000068.1:2521443-2536454 GCA_030264315.1 Sardinella tawilis
TTACTCTCAACATCAATGAATCACTTAATATGCTGTAGAGGCATTTCCTTTATCCTTGTGGAGATCCCTTTGTGTTTTCTGGGATGATTTTATTTATGTGGATGGACTCATCACAAACAAGTGGACAGAGTCAGCATGACCAAAGAGGAGAAGTGTTCGAGACCTGCCTTTTGTTTAGCCATGGCAAATGAATCGCTTCATACAGTGAGCTTTCATATCATTGTGTTATTTTTAGTTTTATATTTATTTCATTATTTGTTTGTTTATTTTTGCATTTTTTTTTTCATTTCTGTTCTGTACTTTATCATCAGGATATCCCCCTCTGTGGAAATCTCCATGAGGAAATATGAGCAGTCAGGAAATATACTACTTTTCCCTATTTCCATTTCATTTTTGTGGAAAGGTTTGTTTGTTTTGAATCGTTTTTGTCATCTGACATTCTTTTGAAACCCCCCAGGGCACCTCCTGCAGAGAGAGAGCTCATTTACCATGTTCTTTTTTCACTGTCTCATTCTCTCTCTCCCTCCCTCCACCAGTTTTTCTTTCTTTATTTATTTCTCTCTCTCCCCCTCTCCCTTCTTGCTGTGTATCTGTATGTTGCTCATTTAATTACAAGGGTAATCAATGAATAACCAACATTTATATCCCCTCTCTCTCTCTATGAGTTTATTACTATGAATTGTCCTCAACATAATTTAGTTGTTGTTTTTTTTTTTTTTGCAGCAGCAGCAGTGCGGATATGCCACTTCACTTTGCATTTCTCTCAGAGCTGAACCCAGCAAAGCTCATAAGAGCTTACCAACAGCCACTCAATATTTATGTGGAAATCCATGCAATGGAGCAGCTATCTTAGATGTCCTGTCTCCTCCTGTGCAAAATAAAATCCCAGATCCACAAAGCAGTTTCAGTCTTCACATGGGAGATAGTTAGATAGATAGATAGATAGACAGATAGATAGATAGATAGATAGATAGATAGATAGATAGATAGATAGATAGATAGATAGATAGATAGATACTTTTTTATGCCATGAGAAAGTCAGAAAGGCCATATTGTCAGGCCCTGGGCAGCCGTGGCCTTCTGGTCAGGGCTTGGGACCGGTTTGATCCCTGAGCTGTAGATCACGGCTGAAGTGCCCTTGAGCAAGGCTCCTAACCCCTCACTGCTCCCCGGCCACCGCTGGGGCAGGCAGCCCACTGTGCAGGGTTACAGTAGTTAGTGTGTGCTTTATCCCACTGTGTGTTCACTGTGTGCTGTGTGTGCATTTCAGTAGGCTAATTCAGGATTGGGATAAATGCAGAGACCACATTTCCCTCAAAAGAGCATATATACTTACTACACTGGTCAACATAGTAGTATGCATAGTATGGACTAAGCCGCTTTAGCCGAAGACTTTCCTTCCTGCAACTGCTGTTTGGCCTCTCTGTGCTTTTGCCCTTCGCTGTCCGAACGGACGGAGTTATTATGTAAATGGCCATCTCCTTGGCCAGCCAACCACACCATCATCAATCAGGGACATGGGGCTTGGGTGGGTGGGGGAGCGGGTAAATAAGGCTAAAAGCAGGAATTCTCAATGGGCCTGTGGGACAAGCGGTGAAAGAGTGTGAGAGTGATGGAGGAGTAGAAATTGCCACAGGGCCTTGAAAAAGAAAGGAGAGGAGAGAGAGCGAGAGAGAGAGAGAGAGAGAGAGAGAGAGAGAGAGAGATGGTGGGGAAAAGAGGGAATGAGTTTGTGATTGGGGAGAGGACTTTTGCTGGCTGACACACCTGTTCCCCAGTGAGCTGGAATTATCTTTCCAGACAGGGGCTACCCAGGGTTAGAGGCTCCAATAGGCCTATTCATATCAGCCAACAGATCAGCCATCCAGTTAATGCCTAGTTTCCCCTGACAAAAATGTCCACCGAAAAAAAGTGAAGGCAAAGCTCTGGAAATTAGCCCAAGAGATAAAAGAGCACAGACATAAAACAAATGACATTAGTAATAGCCGTGTAGGCTACTTAGTGGATTGAGCAAAGCAGCACTGAAAATGTTGTTGGTACTCAATCACAGATCATAGATTAATCACAGATTAATCACAGACATTAGGACATTTATAGATATTCAGTAAAACAGGATTTTACAGCCATTTCAACTCGAATTTGATTGACAAATGCCTGAGCAGAATATCCACAGGGATTGAAAGTCTGTACCGTGCCCTTGGTAGTGCTTTTCAAATAGGCACATTTGAGAGGGAAATAAGGCTGAACGGGGAAGGGGATCAGGGAGGAGGAAAAGAAACTGCCGAGCGTACCGGTTGAGAACAGAAAGCGTTTCTTCCCAGTGTTTTCATTATACAAACTGGCAGCAAAGGTGCTAGCCTACTTGAAGACAAAAGAACAAGGTGTTCGCGGCGTTGCTGTCATACTGGCAGCTAAATGAATTTTCACAGCCAATAAGTTTCCCTCAGTCTTTCAATTAGCAGCAGCGTGATTGTACTGCCTGACCCATTTGGCTTGCACTTCACTGATACTCTCTCTGTAACACAGACACGCTAATAAAACACGCTAATAAAACCCTTGAGGCTTTGTTAAGGCAACCGCCCAGCAGCGCACACAACTGTTGCGCTCATAGAGAGAAATGCCCGAAATGCCCTTTGTGACCTTTTCCGTGATTGGCTCGCTGCCCATGTAGCCACTAACCTCACAGTTTGGCATTTGTTACCCTTAGGGGTACCATACAGGCTTACCGGTACTCCAAAACCAATTTATCATCAAACATCTGTTCAGTGATAGATTTGAAAAAGAAAAAAAAAAAGCTGACATGACTGAAAGATTCTGTGTGTGTATGACATAGGCCTACTGTACAGTATGTCTATCTACCAAACAGACAATGAAGGTAGGGAAATGATGCTAAGCTATTTTTAAGGCATGAAACTTAACATTCAGCAAATATCTCCTCACTCTCTGTTGTCCTAGCCCTCTCTTCTCAAAGTACTCCGTAACCATCTTCATACACTTGGCTCGATGGGAGCAAGCAAAGTGGGGGCAGCAACCTGTTCTCTAGAAAATGACAAAACAGCAGAACACTGTTATGTGGGAAGTCTCTATGGGAGCACCGAATGGAGGGGTGAGCAGTGCTATCTCTCTGATACGGTTTGTTTGGTCTTGTGGTCAAAAGTTAATGGAAGTTTCTTTGAACAAAAGTGTGCGGTCAGAGACATACTGTAAACCATAAAGTTGAGCAGTCTACTTTTCAAAGATGAATGAATATGAACTCAAGACTAATAAATGCTGAAGAATACATGGACTTCTAACAAAAAATATTATTTTATAGTACTTACTGTGATACATACCACGTCTACAGTAGGTATACCCTTTAAATAATCCATGATATTCACTTGAGTTATTGAATTTTTGTTATTGAGTTGAATCTTTGTTCAATTTTGGGTAGGAAGCTTAATTCTGTGTTCAGTAATGGGAAAGCTTATCAGAACAGCCAAGAACTGCGTTTGGCTGTGCCAGACTCCAACTGACCATCGTCTCTTGACATTCATTCCCAGTTGTCCTCTTAGTGGCATATCATTTATCATGGACACAAACGCGACTGGAGCTGTCACGACTGTCTGTCTATCTGTCTGTCTGTCTATGGACACTATGATTAAGCCGAGTACACAGTGCACAGTTTACCCACAGAGCCTAGAGTCCTCCTCCTGCTGTTTTACTCTGATTGGCTACGCTGAAGGAAGCTCTCGCTTTTGAAGCTTTCTGTCTGCTTAACAAGTATGACCCAATCTAAGAAGCAATCTTCCCTGCCTATCTGAAGCCCAATAATGCTGCTATCATCTAGTTATCTCACAACAGAGGCCCAATTAGTCTCCATTGCGCTTATTTACGAGGTAATAGCTGAGGCGACACACCATTGAGCGTAAATGAAGGTTAAAATGGTAAGAGCGCATCACGGCGGCCTGCGACTCCGAGGCAGAAAAGAGGCTGCAGATTAAGAGGCAGGGAGATGAGACAAGAGAAAGAGCGAGAGAGACAGAGAGAGAGAGAGAGACAAAGAGAGAGAGAGAGAGAGGGAGAGAGAGAAAGAAAGGTGGGCGAGGGATGGAGTGTGGGGGTGAAAGAGTGAAGCAAAAATGGAGGGCTGTAACAATAGTGGAAGAATAGAACATGATCAGAGCTTTTACAAACAAACATGACAGGAGCCAGGACCTCGGATACTGAATAATACTGTCACCCCATTCTTTGAACCTTATTCAGAGCTGAATATCAAGATGGTTTGTGCTATCTCCTTCTCTTGCTTACACACACACTCACAGACACACAGAGACACACACAAACACACACACACACACACCACACACACTATTCTCTCTTTTACACATACATTCAAACACACACACACACACACACACACACACACACAAACACACCCCTACACACACCAACACACATGCACACACTCTTTTTCTCTCTGTCCCTTTATTACTTAAGCATGTAAATTGATTGAGAACACTGCCAGCCGGCAACAAAAGCTTGACTGAAGCGGATTAGGCAGCCAAATTCTTGAATAGCCTCTCTAACTCAGAACACTGTGGTTATCTTCAAAGGGAGCACAGAGATGGAGGTCTGTTTTCAAAAGGACTCACCTTGAGATAAAAGCAGTTTTTCTCTTTCTCCCGTCATCACCTTATCTCCCGAGTCATTTTAAGTCGAGGATACATCCCGGACAAATCCCTTTTCATCTGAAAACACTTATTTTCTAGTTTTACTGTTTGGTGTCAGGTTGTGGGTAGATGTGTTTTTAATGCCATCTGAAATGGGAGTTTTGCATCCTCGTAAATGCCAGAAGTGACGTGGTCGTGTGAGAATCAGCACAAGATGGCTCTTTTCATACCTTTGAAATTGGCTTATAATCTGTTTTTATCTGTCTCTGAGGCCTTGGTGTAATGCAATGGGTTAAAAATGCATGGCTAGCAAATTTCTTATTTATTGCGGCAGTGATTTCTCAGCCTGACAGGCGACACAGTGACAGAGAGAGAGAGAGAGAGAGAGAGAGACAGAGAGAGAGAGAGAGAGAGAGAACTGAAGCTAGGGCTGAAAATAATACTGGAATAATAATAATAACAATTCTGTCTGTGAATACTTATCAGTAGTCCCTGAGTTTGAAGTTGTTCCATTTCCCTTGCCAGACCTCTTTTAGCCTTAGCTTTGAATGGACAACCATTTCAGCCTCGACAGCACCTTCTCAAAAAAAGGAAGCACTAAGTTAGGTTTGCACATGGCTAGAAATGAAAATGCTCTTCTCTTTAGAGTTGGTCGTTTGGAAGACGATTTCAGAATGAGAAAAGGAGAGAGAAAGAAGAATGAAAAAAGCATTTCACTGCAAATGTTTTTATATTAATTGCCATGTCCAATCAAGGCTGTTACAAGATGAGAGATACACAGGTACTAGTTCATACTGTATATTATCTAAAAAATATATTTTATATTTTTATTAATACAAATTTTAAATCTGAATTAGACATAACTAGATGGATTAACATGTCATTTTTAAAAATCTTTACACCTCTTTTTGATACTTATCACTGTTTTCATTGTTTACTGCTTACAAACTCTGTACAGTACAACAATGAAAATGTTCTTTTCGTGACACTCCTTGTCCTATTCTTCCCCAATGCAAATTATATAAAATTGGTCTGTTTATGTATTTTATTAATTCAAATATGAATAAAACAATAAACAATACCAGCTTTATTCAAGACAGGGAGGCACAGAACAAAAACAAAAAAGAAACTAAACATTTGATCAGGCTGCATCTCTACAAGACAGCAGCATAGGCCCAGTCTCACACTGTATGATGAAGTTGAGTGCAATCTTTTCCAGCCTCGTGGAGCGCGCCGTCGCCGCCTCAGCCAGGTTGTCTTCCCAGCCGCTCTCTCCGAGCTAAGCGCTTGGGCGCTCCTCCTGCTGAGGTCATCCGCTCTGACAGGATGTTCCCGCTAACGGCCATGAATCATATCTGGACTGCCACTCAAGCACCCACCCCTTCCCTGTACCAGACACGCTTCATGCCCTCGCGAACAGAGAGCCTTGGTCCCACCAACCAAACAACCCCCAAACCTATCTGACACACACACACACACACGCACACACACACACACACACACTTTTCCTCAGTCCTCTTCAATTAAGACACAAACCATACTTGAGAAACACTCATCTGAGTTTTTTGCTGTACTGAACCTTCTCAACAAATTCAGCCTGTCCTCAGCATGACCATTCCAGTATGCAATATGAAACTATCCACAGCATTCTGGCAAAACTCCTTAACCGTGAGGCATCATTATGTAGCCCTGGGGACTCTGAAGACTCAGAATGGGAGCACATGATGTGAATCATCCAGACTTGCTCAGAGCGTCCTGTGATGCTGGAGTTCAATCAAGAGAAAAGGATAAGACTCCCTTGGTGGGTAAATCGCTTTTCCCGGCAAACCTGGGAAATTTGACATAAAAGTCCTCATATCTCAATCATTATACCTAATGGGATGGTGTAATATATACTGTATAAAATCGATAATATTCTACAAAAGATAGAAAATACTGTTGACAATATTTTAGCTCCCATACTGGTTTATGTCCAGACTATTTATATTTACCATAAATATGTGGCGTGGAATATACATAGAACTCTACATCTCTACATACAAGCTATTGGTTGACCTTTTGTACTCATCAATATTTTGGGCTGACGGCTAACAGGACCGCCCATTATAGTCTGCTGTACTGTATATCCTCCACTGGTGTTAGAGTAGGCTACAGGAGCAATGCCAAACTGGGTTTGCATACATGTATGTGACATCAACTGATAATGACTGTTCTCAGGCAGCACGGGTGATATATTTCTGGGCCAGACTACCATTATCACTATCAACAATATAATCCCAGGTGCAGTATAGATATTTTTTAATCTTTCCATCAGTTTAACTGCATGCCCTGTGTTATCAGGAGTCAGAATTATTATTCTGGAAATCCACAGGCAAGGGAGCCTGATTTTTCTAGACTATTCCAGTGTCTTAGAAAGGCAGCCCGAGGGGGAGCCTCCACCCCAAGGTCCTGAGAGGATGAAGGTGGGGATTCAGTTCTTTCACATGCCCATCACTCAAAAGAGCTTATCCTTTCAAAAACCACAGCGCACCACGGGATCTGACTGAGATCATCGTAAAACACGTTGTCCGTAACGAGACGCAAGCCATTCTCCGAACGATTGCCATATTGATCGAGTTTTGGTACCCGAGTCACGGTGGGAAGCTGATGCTGGCTGGGATGTCACGATGACAAATGTCACACCCAGACAAGATTCAAAGTAACAAATCAGATTTATGTTTCTGTTCCCATAGCAGCAAGTCTAAACTGCTGCTGCTCAACACTTTTAATGGTTTCCTGTGTTTGGGAAATGTCAGTGTTTTTTTTACTCTGTCTGATCTTGCGTCATCAAGCTTTTTTTTTTTCTTTTCCGTTATTCTCAATTGTGGACCATTAATAGAGGTAAAAGTAATGAAAGAAGTCACAGTTCATGATGATTTTTGTGTCAGTGCATCCGTGAACATTACTAACCCCACGGTGAGTTTCATGTCTTAACAAACGAATATTTAATGCGTTTTTAGGAGCAGTTTGAGAAGTACACATAGCTGCCATTCTGAAGACTGCAGCAAAAAACGAAAATTCTCCTAACAGCAGCTTGTGTCAAAATGAAAATCAGAAGTGATCTGAAAACAAGGTTTTAAGTGTTAAAAAACCGAACCTATCCTTTAAGTGAACAAACTATTATTAATTTACGGTAGTGTCCAAATTCGTGTTAAAAACTATTGTCACATTAGAACATGGAAATTTCCTCTGACCAGTAAAAAAATTAGTGCAAACAAATGGAAATGAGCATTTGCTTAAGATAATTTCCATGCAATGATCTCATCTTTTCATGAAAAAAAAAACAGGTGTCTCTTTCCTTCAGTCTTTTCTCTCTGCTTGGTCCTAGTTCTCTCCTTGAACTTTGGCTAAAAAAAACAAGCCATGTAACTCAGTAACTTTCTTATACAAATAAGCCTCATCTTCTAACTATGACTTTCCACCTCAACTTTATTGGTCTTACCACAGAAAAATTAATTTTAGTCAAAAAGGATTCTCGCTGCCTGAGTGATGACAACTGCCACCTCATTTACAAGTTGGTCCACAACATTTTCAATTATTTGTCTGTGTGGTCTTTGAGGACGACCTCAGACGTCATTGAAATGTACGCAAATGAAATGTTCACCGTGTTGCTCATTTGAATGGGAAAGGGGCCATTTGCATTTTGTCTGTTCTGAAATCCGGGGCTGCACACAGTGTCATGTGTGTCATCAGAGCACTCAGAGCATGTAAATGCAGCCGGTCCTGGAGTCCTATACTGTCAATAGCTCTGTTTCCCACTTTCATGAGGTGACAAAAAGAGTTTTCTTATGTCTGTCACAGCCCTAATCCTCCTCCAGTCGGCTATAACTGACTGAAGTGTTATATTAATGTCTCATTATTCATTTCCATTCAACTGGCTTGTAAATGCCTGTGTGGTGTACAGTATGCACACTGAGTCTTTTTCCACCCACGGCCAAAGAGTTTCACACTGCCAGTGCCTGCATTGGATGGAAACAGCAACAGCATAGCCTATCTGATGGTTGTTGGGTCGTGTGTAGTTAATGAATATATCACAGTCTAACCGTAACTTGTTTTGTGTCTTTTTTCATGTTTTGTCACCCTCTCTTTAATCTTTTTCATGCCTGCGCATCTTCCTGGTGTGTGTGTGTGTGTGTGTGTGTGTGTGTGCAGCCACTACAGCAGCGTGCGCGGGGATAGGAGTTAATGGTTCTGCCTGGGCGACACAGGCGGCTGGTTTTTGAAGGGCTGCGGCAGCTCATCTGTTTTGACTGGCTCCTCGTGTCGCCGTCGTTTTTACTTCCGCCAGGAGGCTGTTTTCATGCTGTAAAACAGATCATTGACTCCCCCAACCAACCCCCACCCGTCCCCCTCACACCCGCACCCCCAGACCCCCACCACCCTCCTCCAAGCCACCCTCCCCGCCCACCACTGCGTTCCCTGGCCTGGAAGAGGTAATAAGGTGCTAGTGGAGGGTAGAAAAGGGAGGGGATGCCTAGTTCCAAACCCACACACACACACAAACACACACACACGGGTGGGTGGTACTGAGAAACTGCAGTGTAATGGGTTGTGGGAAACACCTGTAGGCGTCTTCAACTCGTTATTGTATTTATTTTTTTATTTTTCACTCTGGCTCGCCTCCTGTGTGCCAATTACGCTCCATAAAGTGGGGAATGTGGGAATGTCGGAGACAGACGCACATGATGGTCCGCGGCTACACTACAACTAAATCTTTCAAGCCATTAACGAAGCTGGGCAAGTTCATTTTTGTGTATCGATATCATGGATGTTCCAAGTGATTAAAGCCAGAACAAGCACAGGCAGAAATCCAAGTTTTAAACAGTTTAACAGTCTTCTCCTCTGACCATTTTCTGCTGCGTTTTTGAGACAGACTGCCTTCTTTCCTGAAGCATCTGTCGAAAAATGGCCCCCTAACCCTTCCTGATGTAAAAGCGAATGGAGTGCAAACGAGAGGTGAATGTGTCGTGCAGTTGGCCTCCTCAAAGAATGTTGCCCTTGAGGTGGGAGTGTGTGAACTCCGTGAGTTCAGATAACACAGACATCTCCTCACAGACATGGCAGAGGCTTGATAAGAGCTAGCCGTGCGCTGCTGCTGCTGCTGCTTGGGCTGCTGCTGCTGTGCTGGAGTCTCACAGGGGAGAGAACACCACTGAATAGTCCCTGTCTGTCAAACGCCCCATCACACTGATCTGACCGGGGCGAAATGTCCCTCCGTGCCGGAGAGCAAGCAATTACTAGCTTACATAAACACACACACACACACACACACACACACACACACACACACACACACACACACACACTAAGGCACATGCAAACCCTTACATAAACATGCAGACACCAAAACACAAGTGCAAATGTACTGTACAGTAGGCCTACATGCACAAGAATATACCTAGGCTACAGTACATGTAGGGTAATACAAAAATATACAAACACACACACACTCACACACATATACACAAATACAAGGGTAACACTTTAAATTACATCCTGTGAAGTACTGACTACGTAACAGCAAAGTACTGTAACAAAAAGTATTAAGGGATAAATTATTATTAGAGTACAGTACTGCATAAGTAGATTGGAATAACACAAACTATGAATGTTATTTGCTTAATCTGTCTAATATTGCCTTCGATGCAGGCATTCATTGTATCCTTGGGCTAAGTTTAATACCCCATAGCATAGCGTTCTCATCGCTTCATTTTCTCAACGCCTGCTTCTTATTTGGTAATTATGCAAACATTACACACAAAGTATGTCCTTATTACTGTTTGTTATGTCGTTCTTACCTACTTCTTACCCAGTGCTTCACACGTCGTAATTTAAAGCGTTACCAATACAAGTTTCATTGACAGTGCAAAAGAAGGTACTGATTTACATTGATAGCGCTGAGAGGGTATTAAAAAGAAAGGCAGTATTACATTATTTAATGCGCGTCAATCTCTAGAACCGATGCAAGCTGTGCAGTTTAAGGCAGGAAAAATTAGCACTATTTTTCTCTTCACTCTCCGCCTGCCGCTGTCTTTCATACAGTACCTCCCCTCCCACACACACACACACACACACACACATGCCCATGAGCAGCATGTCATCCCCAGCTTTCCCACCCACCCACCCACCCACCCACAGGCACAGAGGCAGAGAGACGGGCCTCAGCACAAATTGCACAGTAGATATGCTGACAAATCACACGATCACAGGATGAAAGACTACTGGGAGTCAGATCATACGTGCTTCAAGCCCTCCCATCTCCCTCCATCCTCCTGCATGTGGGTACAATCCATCATTCTCATTCACCAACTATACTGTACTTGCAAAGACATTTGTACTTTAACCCCACTTACAGTATGCATGAACTTTTCTAGCATTCAGTATTTGAAGAAACTCTGTTAAGAACAAATTGAAGTCAATTGTTATAAAGATTTTGGTGAATGAAGCACAGTGTTCGTTAGCTACCTGACTGCTAATGAACATGTAACACAGAGACATGCTTACATAATGAAGATCTGTTATGTGAGGAGAAGAGGAGAAAACTGGCAGTTGAAGAAAAAATAAATTGGGCTCAGTCTATGCGTGTCACAGAGTTCTAAGCGGCAATATTGTTGATATAGAACCCGTCAGTTAATGCAGCTGTCTATCAGAGTTACGGCAACTTTTTGATATCCACCCTACGAAATCATGAAGGGAAATACAACTGATGATCACACAGGAGAGAATAGGTTGCTAGGAACAGGCAAAACTTCTAGACACACAACCAACATCAGTCTACCAAAGGTAACATAAGATTAGCGACCGCACAGTGAAGCCTGTAGCCTATTAGCCTGACCCATTAATTTAACATAGATAACATGAGTTTTAGTGAAGGTGATATCTGAAAAGTTATTTCTTTTGTTATGGTCACTGTTCAATAAAGTTAAATTATGTAGCCTATGAATGATAGTGAGGTGTGTTTGTTTTAGAGTCGATTAAAACACTTTAATTAGGCTAAACATAGTTTACAAAGAGGGAAGTCTGAGGGCTAGCATCTAATTGAAATTAGCCCGCAAGAATAGCGTCAGCAGCAACGGCATGTCAACAATATGGCTACTGGAACGTCTTTTTGGACCACTACTGGACCACTCACAATGACTTTTACAGTAAAACCCACGCTTTTTAGCTTGAGTCTCCAAACCAAAACATAAGCATTGAACATACTATGTCAGTTGGCAGTAAGAGTGTAACAGAGTGCAAGATCTGAATTTGATCAGGGAGTTAATGGCCGGGGCAAGGGTGATGGTCTCCAGCGAGAAAGAGAGAACAAAGACAAGCAGTTGGAGTGCAAACACTTCATGGCCAACCATTCGGGGCTTTCAAGGGCAACCTGAAAGGCTTGTGTGCTTTTTCTCTCCTGAAAGAAAGAAAGAAAGAAACACTCGGCTTTGGAGTTGTTGGCCGATTTAAAAATAGGCTGGATATCGTCGGGCTTGGTTTCATTGAGTGCCTGCACTGGTTGTGCAACCTCCATCACCTGTAATGCAAAATCCCATGCAGAGAAACCATGCCAGACTTTTTTTTTGTCTCTCCTCAGAACCCCCCACCCCTTGAAATGAATAGACCTTGCCTGCTATGGAGCCCACAGCCACGGACGATTGCTGTTTGTTTATGTGTGTGTGTGTGTGTGTGTGTGTGTGTATGGGGGCGCGAGGGGGGGAGGGGGGTGTCGCTTGTCTGTATGCATGTGTGGGAGTAAGGTAGTGGGAAATTAAGCTTTATCTTGTGTCTGATGAAACCTGCTTTGTCAAAATGCATTTGATGTAGGTGGCACGACTGGCAGCGCTTGTTATCGGCAGCGCTGCAAATAAATAAGGTGCTGCCTCACGCCAAATCTACTGGCTGTTCTGGACTTGCATGGAGGGAAACAAAACAGGACAGCAGAGAAAACTTTTATTGATCTTTTTATATTAAAGCTGCTGCCACAGGGTGATGTTGCTAAATTAAAAACAACATAGCAAAATGAACTCGATCCCTTTGGTCTTGTATGAACCCATGTTATTGTGTGATATCAATGCTTTTTGTCAACAAGTTAAAGGAATATTAGCCTCTGAGGACACAGGACACAAAAATCAATTAAAGATTCCGGCGTTTTGCTAATGAAGCATATCAAAGAAGCCTTTGATCTCCAATTGTTTTTTTTTCTTCTTCCCGGTTTTACTCACATAAAAGGAGTTTAACATTCCAAAACAAATCCAACTCGTGACTGATATTTGTAGGAAATGTTAAGTGCACAATATGCCTGCCAGCCGCAATATTTCCTCTGACATCTTTCTTCCTTTCTAATGAACCCAGTCATGAGAGCCTCCAATGTATGTCCTTAGGTGTTTCATGGAACACCTCCCTGCACTACAGTAATGCCCTAAGTACTAAGGCCCTAAGACTAATGCAAGGTAGCATTCAATCCTGACCAGCATCCTGATGATGGGCCAACATCTCAGGCTATTTAAAAGGTCATCTCTCTGGATCAAGATGTAAAACATACTAATCACTAAAGACTATGGAACTCAAGAATATGGAACATTCCATTAAGCGCTTCACTAGTCATTGTTCGATCTTTTCACATATTGCTCTAGGAGGGTGTTTGTCCCACTAGTTCTGTGAGGTCCTGTTCAGATAAAAAAAAATGGCTTGGAACATGAATGCATGCACTCTCTCTCTCTCTCACACACACACACACACATACACACAGTTGGCAAAGTGAGCAACTTTCTTCCCCTTTTTTCTTCCAAAATGCCTCACTCAGCCCACACTTTGACAGAAATGCTTTGTGATGCCACTAGCTTGTGTGACTCTCCTCTAACCTCTTGCGTGTGTGTGTGTGTGTCTGCGTATGTTTGTGTGTATCTGTCCGATGATGTATGTGTGTGTTTATGTGTGTGTGTGTGTGCAACTCAGCTCTGTTCAGCCCATGCCTTGCGCCTTCAGCAAGCTGCTGTTCGGTGTCTCTCTACAGGGTCTTGACACTGACTCTGGATGAAGCCCCCTCTCTCCGCTGCACATATGGCGCTTCTTATTTGATGTGGCAGCCAGTCCTTCGGCTTCGACCAGGCAGCCATTCAAGGTTGCACACACACACACACACACACACACACACATACACACACAAAGCGTCTGAAAGGCAGCAGTGGCTGGTGAGGGCGGTCTGAGCAGCAACTGCTTTGGTGTTTACACGGCTAAATAGAACACTATCTTGCTGTGATCTCTGTGAGCGGGTTGTGGACAGGAGAAGACCATGCCTGTATTACTGCACAACCAATAAACAATGGAATGTTTTTTGATCCACACATGGGCCTATTAGTCATACGTTAGCTTCAGTGAAAACCGACTTTAGGTCTTGACCATGACTTTTTCTTTATGGATTCGTAAGGTAAGAACATTTGTATGTAGAATCTAAATAGCAACAATCTTAAGCAAGAACTATGAAATTTGAATTAATTAAATTATATTACATTGCATTAATGCAATGAACTGAACATGGTAAGCAGCAATGTTTTCCTGGAGCCAAGCAATGTAAATTGTGAGAGAATGAGAAAAGACACCTCTCTCTTTGACCTTGAGACAGAGGTTGACACAGTTTTAGTGCAACAAGAGCCTTACAATCTCCTAGCTGCCGCAGTGCATAAAAAATGGATGTAGTAAACATTTTAGGTGGCAGACAAAACCCTAATGGCCATTTCATATTTGTTAGCAGTCATTTGTCATTGGTGGTCTTCGCCATTATTCTGATCATTCTTGCGATCACTCTTGCGAAGTTTCCCATCATTCATCCTGTTCATATTCTTGTTGTTGCGCATTTTCTATTTAGGGACACTTTCCAAATAAGGTTTTTTTAACCAACAAATAATGTTACATCAGAGGCAAACTTCAGTGCATGTCAGGTCTTTTATGGTGACTGCCGTAACAATCAAAGAAAGTCAACAAGCAGCTGAAATGCCCAATAACCTTCACTTGACTCCATTTGGTCTGTCTCTTCAACAGAGGCTCCCCACCTTTCATTTACCCCCCCCCCCCCCCCCCCCACCTTCCTCCTCCTCTCTAAGACCAAAGATGGAAAAAAAAAACTTCCAAGTGTGGTTACACCTGTGATGAATGAGCAGTATTTGGGGAACTGACAAATGGGGGTAGTGCTCGGCAAAGCCTCACTGACAACTCCATCAGCCCTGGCGATTACATCAGCATCCATCCAGCTTGTGGCAATTACACTATCACTCATCTCCCTACAGCAATTACATTACAGCTCATCAGGGCCAATGACGATGGTCCCCCCCCCCCCCCCCCCCC
>JASCQY010000068.1:2558934-2570062 GCA_030264315.1 Sardinella tawilis
AAAAAGCGCATAGGTCTACTTAAAAGAAATAGGTACGCATGTTAGGTCCATAATTTTACTTTATTTTCGATTTTCCTAAGTCTGCTTTGCAACGCCTCTACTCTAGACTCTAGAGCAGATCAGAACTGATGACCTCACTGTGCAGTGAGAGAGAGAGAGAGAAAATATAGCCTATGATTGAAATTTGGAAACATGTTTGCTGTAGGCCTTAAACAGGTGATTTATCATCAGCAGGCTGTGGGCAAAGCCTATTATGAGCAGGGAGCATGATTTATTGAAAAAGAAAAGGACAATTATCTACAGTTGGGCATAATGCAAGGATTTTGGATTATTTGAATACTAAAATCAATGTGCAGACATTGAAGCCTACATATCAATAAAATGTTATGGCAAATGCCACTTCATTTCATTTAGGCTTTATGTTTGGAGGGGCAAATAGCCTACTAGCTGAACTGTTTGCTACCACTACCTGAACTTTATTTTGTAAACTGTTGTAATTCAGAGTTATTTTTTTAGTTGTTTTTCTTGGCTTGCAGTAGGCTACTCACAGATTTTAATAGACTGATATGCTTGCATATGATATGGATATGGGGAAACGAGTTGAATTAATGCGCTAATTAGAAGGCACACAGAACCCTCCCAGAATGAGTGAGTGAATAAATGAATGAATGAATGAATGACGAGATTAAATGTCTAACTCCAATTGCTGTATACTGTAAGTCACGAATGAAAAAAAAACAAAACACATACAGTACAACCAAACACAGGGCAACAATAAATGTAGGCCTACACATAGCAAATATATAAGGGATAATGAATGACATGCCATGCGTATAGTAAGCCTATATAGGAAAATACTGCAAGTGGTGATAGGTCCCGACACGGACCTATTACCAGCGACGGTTAGTGTTATTCAGTATCTTTGCTATTACCACACTCAGAGTTTGGTAGTTCAGTGTGCTGATGAGCTTGGGAAGGAAGGCCTCTCTCAGTCTGGGGGTAGCCTACTGTACAGGATGCCCTGGCAGAACCTGTAGGCTGTAGTTGTTATAACTTGCTAGGTGTTGGTTGGATATATGTAGTTTCACACAGTGAAAAGTTTTCTTTCATTTTTGTGGTGTCCTACTGGCACATAACTGCAGAGTGCATATCCTGGCTGGTTGGAACACTTGTCTATCCTGAAGTGTCACTTCTCCCCCCCAGAACTACTACTACAAGACAAAATCAGTATAGTGCAGTATCCCTTACAATAAAGTCTTGCATGTCAACACTGCACTTTTCCCTTCAACAACTGCAAGATATTTTTCTGGCAAGGAATGCATTTTTTGGCTTGTCAGGCTTATGCGTTCTTGGAAAAAGCCTCTATATTGCTATCATAAGGCAAAATACTTGCATATATCACCATCTGGTGGTGCTTCAATTGACAGCAAGGAGCAATCCATGGGTTACTCAGTTTAGCCTACAATAGCAGGCAAGCATTCTCATCACCAAGTGACATTCCAAAACAGCTGTTGTAGTGACGTACTTTCATTGTCACGTGGGTTAACTATTAGTGGGTTAAGTATTAACTGTAGATGATCACATATGAAAATGTGTTTGGCTAACACCTGCACCAATCAAACCAGTTAGAACCTTATGAATTTTTAATGTTATTGTGCAGTGCTGGTATTGACTAGTAAATATATCTTATATTTACAGTGTTAGACACCTAAACGTCCGGGTAGCATTTAACCTATCAAACCTGAAAGGAGAACATGACAACACCACTGCTTCATCAAAAAACATTTAATAAGTGTTGTGAGAGCAAATCAATTAGCATTAACAGAACATTTGAATTGTTTTGTTTTGTTTTATTTTGCTTTTTGGATACTGTCTGCTTTGTTTTATGTTTAAAGGACGACAGAGGCACTTCCTGCTAATCACACTTCCTTTATGCTGGGTTCAAGTGAAAAAACAAGCAAGCATGATGGAGAGATTTTTTCAATAATAATCACAAAACAAATTAGGCCAACTCAACTTCAATGGCAAAATATACATATAAAAAAATACCTCCTCTCCTGAATATAGCTATTGTGAATCCCTTTCAAGTTCATTTAATATTTACAACTTTACTCCATATTTGGCACTCTTGAGCCTCAGTGCTTTTAGCACATAAAAGCGTGGAAATAGGCTGCAATGCATGCATACTAGCATTGCCCGAGAGAATATAATATAATACAAATACAAGAAAACAAAATGAAAATAATAAACAGTATAAAGGCTAAGTGTGGAATTACAGATCACAAATTCAGTGCTTCTGCCACTTTTCTCTCTTCAGGAATACCATTTACCTGTAAATAATAAGAAAAAACTTTAAAATTAGTAGCCTATTTCTTTTTTACTAAACAATATTCTGTATGTAATAAGACCATACATTTTCTAATAAGACCATTACATTATCTGTTTGGAATGTCCATCAATTCAGATGAAACAGGTATTTTAGAAAGCAACCTGACAAGCTGAATTTGAAGAGCTTTTTCCAAAACGCTATAAATCCCATTTAGATTAAATTTTCATAAATCCTTTTTTAAAATTTGACTTTCAGGGAACATCGGGGCAGATGGGTTAATGTTATCCAATTTGTCCTCACCTAATTAAAAGAAAACTGTGATTTTACTGATATTAACTGAAGCACAATAATAAAAACCTTTTTGTTTTCTGAAAATAGGTATGTAGTGTTTTGTAAAAGAGCTCTTCATTTTGCTTTGGTTATACTTGCCTCCAGCCTTCGAAACGTCGACATACAATAATTATCTCCTTTGTAAGCAGTAAATAAATGAGTAAAAGTTCATGTTAGTAACTGGTGCACAGCTGCAAAGTTGTTGCACAACTGCAGTTTGTCTGCATGGCAGAATAATGAAATACGTTTGGAACATGTCACAAAGTTATCATCAAACATGTAAAATGAATTTTGTATGTCCACACATGTCCACAAACTGTTTTTTTTATTATTATTTCTTAGAGGCAAACCATTTGTCATTATTTTAAATGAACTTACCGGGAGGTTGCTGCTGAGGTATCTGGACTTGATTTTGTAAATTCCTGAAATAAAAAACAGTGTTCTAAATGAATTTCTGAGCCTGATATTTTTAATCACAATCATGCAATTGTCTGATGTCATCTATCACTTTTGTCCAAACTCTTTTTGGCACTGAATATCAACAACAGCCTAAACCACTTTCAATCTCAGTTTCTAATAAACCTTGAGTAGTATTCTGAGTCTCTACATTTTCCAATATTAGAGCCTTTCACCCAGACGACTGTGATCTGGCAGCTGGAAGCTCTTATGTGATCACAGTGGGCACAGATACTGTAGCTCTGAGAGATTACGGCTGTCTACAATAAAAATCAACTTCCCACAATCCTTTGAGTGCTGCGTGCGGGTGACACTCACGTCTGGGTCTGCATGAGGGGCGTGCTGGTGGTCTCGTAGTTGTCCGGGTGTAGCGGTGGTACCACCTCCCCGCTCACTGGGTGGAAGACAGGCAACGTGGACAAGGGCCAGGAGATCTCGCGGTTCTTAGACATGCTTCTCAGCTCCTTGGTGGACTTCTGGATGGAACTGTGGTGCACCAGCTGAATACTAAGGGAAGACGAGGTGGAGAAATGGGGGAGACGGGAGGAAGGAGGAGGAAGGAGGAGGAGGAGGGGAAGTCTTAGACACCAGACTGCTGAGTCAGCACACAATTTTATATATTTTACAGACACTGGCAGATTGGCCGTGATAAAACAGCATCATTAGCTATTGAGAACTGCTCATTTTCCCCCATAACTAAATGTGTAAGCACCCTACAGGACCCAACATGCTCAGACATAGTAGAGGCTTTTAAAGAAAAAAAGACCAAAGCCCGTGGAGCCCGTGGATGCCTGTGTGAAACAGGGAGAGAGACGGTGATGGTTCACCAGCTAGAGAAAGAAAAAGACGGAGGACAAGACAGAGAAAGGAAAAGAGGGAAAAAATGAGCAACAAGGAAAGACAGGAAGAGCTAGAGAGGACAGACAGAAACAAGCAGAGGCAAGCAGAGCTTTCTTTTCTCTTTCTTTCTTTTTCTCTCTCTCTCTCTCTATTGTGTTCTTATCTTAGGGCAAGTCCTAATGCCACTCTATCCTTTTCACCAACAACATTTACTGAACTAAACCTGTCGCTTTAAGCAGCTGCCAACAGGAAGGCGAGGTGGACACAGATTTTTATGAATGGCTGAGATGAATATGAAGATGTCACTATGAGGAGGATTGAGATGATATACATAAATGTATAAAGGTAAAAAAACAAACAAACAAACAAAAAAAAAAACAAATAAAGAAATAAAAAAAACCTAGAGATAACCTACCCAAAATGATTTCAAATGAAAAAACAAACAAACAAATTATTAGATCAGCAAAGAACAAAATCCAAACAAAGGAGGCAAAATCCACAGGAGAGGCAACACTTACTCTGGTGTTTGCATGTTTCTTTTTTCCCTAGAAACAAAACAAAATTACTGAATTAAAATTCTAATATTAATACTTGAAAAAAGACATCCACACAAAAGCGAATGAAGGGGAGTGGGGTGGGGTCGGGTCAGGTGGGGGGCGGGGGTGAGGGACGAGAACAGGAAATGATACACAGAAGGAGAGGTGAGGTATGTTTCTTAATTGGCGCGGAGGGCGGGTGACTAAATGATGATGTCCAGATGCATGAGACTGACTGAGGTCGGACTGTTGATGTATAGGGCAGCAATGTCGCTGACCGCTGACATGGACCGGTGATGCACAGCCGTGGTGCTGCCTCCTGAGGACTTGTAGCAGACAGACAGTAGCTGTAGCAGACTATGGAGGAATGCTTGATATGAGTGAGTGAGTGAGGAGCTGCTTTCCTGTGACATCACTTAAAACTGCAACCTTTAACCTCTGACCTTTAACCTCTGAGCTCTAGGTACTCCTCAGATCCAACCACAGAGGTCTAGAAACACCACATATTTCTTTCTTTCTTTCTTCATTCTTTTTTTTCTTTCAGATGTCCTGGCTAGCATCTAGCATTCATTCCTCTCTGGCATAGCTAAAGCTAATCTCATCTCTTTCAGAGCCTCTACCAACATTCTTCAAAGTGGGTGCTAATTATTCTCACACTGCATCAATCAGGGTTTTCATTGTGTCAAAGTGTGTAAAACGTACAGGAATAGAGTGAGTAGTGTGTGGGTGTGTGCATGTGCGCGTGTGTCTCTGTGTGTGTTTGTGTGTGTGTGTGCGCGCGCGTGTGAGCGTGCATATCCTCTCAACCCCGAGGCAGTGTAATTTGCTGACTGAGGCGTGGCCACTTACACCCCCTCGCGGCGGCAGCACATGGCGTAGCCGAGAACGGCAAAAAGCACCAGGGCAACAGCCGACGGCACGGCCAGCGTCACCACAAAGTCAGAGAAGTAGTCGCGGCTCTGCAGGGCCTCGGATGGGGGGTCGTACTCGCCGATGTCCGGCAGCACGCCCGGCCCTGGGTTGGGGCGCTCCCGATACACTGTCACAACCTTGGTGATGTCCACCTGAAGGGGGTCAAAGAAGTGAAGGGAGGGAATCACAGACCTAAAAGGCCTAATGTCTCACTCACTCACACCTGTCACACAATGTAAACATAAATAAAATGAAGCCATGAGCCAAAAACAAAGCGCAGGCAATGCATGGGATGTGAGTGTGTCACAGCATTATATATGTGGAACTGTGCATACACACGGTACATACATATACAGTGTATTTTGTATTTATTTTATATTTAAAGGCACACTATGCAAGCCTCCCTCCTGCGCTTTATTTAAAATATAGCAACAAGATTGTACATTCTCACCAATTCATGTGGATTACTCTTTAGACCAAAGTATTTTGGTTTTAGTTTCGCTTTGCCCTATAGGCGCGGGGCAAGTCATTTGACATTGCATACAGTAGTGCGGTAAAGCTGGTAGGAAGGGGTTGATGGCGGCAAAATAGCCTTCATTCGCCCTGGAATGAACTATTTAACTATCAAAGTGACAACAACACTGATATATTATCCTAAAAACGTTGCGTAGTGTACCTTTAATGTGGGCATAACAGTACATATTCACTACATATAAAATAGTTCAGGGCACGGTTTATTTATGCGTGTTTATGTATGCATCACAGCACTTGTGTTCTTTGTGTGTGTGTGTGCACGTGTGTGTGTGTGTGTGTGTTTTTGTGCTCACCAGATTGATTTTGCACCAGTCGATGTGGAACTGGGCGCGGAACTTCTTGTCGCAGCTGATGGCCGGCTCCATCTCCTGACTGCAGCGCAGCTGGTTCTGAGGTGTCTCCACCTCTCGCAGGCAAGACGAGAACGGCACGTCAGCCCCCACCATTACATACACGCTGCACGCATACAGAGAGATAGGCCCATCAGAGAACACACACACACACACACACAGACACACACACACACACATAACACAGCAGTCATACACTATATATGTCCCAGCAGCAGGAAAGGCGAGATGTCAGGTAACATCTGCAGTCACACACGTCACATAAAAAGCTTTTAACAGCTTGTTTATGTGCCATCTCTCACCATCCAGAGACACATCTGAACATACTGTGCACACACATTCACGTAACGCACTGTAATGGTTACACTAAATTTAGACAGAAAGGAGCAAAGCTATCAGCTCACACATACGCACACACACACACACACACACACACACACACACACACACAAAACACCTCAGGCACAGGGCACAATGTCCGTGCACTTGGGTTTTGTTCCCACTTTGTCTATGCCTGCCAGTCATTCTCTAGAAGCTTCTATCTCCCCAAAGAGCAACATGAATAATTAATACACAGCTTATTTCCACCTGTCAGGCGAATTCTCTGATGAGCCTGTCAGGATGAGGCTACCTCTGACTGTGTGTTAGCTGTGTGTTATTACATGCTAAAACATGTACAAGCTAGACTTCTGCTAACTTAAAAGGATTATTCAAAGTGAATCAACTTATAGCCTTGCCTACAGTAGGTATGAAAATGACAGAATTCAGTATAATGTAGACCAAATACCAAAGTGGTAGCCAACATAACTGATGAGGGGACATTTTAATTTAGTTTTCCTATGCCCCATCAGTTAACTTTGGGGTTAGCGCTCTGTGACTCACCCCTCCTTGAGGTCATTGATGGGGAGTGGCACACGGCCACCGCGGTCCAGCGCTGAGGTGATGTTGATGGCGTTGAGTCGCTCAGGTTGCCACACGTTCTTCACAGCACCCAGGAAGTCGCCGAGCACCTCGCTGGCCAGCATCTCCTCCACGTTCATGTTCTTGATGTAGAACTCGGCCTGATAGGGTAACGGGAATTCTGTGGAGAGAAAAAGAGAGAAGGAAGAATTTCAGAAGGACAGAGATTGAAGGTGAGAGGGTAATAGAAAGAGGAGAAAAGAGAGAGAACGAGAGAGATAGAATTACATAATGCAGATTCAGAGCATGAAGGTTCATGGAATGTGATGACTTAGATCTTGAGCTCATTACTCAGCTTTGAGGGTCTTCAAACAAAACACATTGGCCCCTTTTTTTTAGTATATTTTTTGGGCTTTTTATGCTTTTATTTCAATGGGACAGTGAGAGAGTGACAGGAAACGAGTAGGAGAGAGAGATAGGGGAAGATCGGGAAATGACCGCGGGTTGGGCTCGAACCGGGTCCCCGGATTCATGGTATGGCGTCTAAGCCAACTGAGCCACAGCTTCCCAGCATTGGCCTCTTTAAGTGTAAACAGATGTAGGCTTTTGATTTTGCTCATGTAGCAATATTATTTTTCATAACAGCTACACTGCTTTATAAAAGCAAAAATGCTGACTTTTTCTCTGCATATTATTGCCTACAATGTCCCTGTTGATGAACTTCATCTAAGTCTAAGTCAGTCATCGTCTGAGCAGCAGACAGCTGATGGCTTGACGGGAGGCTAATTTTTCCAACTCCCCCACTGGGTGGCCTCAGCCTTAAAGACCACAGTCAGGCTTTAATGGGGCAAGATAGCATTGGGCGCCAGAACAGACACAAGACAAGCGTCTGCCCATCCCTAAGTGTCGGCCGTCTGCCATCTGCACCCATAGTGAGTTGTGGCAGGGCATGGCGGTGACGTGATGTGATGCGTGATGCCGGCGGCCGCTGGCAGATGGCCGCTGCCGTCAGAGTGAGGTCAGGGCTGGGATGGCACATCAACAGCTGGTCAGAGCAAAGCCTCTGGACCACTGCTGCGTGGTCACACTGCCCATTGCTCAGTGGCCACACCATCAATCACTAGCGCTGGGCCTGCCCAGTGTAACTATGTACGGACAACATCACTGTACTGAAAACATGCTATCCAGTATTATGGTACATATCAACCAACCATTACAGCTCTTATTTTTTGAAAATCCTCTCAAGAAAAATTACCCAAACATCTCAAAGGACTCCTCTGACAAGCAGTGCTGTTGCAGTCTAACCTCTGAGCGATCTGATTTATTCCAAAGAAAGTTGTGCCTTAGTTTTTGTCAACATGTGCCTATTAGAACAAATGAATAATCTGTCAAGGAGAACGCCTATTAAATCATTTTATGATAATATTACACAAAATCTGTTATTCTGTTTCAAGAAAATGTGCTTACAAAATCTATAATGTAAAATCCAAAAGTGCATGGCAGTGACGAGAAACTGATGACATGATGTTATCAACTAAAATCTTTAGGTACACAATTTGATTCATTATCTTCAAATTGATTATGAAGTTGATTGATTATCGTCAACACTACTGTACAGCACTATGGAGGGAGAGTAGGCCTAGTACTCTCTACAATACTAGACCCTTTGTCTGACATGACCTAAAATCATTCCCATGCAAACCTACCATGTGTGCATACTGTGGTAATGTTATGGTGAGAAGTTTGTAATGTTTATGTGAAATAATGAACTAAAATGCAGCATGTTACAAGACTCTTAATGAAAAAGGTGACCAATAACTACAACAAGTCGACATACCGACACTCTCACCTTCAGTGGCCATGATGTTTATAACCAAGTTGTTTCTGGCCGTTTCGAAAGTGCGTCTGTTGTAGGCTGTAATCTGCAACACATAAGGGTGAAAGTTTAAGCCCAGATCAGGGCCAGGCAGCTTATAGTGCATACATGGGTCGGGTCGCCGGCCTCGTCTGAGCTGGATGCAAATATGCCGTGTCGACGCCAAAGGAATGAGAGCGTGACAGAGTTTTAAAGCCCGTGGCCGTGGATGTGGCCTGCTCGCAGGGGAACCCGCTGGGAACACTGGTCTGCGGCACACGCCTAAGCTGCTATCACTCTCCTTTGGTATTAAAAGAACTCAACATTTCAAGGCCATGAAAGAGTCAGGGCTGTCGGGATAAAAGCTTTGGACCAACGGGATAATGAAACTGTTGGACCAACAGCACATGGCACACTGCGTTGTGGGAGAGAAAGTGTACTTATACACTAATGTGTTGGACTTATCCGTGTGGCTATTACCGCCTGCCTGTCTATATTGTGTCTTGCCTGTCTACTGAAGCTCTCCAGCTCAGTGTGATGTTATGCTGTTTGCTGTCTGCATTTGGTTGCTAATCATAGCCTCACCATATCAGGTACTTCAGGCCAAGAGACGCATAGCATGGCACAACCACACACAGACACACAGAGACACTTCTGTTTTAATACCCGCAAGATGAAAACAGAAAATAAGCAGATGTGGTGGTGACAATCACACACACACACACACACACACACACACACACAAACACACACATACACATAAACATACACATACACACATACACACATACCTCGATGATAGTGGGTTTACCAACATGCTCAGCCGTCGGAGACCCATAAAGTACCCCATCACTGTGAGGCGTTCTCTGGATGTAGCGTAGCCACCCCGGCCGGTCAGGATAGCCCTTCAGGTTTGTGTTGAATGTGATGGGGTCGTTACTGGAGTCACCTTCAGTGAGGATTCAACAATAGGATCTATTATGTGATGCATATCATCCACTAAATACAGTACTGTGAGACAAAACAACGTTTCACCATGGATAAAGTGGTGCTACATTGAAAAAAAAATGTATAAGATTCGTGAGATGGGCTACTGTACATTTAGCTTAGCGCACACACAATAGGATTTACTTACCAGCTTTTATGTACGGGGCAAATTCCCCCTTGAAGTACTCTCTCTCCAGCACGTGCACAAAGAGCACGCCAGCCGAGGGGTAGACATTGCGGTCTCCATGTGACCTGGACAGGATGGTGACCACTAGTGCAGAGAGAGAGAGAAGAAAAGGGTGTTAAAATACATCTATTGCACAGAGGCCTCAGTTCAGCTGTCAACACTGCTGGTGTTTAGATGGGGTTCTATGTGATCCCCAATTGTTGTTGTTTTTGTTATTGTTGTTGCTACACAGACATACGCCAATGGTAATGTGTCAGATTTTTATCATAAGACTATACAGTAAATACTTGCAGTGATGCATTTAATGCAAAGGCGGTATTTAATTGCACTTGGCAATACTATGACTGAATGAGGAATACAATCGCCTATGTCATTTTTTGGCAATCATCTTTGTCCAAATCAACTCAACAACAGGATTTTATAATATATTTATAATGTTACGAAGAGTAAATATGTTCTGGTAAATATCAAATCTCCACTATTCAAGGAATATGGTGGTACAGTATAGTATGCTTTTCTACTGAAGCATATGTAACAGAGAGTGTAAGGGTAAGTGCGTGGGCGTGTGCATGTGCGGGAGATGTGTCTTTCAGGTCACTGGCTGGCAGGGAGGAGCAAAAGGCAGTAATCGGCCAGGCGGTGAGTCACACTCCCCAGACGGGCACGCGCACACTTACTGGCACACACACACACACACACACACACACGTACACACACACACACTCCACCATAGCCAACTTCTTAGCCCCACCTCACACAGGCAACCTGCCCTCCATTACACTCACTTTCTTTTGGATGAGCTCCATTCAGAACGCAGACACACACACACACACATACACACACACACACACACAAATATTTCTCATTGAATATCTAAAACTTCTAAGGGGCAGCGCAGGTTTATAGGAGCCT
>JASCQY010000068.1:2570162-2580906 GCA_030264315.1 Sardinella tawilis
ACACACACACACACACACAAATATTTCTCATTGAATATCTAAAACTTCTAAGGGGCAGCGCAGGTTTATAGGAGCCTGTATTTGTCTCTGAATTTAAATCCAGTTCCCTCCCTGTCATGTATCATGCCCACATGAACATACTGTATATTCCTGTGTGTGTGTGTGTGTGTGTGTGTGTGTGTTTGTGTGTGTGTGTGTTAGGATGATAAGGGCTGTGGCCCCTGCTGTTGCTGCTGCTGTGAAACCCCCACTGCCTCCAGCCAGGCATGCAGCTCCAGCCTCATTACTGCTCCATGCCTGAGCGGCCTGCAGTGGGGAAGCTGTTTCCCCCAACATCCCACTCAAGCCACCACACACACACACACACACACACACACACACACACACACACGAACACACGCTCACACGTGCATGCACATACACACACGCACGCGCACACACAAGCTCATACCATATACACTGTATAGGCACATTAAACACACACACACACACACACACACTCACACATACACACATACACACACACACAAGCTCATACCATATACACTGTATAGGCACACACACACAAAGTTGTTCAGAGTAGAGTGTGAAGCTGCATCCCACACATAAGCAGTAAAACACACCGCAGAGATTAGTTCTGGGGGGTGGATTAGATAGCATGAGAAAAGCACACACCATCCAACTCATTTCTCATTTGCAAATCAATGGGAAGTTTTTTTTTTTTTTTTTACAGTAATGTACACAGTTCTGTGCTTAACCATAATCTCCCATAGGAAATCCACATTTGAAATTCCTACAGGGGAAGCTTGAACAGTGATGGGAAATAATTTTGGGACTTAAAATGATCAGACTTGACAGAGTCTGGTCTATGTTTGCATTGAAAGAGCTCTCTCTTGGTTGGGCAGGCTTTTGTTCACACCTTTTGGCTTGGTTCAAAGCTCACACTACAAGACAAAGAATTCCCTTTTGACATAGATCTGGAATGTATCTATATGTTATGAAATGTGAATGTATTCATGTTTGGTATCATTTTACTGGTCTCAGTAATACAAGGATTGTAATGATCTAAGTGTAGAAATCTCGAAGATTGGTCCTGTCGCGGCTATTTTGCTGTTTAGAATCTTCTCTGTAGGGCTTCAGCATTGCTCGCCATGTGCCAGGCCGATCCTGTCCTTAAAACACCCCTAAACGTTCGTTTTAAAAGATGTGCAACTCACCAAGTGGTTACTGGCCTTCAACGATCTTCCATAGCAAGTTTCGTAGAGAAATACAACTTCTGTTGTCTTTTATCAGATATTTCCTAAATCCTGGAACTACTTTTTCCAGATACCTCACAACCGTGTATAAACATCCACTCTGTATTTCTCTACAAAACTTGCTATGGATGATCGGGCTTAAAGTGTAAAATACCGAAGTATACCTTTAATCACGATAGGTGTGAAATAGGTGTGTCACTGATAGAATGCCGGGTGCCCGCCAATCACATCTATTTGAATTTGCCGCCACGGTTTCTTGGTTTGAGAACCATTTAAGGTGAAAACCTCTTTTGTTTCATTAGATCTGTTGTTGCTGCCCATTGTGGCATCTAGGTCTCCCTTGGCCAGGCCTGCTGGGCCTGACCATTGTATCACATTCATTACATTCATCTCATTTCATCTCATTTTCTTTCTGTTCATCTAAATAAAACCTTGATTTCCAGTTTCCAGCATTTCACCAGTCTACAATTTATGAAGCATATTTCAATACATTCAATAGATAGCCCATCTTTTAAGCACAAACCCAAAGATTATGGAATATTGACCAAGATAGAGCAAAATAATATGTTACAACGGGAGCGAACGTGAATAGGTCCGGTCTGCATAAATCGGCACGTCACAGTAGAAACTTTTACCCGATTTTCTGTATTAGCGAATGAGGGCTCGACTTTGGACTGCATGAAGGGGGATTTTTCCGTTGGTTCCTCTCGCTCCGCTTTTACCCTCTCTGTCAAACTGCTGCATAGTACTGTGGTGACGACTGATATTTTATGTGTTCCCATTCATGCCACAGACACCAGGTTCAGCACATTCCTATCTGTCAAAGGAAACACTTAGCAGTAAATGCTTATCTGTCTTACATGCAAGACTATGTGGGACAACAGCTTAAATAGCTAAGATGAAAGTTCATTTACCCATAAACCAAGCTGAAAAGTGAAGGCGCTGTCAAAACAAGTTTTCAAATCAACTACAGTAAATACGTAGCCTTTACAACGAACCGATACATACAGTAATAAGCTATACAGGAAATATTATTATTTATGCCCAAGTAAGTCCTTATGTCAAAGTGCATACCAACACGGTATCACATATACAATATGTAGGCCTATCTACTAACAAATACTGTATAAGTACGTACTGACAGTTATGCTTATTGGTAGGCTACTTTACAGATGCTTCTCAACCAACAAATTTGCTAACTTGGGGCGGAATTCTCCTATGTGCTTAGCTCCCAGCTTTTCAGCCTGCGCACATTTTCAAATGACTTCAGTCTATTGGTAGAACACGCAACTGGCTTTATGGTGTGTAAGTGACAGGCTTAAATCATTTGTATAACTAACTAATGACTGAAATGGGAGAATTCTGCCCTTAGTTAGCAGAATTTGGGGAAGCAGTTTGGGGAAACGGAGCCCAAGTTAATCATACGGTGAATGAGCGTAGGCAAGGCTGGCTATTGATCCAGGAGGATGCATTGGGGGTGGTGACAGACAGATGTGTGCTCTGAATGCCTGGACAGGGCAGATGGTGCATCTGTGGTTGCTGTCACCCCCAGCATGCCTTTTTGTGCTCCAGGCAAACCTAAAACTAGTTCTCACGATCAGTGACCATGACAAGTCTGGGTAACTCTTTACATGAGGGTGTGAGGGTGACATAATAGTGTTATGAGCATGTAATAATTATGGCATGACGTGTATCATGAACATTAATGACACTTTTCTGCTTTTTTGTTCATGGCTGTTGTCATTCAGTCATTAAGGGTCATTTGTTTTTTGTAATATAACAATAACACTGTTTGGGATGCATTACAAAAACTGAATGACATTTAATGACAACAGTCATAAACATTACTGAAGTGCCATTAATGTTCATGATACATGCCATGACACTCGCCCTCAGGTAAAAGGTTACTCAAGTCTGTCCCCCTACAACACCATCCAATAAGGACCCTTTTTTTTGTTCATCTGGAAATGGGCATCTGAAGAAGAGAAGAAAAAAGGGAACCAAAAAAGACAAAGCAACAATTCTGTACAACCTGTTCCACACAAAGAGTCCTTAAAGGAGAAGTTCGGTGTGTATCAATCCGTAGCCCTGTTGTTCAAGGTCACTGAATGCTGTTTATAGGAAAAAGAACGAAAAAATTTGATACAACATAAGCTGAATAATGAACCAGGCAACTAACACTAAGTAAATGGGGCATAGTGTCTTACTTTCCGTTTCATTTCGCTATGCCCCATTCAGTTAACAATAGTTATCGGTTTATAACTCGGGCTATGTTGCATCAATTTTTTTCGTTCTTTTTGCTACAGACAGAATTCAGTGACCTCTAACAACAGGGCTATGGATTGATTCACATCAAACTTCTCCTTTAAAGGGCAATAACTAAGACTAAGACTGTACATTATACATTCTTCCCTAGATACAACGAGAAAAAGGTATCAGTAACAGCAAGGCAGACAACTTCAACCTACAGGTGACCAAAGCTGTTCACCTAATGGCTCACCCATTAATGGTT
Source organism: Sardinella tawilis (assembly GCA_030264315.1). Classification (NCBI taxonomy): domain Eukaryota; kingdom Metazoa; phylum Chordata; class Actinopteri; order Clupeiformes; family Clupeidae; genus Sardinella; species Sardinella tawilis. Next base: position 2,573,931 of record JASCQY010000068.1, read on the forward strand.
AATGCTCAATCCGCATGCACAAACGGTGAAGTGAATACTGACAGCTAGGTGAAGGCACACGCCTTCCTTTTGACAGATTTCCCTTCATGACGAGACACTGGGAATGGCTAACTCCAGGTTTATGCTTTTATAGGCCCGACCTTGGACAGGCCACTGCCCAGACAGAAAGAGAGAGAGAGAGAGAGAGAGAGAGAGAGAGAGAGAGAGAGGAAAATGTCATTGGAGAGAGAGGGGACATCCTATGAGAGTAGGGATGTCCCTCTACCAAGCAGTCGAGTCAGGCTGGTGCTATTTTACCTGGATACAACTGACTCAAGTATACTTCTAATGACTCGGAAGCATTGTGACTTATAGTAATACCGTAAGATGTTAGTCTTTGGCATCTCAGTCCAAAGTGCCTTCCCCTGGAAGTGAAACTTAGCCTACTGGGCTGTGTTAGGGCTGATCACTGTGACCCTTCAACCACAGCAGTAACAATCCAAGACTACGGCAGACGACCACAACTAATTTGGATCAAGGATCAGCTGCATCATGAAGCTTCTACATGCAGGTAACAAACCGTTCTGATGACAGCACCATAGGCTAATTGGATTGTAAAAAGAAGGTGACATAGTAAATTCAATTTTCAGAATATGAGATGATATGAGACTCATAATAATGAGGATATATTTTGTTGAACCACAATCGATTTTAAAGGGGGGTAGTATAAAAACAATTATGGTATTAGTTGTTAAGTTCACACTACACATCAACAGTAGACCTATTATGAAATTCAAAAGCGAGTGAATTTTACAACAGAAGTTTGAACAACTTCAGCAAGTTCACAAGATGCATTGCGCAACTGATTAGGCGGATCATGTTAGATAAAGTAGGTGGGGTGTTTTAAGAAGGGGGACAGGTCGATATGAGACAAACTGTCACCACTCACCATCGGTCTGCAAGGAAGACATCTGTTTATACTCGAGTAAAGGTAGTACTTGGCCTTTCCCCCATGGTATAACGCCATGTTTGACACCAGACGCATGTACCAAGCAAGCTTTTGTTTTAATACACAAAAGAAAATCATCATGAACATCTCAACCTTTTCCACAATTAGGCCTAAGCTACTATACGTCAACTTCGTCAGTAGCTCCGTTTAAAATACAATGACATCATCAAGCCATTTTCCCAGCAACAAACCGAAATGTAACAATGTAGCGGGTAAAGACATTCTGCAACCATTAAACGATTGCTCTTAATGTAACCCTGCTTTAAAAAATGAAACAAATGTTACATCACGCGTTATCAATGGAGCGACGAGGAATGGTACACTTGCGGTTTTGGGGGATCTGTGATGATAAAGTAGAGGGCAAGCTAGCTATAATTAGCAGGCTAATGAGCCGAACTGCATCGAATCATCATAGACCGTTCTATTCACGAATGTCTTCACGAATGCAATCCGTGTTCCTGATCTTTAGCTGACATTATTGTTTATCTCGACTCGGTTCTAAGACAAAGAGATCATGCAATGAGTGTACAAATTATTCAGTCAAGTCCTGTAGCTGGCTGATGTTCCTTGGTAGCTAACATTAGCGAGCTACTAAACTAAATGATGACTGGCAGCAAGCTCAGTGATGGCAGCTAGCTAACTGAACAGAGCGATGAGGAGAAAGCATCAACAGTCTATGCTGACGGTCTAAATCGATACATACCAACATAAAGCCATACGATAACGCCGATGGTGTCCATTGTTTAATGAGCTCAGGAAATATTTACAAAATAATCTATATTATTCGTTGAGCACCACTATTATTTTGACAGCGATACACATCCTCCTTGAGAATTCCATCCACCGCCCTCTTCCAGCGCAATGTGTGGGCAGGACGCGCTCTGGTTGGCTGGAAGCAATAGTGGAACATCTGGCGCAGATGCTGATGTGCACACTGCTGCAGGAGTCTTAGAGAAACATAAGATTTTTTAGCATAATTTTAAGGCCAATGTTTTGCAAAAGCTTTGCAACGCACAAAGCCAAGTTGAATAAGTAATCCATAACAGCCTCCAACAAAAAGTCACAATTGTGCCAGAGTCTCTTGGGTTTTACTGAGGATAGGCTGCAGACACCCAAACGTGCACAGGCCCACACCCAAAAGGTCTATATCGTAACCCCCCCCCCCCCCTCCTGCCAGTCAGTTTAAGAGTAGGCTAAGGGACAGCTTGATGAAGTCTATTAAAATATATTCAACGCTGAGTGGGGAGGCTGAACAGACAGATGGTCATGGACACAGCCTTAGCTTGTGCACAGTGGAAGGCTACGTGGATGGCCCAAGATATGTTTGCGTTCAGATTTAATACTGTTTGTTGTGACCATGGCACATCCTTAGAATTTTTTTTTCTTGTCACATTTTCTGGCTCAAGTCAATCGGTTTTCAAAGGAAAATGGCATCCTCTGTCTCCTGCTGCCAGTCCCCTTTTTGCCTTCCCAGATTATTTTTAGGTTGCTTAGCAACTTCCCAGAGCCACGTCTGATTGTTCAGTCAGTGGGTTATCTTAAAACCTATTCTTGATCAATATTTTACGTGTGTCATGATGGCACATTTCGAACATAATTTCTTGGGCCCACCACATGCAGTGTAGCGTATGTGCACGCGCAGACGCGTTTAACGCACACACACGCACAAACAATTACAGAGCTTATATAACAGATTTCAGACCTCTCTTGGGAAATTGCGAATCTATTTACTAAAACAGGAGGCTTGCCATCATGAAGCTTCCTTCACATTTGGCTTAGGCCCATTTTATGGTCTTCCAAACAATTTCACAAAGATCTCTTTATACCGCTCTATCACATGTTCAGTCAGCTCTTTGCCTGTGAGGTAGGTTATACTAACAATCATGTAAGGATTAGAGAAGAGGTGATTCACCCAGGTCAGATTTTGCCTAATGTCATTCCGCATATTAATAGCCTAATGGTGTATTTTTTTGGTGTATTCGCAGACATACATCAATTTATGCTTAGACTAGACCACAGAACTACAAACTATAAATAGATTATAATAATGGCCAGTCTTCTACTCAATAATTTTAACGTTCAGAAAATCCCTTCGTGAAGCGCGTCAGTTTGCAAAGTTGTAGATAGACCTGATTAAACTCTCATGTGTCCTGTATTTTGCGTATCAAATTGGCAAGGAAAGTTAATGTGCTGGTATTTTTATTAATTATTATTTTTTTTTTTTTGCCAGACTGCAGTTCGATGCAACCCCCTCCGTGCAGATTAACGGAGCAAACCATCGGTAGAAACGGGGTTAAACACCTGTCACATGGGCCAAACCATGGCGGTCATTATTTTCGATGACCACAAAAATTAGTGATTTCATGTTTTGTACAGTATTGATGTATATTTACTCATACAAAAACCACTAACTTATCTGAAACGTGGACATTCTTGACATTTTAGTACGTGGACACCCCTGTTTTTGCAATGGCAGCATCACCCATTGCCTGCAATGGCGTTGTCTGGCAGTGTGTAGACCCCGGCTTGTATGTCAAATTGTTTCAATAGGATGGCGAAGTATCGAAGCACTGGTCCGCTTCATCTGACTAGTTTGTGAAGAAATGAGCTGCAGAAGAATGTAGGAAAATAGAAAAGGCGGTCAAATCGATGAATCATCCGCAGAGAAATGTTTCTTTGCATGAGGCATTGGTTAAAACATCAATTTTGAACGAGGCAGGGTAAGTGACTCTTTTGTTTTGAACATTGTAGCAACTGCCATGGCGTGGCAAAACTGTCAACTTCTGCTTTTTTAAACTGTTCCCATCACGTCACATTTGGTTGGTAGTCGAGTTTAAAAGTCGCCTGTAAAAGCCAGGTGATATTATTGTGTTTGTGGATGGAGCTGTCATGCCATGTCCTGTGCAGACGCTTGAGCCCAGCTCCTGTGCGGCGCATAAGCTTCGCCACATGATGTTAAGCGTTGCAGTTTTGTGACACTTATTTCATTCAAGTTAAGACTTTGCCATTATTGGTCAAGCCTGCAGTGGACGGAAGATTTTGTCGCTGTAATAAACGTGCGAAGGACTAATAGCCTACGGTTTTGTACCGTGGATTTATTTGCCGCATTTGCTGATTATTGCGATGTGACATTTTAGTGACTCGCATCCTTGTAGTGAACGAGTGGCGACTAGCTTGCCTGTCACATCTGTCTTCTCTAGTAAGCCTTTGTTTCTAAGTGAAATACAAGGTAATATTGCATTTCTTATTCTGGATAGAGGCTCCAGACGTGAGGATTTTAAAGCAAAGGTAGGACGTCTTTCGGCCAAGCTTGCTGTTCCTGTCTGTTGGTAACCTATTAGTGGAATTAAACTCCGATCTGCTTATGAATGTCGTGTTGATACAAATTAAGTACGCAACTCAGAAGTATATGGATAGGTCTACTAAATGCAGGTGTTGTAAACATCTCGTTGAAAGGCGATACACTGCCCGATTTGTCTGCGTTGATATCTGAAACCGTCGGACATTGTAGTGGTCCATTAATAAATTATATCAAAATATTTGCACACCCATTTCACAATTACAGAGAATTCCAGCGTCTAAAGGTGAAATCAGTGTGGCAGGTGATAGGGGAAGGACCATAAGAAAAAAAACACTTACACTTATCTCTATTTACATCAGAAAGTCTGATTGCAAGGTGTCATGTGCTCTCTGTGTCTTGAAGAGGCTGGCCTATTTGATGTTGTGCCTGTGTGGGATCACTCAAAAACAAACGATGTTATCACTCAAGTGCTTCTCTTCGTGACTATGGCCCATATTTACCACACTCGACCACAACCATAGTGCTCAAGGACAATGTGGATTATTGGCATTTCTATTTGTGAATAAATTAGTCATAAATAGATTTTAACAAATAAATAGCATGAATAACTAGCCTAATCCCCAAGTTAGACATTGATGATTAAATACATGTGTAATTTGTATTTTTTTTTCTGAATGATTTTTATAGGGCTCTGCAGTGTTTATGCCACAATGTGAGAGCTTCCAGAAATGACAGTGATATGGAATGGTACCACTGAAGTGAGACCCCTCCCTTGAAGCGAACATGCTGAAGACTGAGGCCTCGGCGGAGAGGAGTACTCTTCGCAGTGCTTCCCCACACCGGAATGCCTACAGGGCAGAATTCCAGGCTCTGAAAAAGGCCTTCGACCAGCCCCGTCAGGATGACGACCCGTCCAAGCATAAGGACCCTGATCGGATCCGGCAGCCCCGGGGCCGGCAGTACGGTGCCCATGTCAGCCGTATCAAGGACATTTTCATGCAGATGGGCACAGAGGGTGGCAACGGAGCCAAAACCCGGAGGAGCGACGCATCCCCACAGAAGCTCGTCAAGCCTACTAACTTTGTCAATCGGGCCGATGGATCGGTGATCAAGCTCCAGCACGGCACGATAGAGCGCTCAGGGAGCAACTCCAAGTTCACTGAGACCAGGAAGCTGTTTGAGCAAAACTCCCGGGATGCGTCTCAGTCTCCCGTGTCTTCTTTCAGCAGGGACAAGCGGGGCTCCCACGAGCACCTGGATGACTGGAGGGGCCCGCGCTCCAACCGGGGCAGCACCGACTCGCTGGACTCACTGTGCTCCCGGACCGAGGCCTCCTCGCCGACGGTGAGTCAGCTGAGCGCCGTGTTCGAGAATGCCGACCGCCACCAGCACGGGCCCCCCGGGCTGCTCCGTCGGAGCCACAGTGCGGGCCGGGCGCTCTGCTCGCCGGACGGCCACCACCAGCACCACCACCACGGGGACCTGAGCGAGGACGACAGCAGCCTGCGCCAGTCACCGGTGCGCAGCATCCACAGGACGCGGTTCGGAGGCAGCAGGCTGCCAGTGTCGTCGTCCTCCGAGGATCTGCTCAGCCCGAGCCCGTTAGCGGAGATGGCCGAGCAGAGGAAGCAGGAAAGGGAGAACAAGCTCAGGCAAAAGGCCGAGGAGGCGGTCAAGGATGACGACGAGGGCCAGAAGGCCCCGCCGAGTTCGGAGGAGGTGGACGGAGTGTCAGATGACAAACAGGATGGCGAGACCCCCAGCACGGAGGCTATCAAGACGGATTCCTTTCGGCCGAGCGAGACTGACGTCGGCAAGGCTCTCCAGGAGACTCCTGAGAGTGCGGATGCGAAGCGGGATGATGCCATCGAGAATCACGAGGATGAAAAGAAAGCATCACGTATTTCAGCAGAGGATCTGGAAGAAGATCCTGATGAGGAATACTGTGGGAATGAGAGGGTGATTTTCAATGCAGACGGAGACGCCTGCTACCAGGGCTGGGGCGAGAGTTGCACGGATGACGATGATGACGTCACCTATGACCCAGGGTCAGAGGTCACAGAAATCCCGGGCCTACCTGAAGAGCAGGAGGACGACGTGCCTCATGGGAGAAAGATCCGATTCAGCACTTCTCCCATGACTGTAAGTTTATCGCCAACCTTTTACCTCCCATCCACCTACTGCACCACTCTCCTGCCTCCACGCTGAGTGCAGTTTGACATTAAACAAATGTGTTCCGGTGAAATTGATTTCATAATTCCTTTGACCATAGCCCCTTATCCATTATCTCTCTCTCTCTCTCTCTCTCTCTCTCTTTTCCTGTCTGCAATGGCCAGAGCTCTCTGGCTCTGTGCTTTGGACATACAGTGCACAGATAATGTAATCTTCCCCAGGCATTAATGCACCTTTATTGATTTGTTGAACGTATACCTTCAGCAAGTCAACATATCGGCTGATCATTGCAGGGGGGATTTTGGATAATGAGGTGCCTGTGTGCTGAAGTGGTACAAGGAGGGCCCAGAAAGTGGCTGCTGGGAAGGGTGTAGACACAAACAACCGCCTCCTCTCCTCAGAGGTCATTTTGGCCGAGGTCTTTATTGGTTTTTCAGAGTCAGGCTTGCCTGGCACTTGCCTGGCGTGCTTTTATTTCTTTCCCTGTCTTTTGCTCACATACACACACACACACA
>JASCQY010000068.1:2629611-2647111 GCA_030264315.1 Sardinella tawilis
AGTAAGTCTCCGGAGTGAATCAAACCGAAGCCCTGTTGTCTGAAGCTGCTGAGTGCTGTCGATAGGTATCAGAACTACATCAGTAGGTACAACGTAGACTGAATTCGAGAAATAGCCGCTCCCGCTAACTGATTAGGGCATGTGAAAATGAAACCATAGCAAAAAAGACATGCCCTAATCAGTTAGCGGTAGCGGCTAGTTCTCGAATTTGGTCTACATTGTACCTACTGATGTAGTTATGATACCTATCGACAGCACTCAGCAGCCTCAGGCAACAGGGCTTCGGTTTGATTCACTCCGGAGAACTGCTTGAAGCAAGAGTAAAACATGACCACGGGACTATGGGCTCACTTGTGTGAGTTAACAAGGATACAGTAAAACAATGCAGCACTAGTCCAAAGCAGAGGTCTGGTAATCTGCTTTCAGAAATTAGAAGGCCCACTATACAGTATATTGGTCTTATCCATTCACTAATGAGCTGATCCTTTTAGCGCAATTCCTCTGCCAGGTAAACTACTGCAGGTAATTAGTGGAACCACCTTTGCCAAGTAGAGTCCAATGGACACATGGCACAGCAGCCAATTTTCCAAGGTAAGCACAGGTGTTACTAATGAGGTCTTGATGGCATCCAATAAGAATCTGATTCTGCTCCACTGAGGGCTTGTTTACATGTATCTGGATATTTTTATATATTTTTTAATCCATATATTTTTAATCTATTTCTTTTTTCAGTTGCTTTTACGTATCCAAAGTTCAGTGATTTTAATTATCTCCACTTTGGGCATTTTCAAAAATGTGTATTTGAGGTGGCTAAAAATCTGTTTACATGTAAACAAAATGGATTAAAAAAAAATCTAGACAAGCCCTGAATCAGAATCTCACTGGCTGTCATTAATAACACCTGTGCTTACCTTACTAATTCCTGAAAAAAATGGCTGCTGCAAAATAGGTTCCTACATGTCAGGACTGTGAAAATGATACACAGGAAGCATCCTGAGGGTTCTGCTCATAGATATTATATACTGTAGAAGGCCTCTATATAATATCTATGGTTCTGCTGCCCATTGGTCTTTTTTTGCCGTCAACTGTGCCTTCAAGGCAGCACTACCTGGACCATTCCAGGCACCACTGAGGGCAAAAACACCAATCTAGGGTTAAGGTGAGGGTTAGGGATAGGGTTAGGGATAGGGTATTGCCTTGCAGGCAGCGCTGCCTGGAAGGCACCATTGAGGGAAAAAAGACCAATCTAGGGTTAAGGTGAGGGTTGGGGTTAGGATTAGGGTTAGGGCTAAGATTAGGGATAGGTAGTAGTGCCTTGCAGGCAGCGCTGCCTGGAGGGTTCCATCGAGTGGTTCTGCTGCTTTTACTGGAGCTCCTTGAGAGAGTACAGAATCATCTGAGCAAAGGGGGAAATGTTCCATTCCAAGATAGGCAAGATACAATAACACTGCTTAGATTGCTTCCTGTTGCAACATTGTTTTAAAAAGTGTTTTTCCTTTTCCTTTCCTTTTTTTTACTGCAAGGAATTCTTTCTCCGCCATGCTCTACTTATGGTCTGAGGCCCTCCACACATCATTTCGAATTTGGCCATTTTGTTTGCAGCAAACCTCATAGCAGCCTGTGGAATCAACAATGGATTTTCTTGAACGACATGCTCCGAAAAAATATACCTGAATTGTAATTATCGGAAGCTGACAGCAGCAGAGTTCAATGCTGGTGTACCAGGTTGTATTGAAACAATGAAATCGAAATGAATAAGTGAAGTGATCTTTTCTTTGACAGAACCGGAGGTTCCTGAGGTTCTGGGCACTTTTTGAGGTGGAACACTGGGAGAGGTGCCATAATAGTGACACTCACTTTTTTAGAACCTTTTTGTCATCAGGATCTTTTTCTAGGAAGTCCACTAATTCCATGAGACTCTGTGCATACCTGCAAAAAAAAACAAGCAAACAAAAAACACATAAATGAATACAAAAACTGAACAAACAATACACAACTTTTGTTTATTTGAATTTGGTTCCCATTGGTTTGGTTCCCATTGGTTTGCTGTCTACCCTACTCTGTGCTGCACTACAAAACAGAAACAAGCCATGGCTAAATGTTTTGAACCAATGACTATTGCTTTGAACCTTCTGTGGAGTTTTCCACAAGATTATAATGTCAACAAAACAATTAGCTTCCATGAACACAACAGTGTTTTTTTCTAGGCTGTAGACAACCTGAAACCAAGCCAGGTTACAAAAATAGAAGGCCAGTTTGATAAAGGCAGAGTGTATGGTGAGGCTTCATGACACAGAATTACATAAATGGTTTGGACTGCTGGGGCAGGGTAGTGTTTGGACAGGCAACACACAGGCAACGGATCAACCACACAAGTACAGAGGGCAGAGGTCACCATTGTGAAAGCACAATTAATCAGGGCGCCTACAAAGAATGCAGACTCATTTCTGAGACAGACAGAAGGATAGTGTTTAGGCCATCTTATGAAATTAATGGAGCAGAATCTCTGGGGTTAAACATGAGGTAAAGTGCACATTAAGTGCAGATTGTAGGGTGGTGTTGTCATTATGAGAATTGACTGGGTTTTGACAATCACACATACTGCATTTTAAACCTCTGTTTTTCTTCTTTGAAGATTTTTAGAGAGACAGACTTATGGAAATGTGAAAATGCTATTTGGTGAGAGAGATTATATAGTCACCATACAACTTTACTCATGTTTTATAAATGCTGGTTCTACAGTAAATAAAATGGGAAAAGGTGGCTTATTGAGAAAGAAGAAAATCAGTTTTAACAAGTTTTAGAAAACTTGATTGGGTCATGATCATCAGACATCATACTCCAAAAACAAATGAATGAACAAATCATTATGAACATTTTTTTCTTCAGTGATGTTTTGAAACACGGAACACATTAACGGAGCCAAGAATTACTATTATATTAGGCGCCTGGCCTGCCTGTTAATGATTCCTTTAATACAGATGGAAAGTTCATTTTTAGCTCAGCTGCCTGTATAGCTCAGCACATCTGCCAAGTCCAGTCCAGGGCATACAGTGCAGTATGGAGTCCAAAGAACATGGCAACCAGCTCCTGCCTCCCTCATTATTAGCCTACCACTTTGTGACCGCATGAAAGCCCATGCACAGTCAATTAGACCCGTCAGCCAAATCAAAACATTTTCCCTCTGACTATACTGGACTGATCCATAATTAAGATACATGATATGTCAGTACAACAGCGTAATGACCCCCTCTGAATGTGTCACATTGTCTCAACTTGTCCTCTTCCAACAAACCAATGACCATCATTTCAGTTTCCGTTATGAATGCACCATGAAAACCACAAACAAAAACAAACAATAAATGCTTTATGTACTGACACTAATTAAAGACATTTTTCCTTAACAAGCTAAGATATCTTTACCGTCTGTCTCGTCAGTGACAAGGCTGGCAAAAGATAGTGTAGCTGTTACAATCTAATTTAAAGATATGAGGCAAAAGGTCACTAAGTGCAGTTATTTAACACCTTCTGACATGACCTTGAGACCTGGCAATCGAAAAACATCAGGCTAGTTTTGTCAGCGTAGGCTGAGTGAGTTTAAATTTGGCTACAGTTGCAAGACTGTGAATTCAACTGACTGCAATGCAAATCTGTAACTGTAATGTACAGTATATCCGAATGTAATCAACTATTTCAGCTGTGCCTCTTAAACATTAGAAGAAAGAATGAAAAAAATTGCATGAAATAAAGGAACCGCATGTAGGAAAAACATGTAAATGAATCATAAAATATTCCTAATATATCACAAGACGTTAAGGAATCATGATAATTTCAAATACTTTTATCACTGAATATTGCCATCACAAAAGTGCATTTGCAGCCCTCAACTTGTGTTGACGTTGTCATTGTGTCTACTATGTGTATATTATATGTTTTGGCCTGTTTCACCACCCTCAACCTATCCGATTTTGGCAACCTAGCTGGCAAAATCTTGTCTAGGAGGAGGAAGAGAGGATACTACTGTATGCTCTGTAGTATTTTGAATGTGATTGCAGTACCAGTTTTTGGCCACAAACTTACATACTGCTCCTTTAATAAAATGTTGTGTCTGGCAGCAGTAACTGCTGAAAATGTCACAGTAAATATAAAAACAGTTGATTGCTGCTTACTGTAGGTGTGAGTTGTAAAAAAAAAAATCTTAATTCTGATTCAAATTGTAACAGCACATTTGAAAAAGAAAGATGTGTTTACTGCCATGCTGTAATTGCTCAGTGTTTGACATGCAGTTTTACAACACATGGGTTATAAAAGGGAGGTGCTCCCATCTAAATGCTACAGACAACACAGAGTTCAAAGGTCAAACAGTAGGCTACAACACTAATGTTGATGAGGTCTCTGCCTTAGCATGCAAGACTGTCGTTCTCGTCTGACAAAATATAGGCCTACAGACTATTATGCAAGACTCCTCAAACGTCTGACCCCAATATCTAACAAACCACACTGGCATCTGACCTAGACTCATGCATTCACATACAGTATTGTATTTTGTTTTTTTTTGTTGTTGTTGTTTCTGGTGACTTGCAAGCAGAATTCTAAAAAAACAAACAAACAAACAAACAAACAAAACCCAGCAAGGTCATTTGGTTTCAGGGAGATTATTTCATCTATTTTGCAATGACATGCTTTAGTTTTGGGAACACTGCTCACATTGATGCCCTTCCAGCCCACTGTGTACTGCCGATCCAAACCCAAGCATAGCAGCATGTAATATGAACAATTTGTGTCCTCATTATAGTAATTAATGACCAATAACGAGTAGGCCTACTGAACACATCTTTATAACAACCAGGAACAGTGAGATGGTCAAAGGGGAACTTTACTTCACGTGCCACATCCTGCTACACAAGTCAGGCTAGGTTGAAAATGTACTTCTGACCCTACAAGGGGCCATGTTTAAGGCACACAACATACCGTACAGGAATGGCTTGAGGGGAAAAATGGTGGTCAACACTAACCAGCTCTGGAGCAGTTGTAAGGATGGGGTGCGAAGGAGCTTGTCTGGGAGAAAGTCTATCTCTTTCATGATATTTGCAAGTCTAACAGGAAGCTCCTGGCGGAGAAACACAAAGGAGGTCTTCTCGCAGGCGTTGGCGGACCCTGCAAGGCACAGAACGCACAGCGACTGTAGTAAACAATGTTGCCATACTGCACCACCTCTGCATTTGTTGGCCGTATTTGTGACCAAGTTCAAGGACAATACTTTCTTCAATGACATGTCACTTGAAGTAAGTGTGTAAATGTTTCGGGGCTATCAGCCTACTTGTTGATCACAAGTTAAAGCAGATAATGGTGGTCACATTGGACATTTAAGCTACATGACAGCCTATATTTCAAAAAAGTATTGGCTATGAATTGGAAGAAATAGGTCTACAAATGACATTATCAAATACATCATGGTGTTCCACTGAAACTTACCGAAGTCTATGAACTGCTTCATCGATAACGGTGAAGGTGAAAACTTGGAAAAGCGGTCCACTTGTTTTGGTATATTCGACTTTGCGCTATTCAGCAAAAGTTGTGCAAACTTCATTTTGATTCCACGTTACTTTGACTTCCAAATAACCTTGAATATGGTAACAGATTTCTGTCACCGCAATAAAATTTGTTTTTGAGGGAAGGAAACAAGAAAATACACAATATAATAATCCTTGACTGATGCTTTTGCAAGGGAAAAAGACGTCACGTTACCGAAATCTTCATTTGAAAACAGACGTCCCTCCACTTATTAGTCTATATTTTCATGAAACACTGTCCCGTCCATTGACAAAATCACTTCCTCTCCCCTGGTCCCCTGATGTTTTTCTTCTGGAGTCCAGCGTGACATTCGCTTTAATCAATTGACTTGCACAGAGCGAAACTACTGGGAGGAAGGTGTCATGCCTTGCGCTTGACCTTACAGCATGGAAACTTGCCTGGTACGCACCGTCTTGTTTTGCTAAATCTTTTCAAAGGGTGTCAGCGACCAAATACTTTTCACTCAGTCCACTGCGCGCTATACCCTATGCTACGCAACGTATAGCAAAATGTCTGTTATTTTTTGTGCACATGCGCAGATGAAATCTAGAGCACAGGTCGTGGAGGAGGGTCTCGGAAGTGTTGATAAAATATGGCACAAAAGATCAAAACAACAACAGCACCACACGCATTTTCAGGTAAATCTCCAAGATCCCACTGATTCTTATTCAAAATAGAAATAGGCTACTAAAAATATTTACACTTTTAATTGAGGACAATTAGACTAATTGATGACAATACAGGTTTATACAGGCTATCCACTGATGATGACTGGGAAGTTTAGTTGTTTATTTATAACAGGATTTACATGTGTCTACAGGATTGAAACACACTGATGGGCTGTTTACATTCCATAGTATTGCCTACCCCGTTAACATGCTACACTCTATAGGTCACCTTGGGTAGTGCACCATAGTTTCTCCATAACCCGCATCCCCCATAGGCTTTCCCCGATATTCACCTAGGCCACCATGTTCTCAAAATGCACAACCTGGGTAGTGCACCATGGTCTCTCCATAATCATGAACATCCAATTAGGCCTATTACTGTAACCATAATGTTCTCAAACTGCACGATTTAGATTATGTATTCATATTTTGTCTTATTCTCATCACTCAACACTGTCTGAAATCACATGCAGAGGTAATCACAGACTAAACTGAGGCCATAGGTCATACTAGTCCATGGCATAAAATCTTGATTATCAGTGACACTAGAGGAGGGCAGGCCTACTGACTCTTCAGTTCTTCACCTCAGCAAGGACATTGAAACAGTAAATAAGGATTAGGGATTGCAATAGGGATAATCAGGGATAGGGGTTGTGAGTTATTCATCCCTAATCTTCATCATGCCATTTGATAATGATACTCATACTCAATGCCTCATGAATCACACTCAGTCATGTTGTTTCACTTTGTAGCCTGCATAGGCAAGGCAATTTTATTTATAAAGTTTTTAAAGTTTCATACACAAAGGCAGCTTGTGCTTGTGCTTAACAAATGGGCTACTGTATAAATGCAGAAGCAAAATGAAGATTTCATATTGCCTAGTAAGAGAGATCAAATGAAGCAAAAAAAAAGTGCCAGTGCAAATGTATAAAACCATAGATAATAAAATAGTAGATAAAAAGCAAAAAAAAAAAAGAAAAAGAAATTAAAACAATATTTTAAGAGCAAAATAAATAGGCTACTACAGAAATAGAATTTAAAATGTAGAACTAAAATACAGCAGTTATAAGAATAAACAAAATGCAAAAATAAAAATACAGAAGTTGGCAGAAAGCATCTGAGAACAGCTTAGTCTTAAGTCGAGTCTTGAAGGTTGCAACAGGAGCCTTTTTGATTACCTCAGGAAGTTTGTTCCATAGATGAAAGTCAAACAACAGGCAGAGATTCGTTTCCTGGTGGGGTAGGATGACCAGACGACCCCGATTTCAGGGTGCGGTTCCCGATTTTGGTGGTATGTCCCTGGAAAAATTAAATACAAGAAAAAAATTTGTCCCTGATTTCCAGGGCAAATTCAGAGAAATGTCAAGAATGAACCAAGTTACTCAAACAGCATAAACTACGTATTTTTGAAAGTATATGATCTCTAGATGTGATATGATTTAACATGCATTGAGACTTGGTCTGCGGGCAATTGTAATTTTAGGGGAAAATGGTAAAGCACTTTTAGGATTTTGTAGGCTATTTTATTTCAGCATTTTCCACACAGAGGGAATAACGATTAAGTTTGTGATCATAGTTTGTGTCTTTCTTGACTGGGGCTGCATTGTGAGTGTATCATGAAATCTGAATCACAAATTCAACAAGGTGATTATGTGAGCACAGTAGTTATGTTCTTTTCTTTTTTTGAAACCTAATTAGGCTACTAGTGGAATAGCCAAGGAAATATTTTGTAGCAGCTAGGCCTTCATAGAAACCTTTACGACAACAATATTTCTTGTCTGAAGTTTTTTCCCCACATTTCTTACAGGAAACATTATGAAAGGCAGATAGCCTAGAAATTAACTAGACTACTCTTGACAACTGTCATAAAAATGGTATTTCCCTTGAGAAATGAAATACTAAAACTTGTAATAACCACAAAATGCAGCAGATGGAAGCATTGTAACGAGTTTAAAAAATCGGTATCACTTGACAGCATGTGTTGACGGGAAGGTGGGATTTCCTACCATTAGGCAGAAGACTCGCAAGGTTGGCATCATCTCCCGGTTCTTAACATACACTGTCTTCCAGAGATGTAGGTTGCCTTCCTTAATTGCATCCAGGCTATTACATCCACGCAGCGTTGGTGTGCATAACGTAACGGACAAGGTTAGGCTGTCGTTATGTTTAGACATTACACTATTATAATGTCCTAATAGTAGCGCGTCTACAGAGGAGGAGGCGCGGTAGTCTTGGGCAGCGTGATACAGCATCTTTACAGAAGGGGCACAGCAAGAGGGACTCCTCAGGTACTGTATGACAGGCTTTCTGGTGACGTAGCGTAACCTGGACAATAATATCACATTTTCATAATGCCACTTTTGTAACGCTATGTTATATTGTGAGACAATGTTGCATTCTGTATGAAATGCGATTGCATTTCAGACATGACGTCATGTTCATTTCATAAGGAGTTGTTAACTGCTAGTTAGCAATTAGCATGCTATTTATAAGTAGATTGCTGTCATGACATGTCACCATTCATATTGCCATATGGATCATGAGAGTCGGATGTTCGTATTGCCACTACGTTGGTTAGCCTAACATTTATGCTTTGAGGACTAGGTCCGGTGTAGTCAAGGCAGAGATTGCTAACAATTTCTCTAAGCATGGAGAATTTGAGTCAGCTTTGAGGAGAATGACTGACAGACCCGACAGTGAGATATATATCACCCCCAAAATGAGCAAATGATGAGGGTATGGGCATTGAGCAAAAGGTCAAAGAAAAAGGCGTCAGTGACGTTAGATTTAGCCTGAAGGATTATGACCCACTTTAATGATTCACACCACTGCATTTTCATGGCCCTGGGGAGAATTTACTTGTGCTGAGCAATGGTTAATATATGCTGAATATTTAATTCTTTATTGTTTGGTATTTGGAGTGAAGCACTCTCTCTCTCCCTCTCCCTCTCTCTCTCTATCTCTCTCTCTCTCTCTCAATTCAATTCAAGTAAGCTTAATTGTCATTGCAAATCATTGCCAAAGAGCATTTGAAAAGAAGTAATATAAACACACACACAAACGTACATGCACGCACACACACACACACACACACACACACACACACACACACACAGTCACTCCTTCGTTTCTTATAATAGTATCTTTTTGTATTTTTTCTGTAATTTATGTGTAATGTTACTCTGTTTTATTTCTTTAATAAAGTTTTGTTTCTGTCTCACATGATCATGTGTTCTTTTTTGTTCTCAATATTCTGTGCATTCACAAGTTTTGTGTCTTTTAGCAAATCTACAACATATCCCATAACTCTTTGCAATATATTTTGAAAAGGGACTTGTGTCCTCCTATGCAAATTGTATAGGATCATATAATCAAACCTATAAAACATCATCTTCATGTCTGTTTCCATCTTTCCACCAGCATAGTAACGCATGTAGCCTATGCTGGTCAGTGTCCTGTGTCCAGTAACTCAGGCAGCTATTGGCTGCTACTACCTCCCTAAAGCTACAGTACAACCATCCTTCCCCAATACAGCTGACCACTTACAGTTGCTTTGAGATACCACAGTACTGGAACTCCAAATCCTACAGTAAATGCTAAACAGTGGGTTTACTGTAAAATGGGGTGTCACCGATCAGCAAGTGTATTGAGGGAGTGAGAGTCTGTTAAGGCATATTTCTGCTGCTTTTCTTCTGCATATACAGTTTTGCTTTAGTTGATCTTACATGTAAAACAGGTGTAAGATGGTCTAATAAAAAGCAACCTGTTGTTGTTTCATGCCCTCTCTCTCAAAAGTAGCCGAACAAAATGGCCGACAAAAGCGACCTGAAGGCTGAGTTGGAGCGCAAGAAGCAGCGCTTGGCTCAAATCAGGGAGGAGAAGAAGAGGAAGGAGGAAGAGAGGAAAAAGAAAGAGGTGAGCCAGGGGCCCTCATGACATTTACTGTAAAGTGACCAGAAAATTGGTCATGAATTTTCCTTGGGAATTGGGGATTTTTCTACTATTACAGTCAATATCATTAAAGAAAGTAATGTTTAAACTTATAAAAAAGCGACAAAATGGGATTTCTTGTATTTTACCGGGGACAGACCACCAAAAATGAGGATGTCCTCGGAAATTGGGTTTATCTGGTCATCATACTGTATCATAGCAGTTACACAGCTGAAGGAGATCAAGAGAACTGGGGGAATGTGAATATGAAGAATACTCAGCATTGTGTGTGTGTGTGTGTGTGTTTGTGTTTGTATGTGTGTGCGTGTGTGTGTGTATGTGTGTGCGTGTATGTGTGTTTGTGTGTGTGTGTGTGCGTGTGTGTGCGTGTGTGTGTGTGTCCTTATGCTGTATAATGTGCAGTGTGTGTATCATTTAGAGTGTGTGTTTGTGTGCACATGTGTGCCAGTCTGTCTACCATCCTGTTTGTGTTTTAATGGCTGCAGGGGGTACACAGTGTGGTGTGTATCTGCCTGTATGTAATGCTTGTGTCATGTGCTTATGCTAAATGTGTGTGTGTGTGTGCACGCGTGCAAATGTACATGTCTGTATACCTTCCTGTTGTTTTTATGAGTTTGAGTGGGATTTTAAAGTTGGTGTCTGTTTGTGTGTGTGCACGTGTGTGTTTGTTTGTGTGTGTGTGTGTGTGTGTGCGTGTGTGCATGCGTGCGCGCGCGTGTGTGTGTGTTTGTGTGTGTGTGTTTAGAGTATATGCTCATACATATTCACATATCAGTCATGTGCCCTACATCTAGTTCTGTTGATATGTTATTGAGTTAATGAACTGGTAAGGTGAAGCTTGTTAATGAACTGGTATGGTGTAGCCTGTTAATGAACTGGTGTAGGCTGGTGATGTACAGTATGCATGCATGTACAGTATGTTTGCGTATAACATTTGTATACAATTTGTGCTTGAATACCTACATGTGTATGGAACCATGTTTGCATGTATGTGTGTGTGTGTGTGTGTGTGTGTGTGTGTGTGTTGGTGTTTTACTGATTGCATGTGTTTGCGTGGGTTGCGGGTGTGTTTGTGTGTTATGTTTATATGTATGTGTATGTGCTGACATGTCTGTCTGTGTTTTCTTGTTTGTGTCCTGTCATTTGCACTTGTCTGTCTATCTTCCTGTTTTTAATGAGCTCTTGTGCTTGTATGGGGTGTATGGGGGGGGGGAGCAGGTTTATGTGTGTGTCTGTGTATGTTTATATGTATGCAAATGGCTGAGTATGTTTGACATGTGTGTGTGTACAGTCGGAGACCCAACAGAAGGCAGAGGTGGCCCCGGTGGACTCTGATCTGGACCGCAAGCGCAGGGAGACAGAAGCTCTGCTTCAGAGCATTGGCATCTCTCCTGAGCCCCCTTTAGGTAGGCTACTGTATATCTCCTTTTCTTTAAAGATATTTTTCTAAATATAATATAATATAATATAATATGGGCATCTCTCCTGAGCCCCCTTTAGGTAGGGTACTGTACATGTCCTTTTCTTTAAAGATATTTTTCTAAATATAATATAATATAATATAATATGGGCATCTCTCCTGAGCCCCCTTTTAGGTAAGCTACTGTACATCTCCCTTTTTTTCAAGATATATTTTTTATATAATATAATGTAATATAATGTAATGTAATATAATATAATATAGAATAATAACATATCATTTAATATGGGCATCTCTCCTGATATATAATATAATATAGCACAATGTAATATAATATAATATACTACAGTATACTATACTATAATATAATATAATGTAATATAAAATAATATAATATGGGCATCTCTCCTGAGCCCTCTTTAGGTAGGCTGTACATCTCCTTTTTTTTAAAAAAAAAAAAGATATTTGGTAACACTTTATTTTACACAACAGGCTTAAATTTTAAAGGGTCCCTGTTACATTGATGTACCTAATTAGGTATAGACCTACAGTACACACAGTACAGTACCATGATTACAATGTAATATGAAGTGTCTTTGCTAGTACATGATATTACATTCAGTATTGTTACACCAGTTACTCTATGCCACTGTACCTAATTAGTACTGTACACTGTAACAGGGACCCCTTAAAATAAAGTGTTACGAGATATTTTTGGCTTTTTTGCCTTTATTCAGATAGGACAGTTAGAGAGTGACAGGAAATGAGTGGGAGAGAGAGATGGGGAAGAATCAGGAAATGTCGAATTGACAGATTTATAGTATGGCGCCTTAGCCAACTGATCTACGACACCCCCTGTATATCTACTTTCTAAACTCACATATTTATTAGCTTTTTTTAGCCTTTAATGGACAGTGAAGGGAGGGCAGGATGACAGGAAATAAGAGAGAGAGAGAGAGAGAGAGAGAGAGAGAGAGATAACGTTGGGTAGTGGTTTTGGGGGATGATGTGAGACAATGACACTACGCATAGGATTGGCTGTCGTTTCACTATTTTTCGCTACACCAGTCGGTGTCATTCCTATTAACCTGGTAAGGTTGATTCACTCTAGAAAATCCCTTTAATCTAACTTCACACATATTCCCCCCTCAATTTACCTTTGCTGCATTTTTGTACACTTTATGTTGTATTAATTCAGTGGATTCTTTTATCCACTGTCCTGAATTTGTAGTGCTCTTTTCAGGTCAAGAAGACATGTTCCCCAAACAAGTCATATCAATAAATCATAAGTCTGAGACTTCCAGACTATGCATGTAAAAATGTGCGTTAAAGTTTTTATGTGCACTCTTGGGGTTGAGATCAGGAGGTGGAGGGATGTTCTCTGATTGGACCTTTCTGACATCTGCTGATGCCACTGTGGCTTCCCACTAATAGCGACACCTAGTGGAAACATATTATAATGACATACTGGAGGAGAACATGGGTGGTCCCCATGTTTTTTGCCTGGGCCTATAAACTTGATTTATGTTTCTTTATGTTTCTCTATGAATGTCTGTCTTTGGTGAGATAACCTCCACAAGTGCTACAGGGTGCCTGGAAATGATATGTAGGCTAGTAGGCTATATTCTTACAGGCTTGATAATGATAACGATGATGATATGATGGAAGGTATAGTGAGTAGCCTACTATGGTATGACATTATAATAAGTATAGTCATGATGAATTATGAATCAGCTGGAATATGATAGTCCAGCTGGTCACTGTTCACATTTATCCAGTTCCCATCCGATCATCAGACAGCTGTACTTTATTGGAAATGCTGATGCAGGAGTCAATGGCTGTCAATGACTGCTCATTAATGTGGCAAATTATATAATTCATGCCCATAGGTGAAATAGATCAAGTTAAAATGAAATAATTCTCTGAAGTAACTTGTTCTAATCATTGTCCTCAGTAATACTGTTAAACAGCTCGGATCTTACCGGTTTGTCCTCTTCTCCTGTGATCACCTGCTATTTGTGTTCATTTTCTTTGCAGTCCCAACCCCCATGTCCCCCTCCAAAGTGAGCACACCCAGCGAGACTGGCAGTCAGGACTCTGTGGATGGGGGAACGGCTGGCAGGTAGGCGCCTGTCTGGTTGACATGGCAATGCTAAAACAAATTACAAAACAAACACAAATGAACCATTGATTGCAGCCTCTTGCACTGAGTCTTACATCTGACCATTATGATGGAGAGAATTAACCTCACCACACCCCCCGCTGCTCTAACTCTCAGGAATTGAGTCAGTTTTGGGCAAGAGTTTGAGTTAGCTCAAGTTGCCATGAGCTAATATTTTGTCATGTCCTGACAACCTTTGCAAGAGTACACCACTTAACACCTATGAGATACAACTTAGAGTGCACAGGGAGATTTCTCTCATTAAATTGCATTGGAAAGGGCCAGACACAGCTTGTGTGTTTATTGCATTTATTAGCTATCCGATTTCAATTACACAGGATGTGAATTTCAGAATCCAAGGTTCCTTGCGGCTATGCACGGCAGGGGTGTAAAGAGTGCTGTAAAGTCTTATACAGGCATTCTCACTTTAAATGAATGATCAGGGCCCTATCACTGACCAATGGCCATCTTTCTCTCCCCCGAATTGGTTAATGGGAAACAACAGATGTAGGTAAGGACGTATGCCAACTCTTTTTGTTTTTTTTCTAAACTCATTGATGCATGTCATTGGTTTTCATCATAATACATGTGGAACTGAAAGTCCTCTGTGAAAAAAACAAAAGCAAAACTGCAAATCTGCAATCAAAGGAAGATTAAGAACTGCTAAAATAATAATGTCAAAGTTACAGCATATCTTAATATGAATGAGTCAACAACTTTCCTTCCTTGTGAGTAAATTGGAAGCTCAAGAGTTGTGAAGAAAAAGCAACTTATTGACAGAAACACGCAGATACATGTTTTCATAAAATGTAATGATATATATTCAGTGCATCATGTTACTGTAATGCCCAATGAACCATCACTAAGCAGCACCGAGGAGTATAAACATTGGTCCACAGAGAGCACCGTGGGTGGTCCTCTTTGTTCTGGTGTTGGCTCTGAAGTTGTTTTCATTTGTTCTAGTAGGCTACTGTAACTCACTGTCTGAAGCAGATAGCCCCCAGAACACAATGCCACCCTCGCAGCGTCCTCATCGTCTTTCTAATGACACATTCCAGCCACCAGCGAGGGCAGATGCTTCTCGTAGACAGACAGGCAGACAGGAGGACAGTAGGACAGACAGCGGGCACTGCCCAAGCTTAAGGGCCCATGGCACACAGTGTGGGAGAGAGAGAGAGAGAGAGAGAGAGAGAGAGATCACTGCGTAATTACAGGCCCTGTCGATGCCACCCTCTGTGCTCAACCCACTGAGCTGACGTGACGTGCCCACACAATGGCCTACGCTGGCCGCTGTTGTCACCCTCAGTAGGAGGGCAAAGAGCACATCTGGGGGCACTTTTGTGTGTGTTTGTGTTTGTGTGTGTGTGTGTGTGTGTGTGTGTGTGTGTGTGTGTGTGGGCGTACTGTAGATCTTGTGGTGCTGTCACACATACCAGCCTCACAGGCCCCAATTGAAACACAGCCCTTGCCCATCTGTCGGCTAATGTGATGAGCTTTCATCCTCCTGGAGAGCGAGGCACTCCCTGGTGTGGTGCTTATGAGACAGACACAGAGCGGCTCCCCTCCTATCCAGCCTAGAGCCCCAATGAAACCCATGCAGTGCCGCAATGTAGCGGAATGTTTAGCGTAGCTGAGTTAGCTACTAGCCTCTCATGACTCTGAGGGCTTGTTTACATGTATCTAGATATTTTTATAAGTGAATATTGTGATGCTCATGAGATGGTCCCGTTTTTATATACAGTCTATGGTAAGGTGATCATCAGAGACATTCCCTGAATTTTCCTTGGGAACTGGGCACATTCCTATTACTTCTGTCAATATCATCAAAATGAATAATGTTTTAGCTTCAAAAATCAGGGTCAAAGTGGATTTTCTTGTATTTTCCCGGGGTGAGACCAGCAAAATTTGGGGACTGTCCTTGGAATTCAGGGTCGTCTGGTCACCCTAGTCTATGGTGGCTCCCCTCCAGACTAGAGCCCCACTAGAACGCATGCTGTGCCGCAGTCCAGTTCGACGGTTAGCGTAGCTGACTTAGCTACTAGCCTACTAGCCTGAGTTTGTGTTTGTCCCAGTCTCTTTCCCTCACTCTGCCTGTCTCCACACTCTGTTCCTCTCTCAGGACAGGCCGCAGTGGCTATAGTAGGTACAAAAATGAGGCAATGAGTGAGAAGAGGTATGTATTTTTAGACAGCCTTGACGCTTTTGGCAAGAGCACGTACACGCACTCCTTTTTCTTTCTGACACACACACACCCACACACACACACACAGACGCAGACACACACACACACACACACTCATACACAGACACACAGACACAGACACTGCACAGCATAAAAATAATCAAAGGCAGTTTTGTAGAGACATGTTAAAAATACAACGCCTCACACAAAATGTTTGTGTGACAGGCTGCTGTTTTTTCTTTTCTTTTTCTTTTTTTTTTGAAAAAAAAAGAGAGAGAGAGCGGAGAGCGGACTTGTTTAGCTGGGTTGAGTGCTGCTTGATGCCTGCTTGATGTCCCTCCCGTCAGCGGTGACTTGAGAGATCACCTCTTGCATGGATAGACTTGAGAAAAAAGCCATTTTGCCATGAAGGTGAATGACAGTGCAATTTTCAAAGGTGTCAGCCAGCAGTGAAAACAAGGGGTGTCAACTGGGCTGACGCTCGAGTGCTGCAGTTTTCCGGATGATTCACGGAAAAAAAGAAAGAGGGCAGGGAAGGAGTCGTGAAGGGCATGTCAGCCGAGTGACTACCGCTGAAGGTCACTGAGAAATACGGCCTCTTCGCAGGACATTACTGACAGTCCTCACTTTTCCCAGTTTACTTCAGGGTGTTTGCATTTCAAGGTCATGTGACCTTTTTTTTTAACTGAAGCAATGGCTTTCAGATAGAAAGGCCCAGAGACATGTTGCTGTTGCATCTCCTTAAACAGCATGGCAGAGCTGTCTCGTCATATATGAAATGGATGCGGTTCATATATGCCCTTGCAAACATTTTCTGGTGCCCCCCCCCCCCCCCCCCTCTCTCCTGTATACCCCTATGTATTCCTTATGGTGATACATGGCATCAAGGCCCTGTGTGAGTCCCCGTAGTCTGTGCCCGTCATGAAATGGACATACTGTAACATCTGCCATGTTCGTTCGAAAGTCTTTTCCCACGTCACCTTCACATACTGCACAGTACACCATGCTGAAGAACATCTGTGCATTTCCTTAGAGAAAGTTTAAGCTAAATGGACCCCCTGTTATACAGCACATTGTCTCATTGTCTCTATGATAGGCATGTACTTTACTTTGTGTGACCTCCAAGGCAAGACATATTTAGATATAAATATATAGTAAGTAGTTGTGAACAGTAAATAGGCCTATAGCTTTGTCAATTGAGACAGATGTATATATTTAAACTTAATAAACCATTTTCATATTTCCCATGACATTTTGACATCGTACCACATCATTCAATCTTTAACATGTTTCCATCTGCTTCTAAGAGATCTCTGGAGATATCAAAGAAATCTCCCTTTGCATATAATCTTTTGAACCATAACCTTGGTTATTACCATAGTAAAGATTATTCACTCATAATGTAGACATCCTAATATTTGACCTTTCAACTGCATCATGTTCTGTATGGTGTTGCCATGCGTATGGATTTGTTTTGATTGTCTGTGTCGTCCTTTCCTACATGCACTGTGCGTGTGTGTGTGTGTGTATGTGTGTTTGGAGGT